>JALRMM010000011.1:0-211282 GCA_026122155.1 Zymoseptoria crescenta
CTAGGAGCCTCCCTCGTTAGAGAAGGCCGTAGAGGCCGCGCGTAGAGCTAACGCCGAAGCGCCCATTAGGCGGAGCTCCTATGGAAAGTGTTAGCGGAGTATGGGAAGAGCAAGAGGAACGCAAGACTTACCTCGTACTTCAGCTCGAACATAGCGCGCCCAACGGCGGCCTCGTTCTAAGCCTAAAGTAGGCTGGCGCGAGCGATCTGTCTATCGCCCTGCGAGCCGCCTGCTCCGCCCTTACGAGGCGTGGAGAACTCGCCTACGGCCTTCCCGCTGTTAGCCTACTTAACCTTAAGGGTAGCCTTAATATCGCGACCCACAGTAGCTAGGCGCATGTTAACGAGCTGCTCCTCGCGGGAGCCCACCTCGGCGTAACCCTACTCCTCGCGCAGCTTAAGCAGGCGCTTCGCCTGCTTAATAAGGTCCGGATAGGTTAGCGTCTCGTACGCGTGGTTGCTATAAGATGCGTTAGCCTAGTAAGAGAAGAGCTATCGACGCGCCAGACTCACTTCTTCTTGCAGCGCTAGCACTTGACCTTGCTGCCGATAGTTATAACCCCATTACAGTATTGCTCGTTAACTAGACAGGCGATTAGCAGGAGCCTAGCTTGCAAGGAGCGCAGTAACCTACTGTCGTGCGCGTACGGCAAGCAGCGCTCGCAGCACGCCACCGCTATGCCCTAGGTATCCTGCTTAGAGCGTAGAGGGAGGTTTAGCATAATAGCCGGCTGCTAGGGAGCACGTCGTAGTGGCATTGCGAGTCGCTTGCTAGATGCTTACGATGTGTGTGTGTGTAATAAGCGGCTCTTGAGCTGGAAGCTTGCTTCTTAAAGATAATATTAATAATGTGGTGGAGGCGTGCGATGCGCTTGCGAGATTCTTAAGGACCGTTGGAGTTTAATGTGCTAGTCGCAGGAGAGGAGCGTTAATAAAGTTGAAGAAGAGCAGAGGAAAACTTCGCAGCGAAAACATTAACAACACCTACCTGCAAGCGGTTGCCCTTAACTACAAAGGACCCGCTAGAACACGGCTACCCGCAGCAGAGCCGCAAGCAACAATTAACATGCGCAAACAGAGCGCGCGTTGCGATGCAAACGCTGCATTAAGAAGTTAACAAAGAAAGCAGCCCCGGATAAAGACTGGGCCTACGCTCGGCAGGCCGAACGCAAGACGGTCGTAGGAGCCGAGACGTCTCCTTCGGAGGAGGGAGGTAATTGTTAAGGAAGGCTAAGGCATAGCCTAGCTCTGGACCTTAGGTAAGGTCGTTAACGATACGTGGATAATACGACGCCGAGCGTAGCGGCGAATACCGCTCACGTGACGCACAGTCGTATATTATGAGGCACGCATGTGCAACTTAACAACAGCAAGAATTAGTTTCATTACTAGTGGAATCACTAGCTGGCGTTCTATACACTGCGATATCTTTATACTTCTTACAGCCTCCTTGTTGTCCGTAGAGTCCTTTACCTCTTAAACCTATATATCCTATTTAATAGCTATATACGACTAGAATCTACTATCCTTCTTTAGGCGGATAAGGCTATAAAGGTACGATTAGCCCTACGAATACACTATAAATAGGCTATACTTACTCGTCGAGCGCAGTAATCGCGGAATAAACTATCTCGTACGGTAGTAAGGTAGCGAATATAATAAAGAGGCGGTACGCAGAGTAGTAGATAAAGGCGAGCGGTAAACGTATAGATAATTATATCGAAGAGGATAGGCTATAACGGATGCTATATAGTAATGCGGTCGCTAGCGGAGGTAGTAGTAATATTAATATTCGAGGGAGGGTTCGAAAGGCGCGCGGTAGCTATTTTAGTAATAAGGATATTAAAAAACGCCGATAATATAAAGTAATGCGCCTAATTGTAAGGCCTTTAACAATAAGATAGATGCATTTACCTAATAATAAAGCGCAAATAACGCACCGAATACAATGCGAATACTCGATTAGCATAGGCGTAATTAGCTAATAGTAAAGGAGTAACGTCTATCTCTTAACTATAATAGTAATGGACGCGAAAAGGACGACGGCGAGTACGAATAGGTGTAGAATACACCCGAATAAACTCGTAAGGATCTCTTTATATCTACGAAAATCGCGCTAATAGAGGATCGCGTTTTCGGAAATCGGGAAATGCGGAATTCGACCGGTTGGCCACTCTGGGCCTACCTAAGGTCTACTTCACATAGAACTACTGACTAAGTTACCCCCGGCATATTACCATCGATTGTTCATGGCACATGAGCAAAGCAGTTGATACTCTCCACATTGAACCAATCTTAACACCTACGTTAAGCAAACATATGCTGTTTCACTCCATCAGCGACCCCACCATGGTCATGAGCTCTTAGCCGCTGTAGCCGATGTCGCGGGGAGCAAGTTACCTTGTTTGAAGGGATGAAAGTATATTGAACAGCCGACCGCCTCGAAGTCTTTCTCCTTGGGCAAAGTTCCAGTGCTTCTTCGCTCACGTCCTCTGCCCACGATGGTGCATTCCAGCGGGAACGGCAGCCAGTCGCCCGTTGATCTAGAGATGGAACAGAATGAGGCAAATGGTGCGAATGGTATCCCGCCAGCGAGTGCCCATCCTCGTTCAGAGTACATCGAGCGGATAAGCATTCCTCTCAACGACCAGCCCGCCTTTACTCCCACCAAGAGACTGCGATGTGCGATCATTGGTGCAGGCTTCTCGGGTATGATGTGAGTGACGAGCAAGGAAGGCCCTCCGTGGTTCCGCTCAGACTGCACTGCACAGCTTGGGACTGAGTAGCATGGAGAGTGCATCTTGAGCAGGAGAGCGGAGGTAGAGCATGTCTGAAAGCCTTGCTCTCCCACAATAGTCTGAGACAACTGCTGACTCACTTCACTTTTCCAGGATGGCGCACAAGTTGCAGTACAAGTATGCCGAAGAGCTGGGTAAACTGCTCGACTTTGTCATATACGAAGCACGGTCTACCGTCGGAGGCACCTGGGATGCCAATACCTACCGTGAGTACCATCGTCGTGCCGGCGGACTCGACCGTAGCTGACAGTGGCCAGCCGGTGTGCGGTGCGACGTGCCCTCTGCTATCTACTGCTTCCCGTTCGAGCCGTATCCGGAATGGTCGCACTTCTTCTCCCGGGGCGAGCAGATCCAGGAGTACTTCCAGATGGCAGTGAAGAAGTGGAAGCTGGACCAGCATGTTCTTTTCAATCACCGAGTGCAAGATGCCACCTGGATCGAAGACGCGGCTCAGTGGAAGCTGCTGGTACAGCACGAAGGCCGGCAAATCGTGGACCATGTCGATGTCCTCATTTCTGCCCGCGGCTTCCTCTCAACGTGGCATTGGCCTGACGTTGCTGGCATTCAAGAGTTCGCTGGGAAGAAGGTTCACAGCGCAGATTGGGATCACTCCTTCGACTATTCGCACAAGAGGATTGCTGTAATAGGCAATGGCTCCTCCGGTATACAAATCTTGCCTGAGATGGCCAAGCTAGAAGGCAGCCATGTTACTAGCTTTCAGAGAAGTCCGACGTGGATTGTGTCGCGGCATGCACCTGCAAGGTTGCTAGGCCGAGACGATCCGGACCCAAACCCAGCGTACACAGAGGAGGACAAGGAGAAGTTTCGAGATCCGGAGGAAATGAGAAAGTACCGGAAGGCTGTCCAAGCGGGAGTCAACAAAGGCTTCAAGCTGTTTCTGAAGGGTTCTGGGTACAGCTCCGAGATGACTGCCTTCGCCACGAAGCAGATGGCTGAGAAGCTCAATCATGATCCAGAGCTATGCGAAAAGCTGATTCCAAAGTACGAGTTGGGTTGTCGCAGGATTACACCGGGGACTGGCTATCTCGAAGCCTTTACACAAGCCAATGTGAAGCTGGAGAACAGTGACATAGCGAACATCTCTGCGAAAGGCATTCACACAAAAAGTGGCGTGTTCCATGAGCTCGATGTGATCGTGTGCGCCACCGGTTTCGACATCAGTCAAGTACCGAACTTCCCATTGGTTGGCAGGGATGGAGTCAGTCTCGCGGAGAAGTGGAAGGACGAGCCAGAGAGTTACCTGTCTCTTGCGTGTCCCGATATGCCGAATCTTTTCTTCTTCACAGGACCCAATGCTACCGTAGGCCATGGCTCCCTCATTTTCAGCCTAGACTGGTCTGCGGAATGGATGATCCGATGGATACAGAAGATGGCACACGAGGATATCGCATCCGTGGCGCCGAAGCAGGACGTAGTGGATGAGTTCGTGCGGTATGGGGACCAGATACACAAGACATTGACTTGGACCGGAGAATGCCGGTCGTGGTACAAAGCGAATCGCGTCAACGGCAGAGTCACAGCAACCTTCGCCGGATCCGCCATTCTGTACGAGAAGCTGGTGAACGGCAGGCTTCGTCCAGAAGATTTCGAAATTCGCTACCGCAGCGCCAATCGCTGGCGGTTCCTCGGAAATGGCTTTACCGATTACGAGCTGCAGGAGGGGAACGATCTCAGCTACTATATCCCGGAGGTCGGAACAATATAGCAAATGGAACGGCAATCCCTGCGCGGAGTGCTGTGGGTATTGCTGTGTTCCATCACTATGTTCTCACAGGCGCCTGCTCAGAAGAACTTGACACCAGCGCTCTCCTCCTGGCCAAAGATCTGACCTTTGCCTCGCTTTACAAGTACCGCTAGCACTTTCCGTAGTAGTGCCTCGTCGATGTCCTTCCACTCTCGACCCTGCACTGCCTCGCCTTCCCTCAGCTCGTAGATAGTAAGCACTGTGCCTTTTTGACCAGTATCCTCGACCCAGCTGTAGATAGTGTCCGCCCACTCCGCTGGAGTCTTCCAGTAGACATAGCATGTACTGCTTTGTTCGCCCCGCCCCGTCGAGGGGATCCATTCAATGCGAGGTCCATTTTCGGGCTTGCTCATATAATCGAGGACAGTGCGAACATCGGCGGACTTTAATGACCGTTTTATGCTGGCATTGCCAAACAGATCGGCGGGCGGCGAGGATAACGACAGTCGAAAGATACGTTGCTGGGCGCAATAAGAAGTGATGATGCTAGACCAGAGCTCAAGCTGGCGTGCACGCGTGGTGAGGTTTGGCTGAAGTGTATAGAAAGGCGGATACTTCTTGATCGAGGCGAAGTCAGCGCTGTCCGAAGCAGCCGTATCGCCAGCCTTAGGCTCAGATGCCATGGAGGTAGTCGTTCCTGATATCGATACTCCCGCGATAGATGGTTCCGCCATGGCGAATGAGGAGGAGTAGAGAACGGTTTACTTCGGGAATGCTGTGTAAGTCGCTGATCAATTCCCATCAAAACTTTGACGGGGCATTTTGGTGCGAATGGTCACTCCTGGTCCGAGCGCCTGTGCGACGACCTCACTCGTGAAGCCGCTGCCATTGCGTCTGCGCCGAACACACACGCAACACCCACAATGATTCCCTCACGAACGGCACGAACAGTCGCGCGCCAACTGCGGTCGCAGAATGTCGCGCAGCGGCGACAGGCCTCCGGTTCCCACGGCCACGATGGACCCGCGAACGAGAGCTACGGTGTACGGCTACCATGAGCATGTCAGCCATAGGCGAATGCTGGAGTGTATGTTTCTGATCATTGCTAATATGATCTGTAGCGTGGTTTCTTCATTGCCATTGCCGCCATTCCCGCATCCTTGGCCCTCTACAAGTTCAGCGGACAGGGCAGCACCGATAAACCATATTTCACCCGCTGGATCTCCGAAACATACGCCGGGTACAAGACGCAATGGGCACAGCGAAACGACACGCACACAAGAGCTATGGAGCAGGCAGCTGCGGACAGGAGCTTGTTCATCCACGAGACCAACAACAACGTCAGACATGTGGATTTGAGATACCCAGAGTACGTTGCATACGGCATATTAAACAGGCCCCAGGTCGCCGCAGGTCCAGAGCCGGAGGATTGATAGCGTGCCCAAGACGATGCATGCTCGATTCAGGCGTAGGAAGTACATGTGCTAACAATATTCCTCGCAGACAATTCAACCACTCCAACCCGTGGAACGTACCAGCCGGTCGCGGTGGTGCCAATCTGGATGTCTTGATCGAGAAATACCAGAAGGAGGCTTACAGCAGACAGGATGAAAAGCACCAGCAATTGAAGGACAACAAAGTGCCAGCAGAGCAACCATTCGAGAATTTTAGGAAGGTGACACCTGCTGCTGCCGATAGTGGGTCTTGAGATGGGATTCCTTTTGTATGTAAATAGCAGCAAAACGGGAATGGTAGCTTTCACGATGCTCATCGTTCGCTATCAGACTCTTCTTTACAACCGCTCCCGAGACGGCCCGAGTCGAGTCCCAGGTGACCATGCAGGCGATGCATCAGCACTTCACCACCAGTAGGCAAACCTCAATCCCGCACACTTTCTCGTAGCCTGTGATTCACCCCGTTGCCATGCGGTCATTGGCCAGCTCAGCAGAGCTGCCTGGACCGTGCGAGCTTCGGCCTATGCCACAGCTCGCCGCGTTTGCTCCTCTTCCTCTTCTTCCACAACATCGAATAACAAGCATACCAACCCGCCTCCAGGTACATGATTCATCCGACTGTAACAAAAGTCAATCGCTGATAACTCCCCACCAGGATACCGTGCAGCACGTCCATCATGGCATCCAAGAAATCAGACCAAACTTTCACTTTCGAACAAGTCAGCTGCGTCATCGCTGCGCTGCTCGAGAAAGGCGGCACTTTGGGAGCCACGCACTACGCCTTGATGAAGGCAGTCGAAGATCAGAAGACCGTCAGCGGATATGAGCACTTCTTTCGCGCCGCCAAAGCTCGTGCCAAAGAGATCCATGAGAGCAGAGACAACTTGGACATTTCGACTCCTGTGAAGAAGACGAAGGCTTCCGCCGACAAAACCCCAAAGTCCACCGGTGGCAAGAAGCGTGGTAAGCATGTGTCACGGACGCCTCCTCTTCACTCGCTAACCTGTCCTACCAGGCCGCAAGGGTCAGTCGGAGACCTCCCCAGGAGCCGAGGGCGACCATGGTGCTGCGAAGCGCGTCAAGCGCACAGATTCGCCCATCATCGAGGAGGAAGCGGTCAAAGAAGAGCAGTCGCTCGACTGAGATTTTGTGAATATGGACATATGATGGGTTCGAAAAACGTACCAAGCCTTGTCCATTGGACCAAATGCATCACGGGAAGTTCGAATTTGAGCACTTGCGACGAGTGGCGATTACGACTTGACTTGAGCGAAGTATGGGCAATGACCTCCGGCCCATCCCAAAAGCTGAGCGCGTGTTTTCAAAAAGTGATTTTGCAAGCTGAGGTTCGACCGGGAGGGATGCGATGAGCCTTTCAATCAAGCGTGCGGTATCAACGTCACGCTGGATCATACTTGGCGGTCCTGGGCAAAGAAGTTCACCCGACCAAGATACTTAATAACCTGCAACGCCAGCTGATCCTCTCCTCCATGTTCCTGCTCCATCATGCGCTGAAAGATGGACTTTCGATCGATCGTGGCCAGCTCAGGCGGTGCATTAGGATCACGCTTCGGTTGACGCCGCTGCTGCTGGTGGTGGTCTTGAGACTCGCGGTACGCATCTCCTGCACCACGCTCAGGTAGCTCGTGTCTAAATCTGCATGCGTCGCCATCTCTGCAATGCCCACTTGCAACGTAGTAAGTGCAGAGCGGCCTTACTGCACCGAATATTGCCTGAGGTGGCTTCGAAGATACCTGTTCAGGTGGTCCATCGTCGTCCGAGCTGTCAGAGGAGTCGGAGCTAATGACAGAAGCCTCCGAAGAGGACGAGTCGGCATCTTCATCGTCCCCCTCGACTTCTAGGACATCAGTCCTGTCTTCAGCTTCTTGATCGTCCGCTTCTGCGTCCACTTCGGGTGGATTGGCCTTGGATAGCTCTCTTGCTGCCTTCTGTGCCTTCAGCTGAGCAGCAAGCGCCTCGCTCTTTGCCACTTTCTTGCGCAAATCCTCGAGTCTCTCCGCTTGCGTCGTTAGCTCTCTTTTCGCCCTCTCCAGTTTCGTCTCTGTTTTCCGCTCAGCTGCCGACTGCACTACTGCAGATTGAACTTTTGGCTTCCGTGGTTGCTCGTTTGGTCTCCTAGCTTCCCGTAGCGCGTCGCTGGCCTGCACCAAAAGTCTTCTTCTTTCTCCACCAATTTGACGCTTTTCTTCCATCTTCATAGCTGTCCGTGCTTTGGTCGGAAAGTTCTTTGACCTCTCCTTCTTCCACGTAGCTAGATCTGCAGCTGAACTGAGGGAAAGCACCGTGCCATTGTGCTCGAACGTCAAAGTAGTGCCCAGCTCTGCAAACATAGCCTCCTCGTCGACTTCGTCATCTTCACGGTCGCTTTCAGATGATGAGTACTGCGGCTCGCCAGCAGGTGTTAAGCCCAGCACGTTCGTTGTTCGTTTCTTCTGTTGCGTGCTTTTCCCTGGTAGAGATGCAGGGCAATCGCCTTGATTGGGGACAGGAATTATTGGAGCGCCAAAAGAGGGCACTGAAGGTGCCACCGAGGACTTCGGGATCGCTACAGATCGTGGCTCTCGAAGCGCATCTAGCTTTCTCTTATGTCCAGCGGCAGTCCTTTGCGGAGAGTCCACCGGCAGATTAAGGCCCAGATGGCCGAATCGAAAGGCTGGATTCACGTAGGAGCCAGGAGGTATTGATGGTAGCGCTGCAGGTTGAAGTCTCGAATTGGGAAGGCCAGATCCATACTGAGGAGGCGGGATGGCGGAATTGTCGTTGCGAGGCCTCGAATTGTTCGAAGGATTTTGCTGGTTGTTTCCGCGATTGTTGCCATTACCACCCCTTCCACCCCGTGCACCACGTCCGCGTCCATCGTTTCCTCCCCGACCTCTGCCTCTCCCTCTACCACGTCCACGGCTTGAATCAGAAGATTGATTGTTGTATTGGTCTTCGGAATTGGGCAGGCTCCTCGGCGGCGGCGGAGGAGGCGGAGGAAACTGGAAGCCGCTCATTTTTCATTCCTATTTGAACTGTTTCGTAAAGGTTCTTGCAATCCTGATGACATTTGTTGTTGACGTTGTTGTCGAAATCTTCGAAATCTTCCGTCCGCAAGATCCATGTATACGGCGGAAAGCGGAGCTCGTCAAGCATTCCGATTGGCTGTAGAAATCACAGCCGATGAATAAGTGAAAATGCATCCCATAACTTCAACTCTCAGCAACAACTTCACCATGCAACACTTCTGATTCTCGTCGATCCAAATTCTTCGATCAAGATGAGCATCTTGGTCTCACTCATACAACAAACCTCCAAGACCAGAGATCGATAGCGTGAAATCTCCTCGAGAACAGCGCCAGGATGTTCACACTTGTATGCGCATTACATTCATGATTCGGCGGCCTCTGCTTACTTTAGATGTAGGTCACAGTCGCGGACGTGGTCCAGATCCCTCCGAAAGACTTCTCAAAGCCCAGCATTCGTGCAATCGAGGACTTCATCAATTCAAAATATGCAGACAAGGTGATTCACAAAGTCGGTCTCTGTCTCGGATTCCACTCTCTGGTCTCAACCTCTGAGGGCCTGATCGGCCACGGCACTGGCATTGTCAACGTCAACGTGGACTTTCGCCTCATCGTCTTCCGACCATTCAAGGGCGAGATCATTCGAGCAACCATCACTCAGTCAAATCCGACCGGGATTTACCTCTCGGTGGACTTTTACGAAGACTTGGTCGTACCGCCGGAGACACTATTCGACAATACATCCTGGGATAAAGACGAAAGCGGGACTTGGGCATTTGTTTGGCGCGCTCCGAATGAAGAAGGAGAATTCAACGAGTTCTTTTTCGATAATGCCGAAAGCTGTCTGATGCGCATCGAGGAGGAGCAGTGGCATGACATCTCGCCAGATGCGCTGAGATCGCAAGCCTACGAGACTCAGGAGGAGGAGGATCAAGCACGCAGGATGCCGCCTTATCTCATCAGAGGCTCGATGATGAACTCTGGGCTTGGTCCGGAATTGTGGTGGAATGGTGAAGGTGTTGAGGAGCCAGACACTACAGCTGGCGCAGAGGATGAGACTATGGGCGGAACTTGAAAGACACAGAGATGCACTGATGAAGCCAGCATGTACGCTCCTCGGTCGTAACACAGTATCGAAGTTGATGAGCACGATTTGAAAGGACATACCAGTCGCAGCACTGGTGTTCTGACATGCTGACGACTGCGAATTTGGGAGGAGGGACACGATTTCCCTACCCATAGCGCTACACTTTTGCTTCCAAAACGCAGTGGAACTTCTTGGGCGAAAACGATGCATAGCGCGATGCGGGCAACAGTTCAGGACAAGTTGCGAGAGTTGGTCGAGGCGATCATGGCATGCATGAATAGGGCGCATCGATCTGTCGCAGCGTCTTGGCCTGTACATAGGATGAACGAATTCAAGGGTGGTGTCTTTTCGAGACTACAAATCACCCATCAATCCTGCATAGTACAGCCGACCATCGGCTCTCGTGGCGAGCTTGGTGTCGACTGCTGTTCCGTCAGATAAGCCGCAGCGAGCCGTTGTCGCACATAGAGACCAGACTGTGTCCTACGTATGCGTTGTCGCAAGCTTTGCGCAGAGCAGCCGGAGGTCCACACACCTGCCGTCTTGAGTCTAGCGTAAGCGCAAGTGAATCTCTGTGAGACATTGGACCACGGTTCGTGTCTCCATCCTGCCAGACGTCTTCACAGGGAGCAGACCCCATGCTCGCTATTCGCTTCTTTCGACCATCGAAGCATGGGCGCAGCTCGGGCACGAGCCTTATGACAGGCTAATGTAAGCGTCCGCACATGGAATACTTTTGCTGTGACCATGCCAGCTTACTTCACCACCCAATAATGAAGTTTCAGAAGTGGCACAGCAAGATCAAGAATCCGAGGGTGTGATCGTGGCCCAATAGATGAAGCATTCAGGGCAGTGCCATACACAATGCCACGTAGATGGTCGCAACGAAGCAGTGGTACCCACAGAGCTATCGAAGGAGAAGCAGCTGACCTACTCGTGACCCTTCGACCAGCACGGCGTGCGCGGTCTCCATTATAAGAGCACCGTGGGTGTCTCGAAATGCACAATTTGCAACAGATCCGGGCATACTTGACGAAGACAGCCATGGCAGACCCAATCAGTAAAGTCGAAGACCAAGACGAAAGCCAGGCTCACCCATTGCCACTCGCTCGCAGATTGCCGGACAATGCTCGCAACCACTTTGTTGTAAGTCCAGGTAGCAGATCTGATCGGCTCAGAGCTTACATGTTGACCGCAGGCGATGTGCGGCGAGTTCATCGGGACCATACTCTTTCTCTTCTTTGCCCTTGGCGGGACCCAGGTCGTCAACAACCTTCCAGTTAATCCTGGAGCAGACGGCAAGATCCAACAGCTACTGTACATCTCGCTGTGCTTCGGCTTCTCTCTTGCGGTCAATGTCTGGGTCTTCTTCCGTATCAGTGGAGGTTTATTCAACCCAGCCGTCACCTTGGGATTGTGCCTCATCGGTGCGGTGCCTTGGATCAGAGGCGTCTTACTTGGAGTCTCTCAAGTGCTCGGAGGAATCACGGCCGCGGCACTGATTTCATGCATGCTGCCCGGTCCGCTCGCCGCCGAGACGACGCTAGGAGGAGGAACGAGTGTCGCGCAAGGGGTATTTCTGGAGATGATCTTGACGGCGGAGTTGGTCTTCACGATCATCATGCTGGCAGCAGAGAAGCACAAGTCAACATTCATCGCACCCGTATGCGCACTACAGACAGAAGCGATGCAGGGCATGCTGACCTGATTAACGTGTAGATCGGCATCGGTCTGTCGCTCTTCATCGCAGAGCTCACTGGAGTCTTCTTTACTGGTGGCAGCTTGAATCCAGCACGTTCTTTCGGCCCGGCAGTTGTGAACAACAGCTGGCCGAAGTACCACTGGATTTATTGGATTGGACCTATGCTCGGTTCTTTCCTAGCTGCGGGCTTTTATAAATTCATCAAGGTTCTGGAATACGAGGTCAGTGTAAATCTCCAGCTGCTCAAGGGATAGTCGTCACTCACATTGTACTGTAGACTGCCAATCCGGGAGCGGATTCTGGGGGAGACCATGATCTGAGTAGCCATCATTTTCGGGACAGATTCAGATCCACGACTGGACCAGGCACCGGACCGAGAACGGCTGAGTCTGCCACGGCGGTTTGAAAGGGAGAACCTTCGCAAAGTGTGCGTTTCGTCCGAGCCGTGGGTGGGGTCATCAGTAGTGGAATATGGGCTCCGTAGGCAGTATGGTCAGCCGGCAGTCTCGTGGAAATGGAATCATGACTGCACGTTGGTTCTGTGGAGCTCAATTGTCAATGTGACGTCCCATTTGCATTCGCGGACCACTATCATTGACTGCCTCATAACCAGCGCCTCGCTAAATGTAAAACCCGATCACTGCTTTGCCATTGACCAGTCGCCCTTCCCGTACCACCGTCTCCTTAGAAGCGGTCTAAAGGACCAAGGGAACCCTGCAAAACTCTGTCAATTCCTGGAAACGGCGATCAACTACTGCTCAATCACTCAACCACTGCGCTGAGACATCACCGAGCCCTCGTCCAGAGAGTGCTTCTCCTTCCAGACGATTTGCTGAGTCATGGCGGCGTGAAGCAGCCAATCCGGGTGCACGATGCGTGCCTTGAGGTGCTGCTTGCTGATGGTATCACGGAAGGTCTTCCAGAGCTTGACTTCTGCCTCTGAGCTGCCAGAGACGAGGTACACGTGGTCGAACTCATCATCCTCGCCCTGGTTCTGAGATTCCTGACCCGATTCAGGATCGTTGCGTGCTTGTCGCTTCGGCAGAGTGATTCCAGTGCGTCCTGTGTATAGTAATGCGATCCCGCCATTGAGTGTGATAATGTCCTTGTAAGTGTCGAAGCCTCCATTGACATCCTTGGTGACAAAGATCGACCAGCCACGGAAGAGCTTCCGGTCGTTCATCTTCGCCCGCTCCAAAGCATCGGCGAGCTTGTAACCAAGCCGCTGCTCGCCCTCACGATCCCTGAGCATTGGAGGATCAGGAGCAAGCTTTTTGTGCTTGAGCGCTGTGTCGAGGAAAGTGGTATCAACCACTAGCGGCGCGCAGGCCAAAGCGCACACGAACTTCCTGGTGCGCAGAAGCTTGGGCGCTACGAGAATATCGACATTTTTGGGATCCGAGGTGAGCAGAATCCCGAGGCTGCGCAGGGTGTTCTTGTCGGCCGATTCTTTCCGCGCATTCGACGCCCAGCGCTCGTCTCCAGTGACCATCATCCTGTATTTGACTTCAGGTAAGTCGGGAACAGCCGCATGCTTCGCCTTCTTTGTGAGTTTCGAAGGACCGTTTTGGGTCTCGCCGTCACTAAGCGCGCTACCCTCGGCAGTAACATCGTACTCGTCGCTGGGACGCTTTCTGGGATTTCGTCGACTGGGCGCAGGAGAGGACATCTCATCGACGATGCTTCCACGGCGACCACCATGAATGACACCGCCTTTTCGCTTCATCTCCTTTTGAAACAGCTCAATGTCGGCCGCTTGTGAATGCAAAGTGTTGAGCGCTTTGACTTTCGAAGCACGTCCTGTACTTGTCATGAAAGGTGACTCGTTTTCCTTCTCATCGTCTACAGTACGAGGTGTCGCCATTGCTGACTTTGGTGGTCTGCCTCGAGGCCGCTTCGCAGTCTGTGGTGCTTCGAACTCATCGAGATCCATCTCATCTCCCTCGTCGATCTGGTCTGGAACATCTGGCTCCTTCTGCTCGCTGGCAGTCGCCAACGCGCTGGAAGCTGGTACGCCCTGGCGTTCGGCGGCTTTCTGAGGCTTCCGTGGAGAGCGAGGCAATGGATAGTAGAGGCGCTCCACCGCCTTCATGTCCAGACTAGTTTGTCCGGCGACCTCGCCCAGGTTCGTGCGGGTTGGGAATGTGATGTATTTCGGGTTAGAGAGTGACTGTACAGCGCATTTCGCATAGCTCTCCTCGAGCCAAAGGTGGTTTACCATGTTAATGTTCCACTCCTGGGCTGCTTCGCATTTCTCGCCGTGCAAGTGAGCAGCAATGACGTGTGTGTTGTCTTGCTTCATGGTCTTGGTGTACTCTGCACCACAGTATCGAATGAGGTTCTCGACGTACAGGCGCGCATCTCCAGAGTAGTTGGAAATGCTGATTTTCATATTCTCGAAACCAGGAAGGCCTCGTCGTGGAATCGGGTAGTGAAGAAGTCGGCGAAGCGGGCTCACATACTTATTGCGATTGATGACATGGAAAAGCCACGCCAGGTTTGCGACCTCGATGTTCTCTTTCCGCGAAGCTGCAACGAAGTCTGATCCGTCTCTGTACGCACCGATGTACACGTTCGCCTTTTTCACCGAGTCAACGACGGCACCGCCACCGGTATGTATGAGCTTCTCAAGGGTCTTGCGGAGATGTGGTTTGATCTGTAGATCCTCGGATAAGAAGATCGTGCGGTTCGTCAAGGCATTGAGATTCTTGCGTGATTCTGAAGGACTCGACGGTGGTGTGCTGTAGGGTTCGCCGGATGGAGTCGCAGTCGTGGCGCCATCGAGATCTGGTGATTGTGCACCTCGAACCGTGGAAGCTGTCAGATCTGAACGAAGAATCTCCGGGTCCGGAAACATGTATGGTTGCTCATTGATCTTCCTTCCGAGCCGCAGGCAGTCGTCAAACCAGTGTGGGAGAACTCTCTTCACTTTCAACTGCTTGTCTTTCGCCAACCTGCACTTCTCTTCGGCGTCGTTGGTAGTCACGATGTGCGTCACGAGCCTGCTCAAGCCATTGCTCTTCTGTCCGCCCAACGCGATGACACCAGCTGTAAGATTCTCCTCGTCGCTCTCCGGTAGGCCCGCAAATGTGACGATAACTTCGTGGAAGAACTGGCTGGGATCCGGAGTGTACTGTCTCGTTGACGCCTGCCTCTGCTTCTGGATGCTGAAAGCCACCCATGCGGGCTTCACGATATATGTGCCGAGCTCGATGGCGCGATTGTACTCAGGGAAGTCCACATGCGTAGAGATGATGTGCGACAATTGGTCCAGGTCTTCAATATGCTGGTCGGATGCGCGTAGCGGTACGAATCGACCCCCGTTGTTCGTGATGGCATCTTTGAGGGACTGTACGTTGTGTTCTTCGATGTCGTCGCTTGGAATGACCGTAAACACCACGTCGCCGAACAGTGCGGCGCTACCGTCGTCCTCCATGTTGTCGGTGTAGTGGTCGAAGGTGGCACAAAATAGCGGGTCAGCAGAGAGAGAGAGAGAGACAAAAGTTGGGATGGATGTTTGGCGATCCGCGAAAGACGCGAGGCAATCACGCTAGGCAGATACCGCCCCCACTCTCAGCCGCGATAACACGTGAGATATTAGCGCCCTGTCCATTACGTCGGATTACTGCATGGGGATGGAAACACAAGTGAGTGAGCTAGGTACTGTATCCATTGTTGAGCAGCTTGTAAGCCCTGAGGTCTGAGTGATGTGATGCCATCGCTTCTGTTCGCAATCATCGCGCTCTGATGCGCATTCGCACGTGAGTGTTCGACGCCCAGATTATCAAAAAGAACACACAGACTCTGGACCAATACAGGGCGACGTCTGTGTTGAACTCTGACCAGAAGCGGTCCCACTGGGAAGCGATCGCTTGATCCTCGCGGAGGCCGTTGGTCTTCATCAAGCTGGGGTGCTTCGACACTACGATCAGCTCTGGAGCAGAGTCCGTGGCGTTCTCCCGACAGTCGAGTGGCTGGCGCGTGCCTTCGCCTCGTCCAAGGTTTGAAATATAGCAGTGCTCCTCGCAGCACTCTCTATCAGATCAACCTTCCACCGACAATTGTCTCATCTTCTCCAAATCGACGTCCTCTCCGTCCTCATCCTCGTCGATGATCTTGCCGGCCAAGCCTTGTTCCCAAAGCTGTCTACCCGTGAGCTTCTTCTCCTCCTTCGGACCACGCTTCTTCTTGTCCTCGGCCTCCTGCTCGGCAAGTCTCTTAGCAGCCTCTTCTTCCAACTCTTTCTTGTAGCTCTCCGCCCAAGCGAGGAATGACTCCCTTGTCACCTTCTCTCCTTCAAACTTGGCGTTCTCCTCCTTCTCAGCTATTGCCTTCTCCATATCCTTTTGTGCTTGAATTTCGTGCTCTCGCTCCGCTATCAGAGTTTCTGCGGCTTCTTTCAATGTGCTCACAAGTGCAAAGACCATCTGCATGCCAAGATTCTCCTCAATCGTGGGCGTAAGTGCGTCCAACAGCCGCGTTTTGTCCTCCCATACATCGAGGTGCTGGTGCTTGGCCGCATTCGGTGGCTGCGTCACATCGAGAATAGGTGCTTCTTCTGGATAATTCTCTGTATATTTGACATTCAATATGATTGTCGGATCTTCGGCCTCGTCGTCTTCGTGTTTGTTCGTGTCCAGTGCAACCAAGATGCGAAACTCGGTCTCGGAGATGTCTTGTATTTCATCGGGATAAATCGAGTCCAGCACCTCGCGCTCCTCCTGCTGCTCTTCTTTTCCCATGGTGGTGGCCTTGAGTGTCGAGATTGTTTGCAACGCATCGAAACTAGAAGGTTCATGTCGTCGAATCAGACATTGAGTGTAGTAAGAGCCGTGAGCTCATTCTATCGATACGCACGGACCAGCGATCCTCGACCACAGAAATCTTTTCTCCAACTTTCTCTGCATTCGACTATACATCTTCCTCATGGCCCGAACAAAAAAGAACAAACCAGGAAGGACAGAACGAGAAGCCAAGAAAATGGCCAATGCACAGCCCAAGCAGGGTCCAGAGGAGCTCTACGGAGCGGCGCTGCAACTTGTCGAGCAGTCTCAGCCGGAGGAAGCATTGAAGGTCGCGAAACAGCTTTGGTCCCTGGTCCAAAATCGCGCTGTCACAGAAGCTCTACCGGCAGTCAACTTACTTGGAGAGATCAGCATCGAGCTCGGTGCTGTGGACTCGGCCCGGGACTACTTCGAAAAGGCGGTGCAACTCGATCCTGAGGGCAAAATACCGGAGGCGCTGGGCGGTGGCGCCGAGAAGTTCTTATGGCTTGCGCAACTGTGCGACGAAGGTGGCAAGCAAAGCGTGGAGTGGTTTGAGAGAGGCGCCAAAGCCTTGCAATTCGAGATTACCGCCTTAGAGACAGGCCAAGTGCCAGGACTGGACGAGCAAAGCATGCTATTGATGAGGGTGGACAAGAAGCGCAAACTTGCCAATGCGCTATGTGGTATAGTTGAAGTCTACATGACTGATCTGTCGTGGGAGGACGACGCAGAGGCGCGATGCGAGAGCTTGGTCACGGAAGCCATGGCAGTGGAGGACGAGACAAGCCCCGAGGTGTTGCAAACTTTGGCATCAGTGCGACTGTCACAGGAGCGGAAGGAGGATGCGCAAGCCGCCTTGAAGCGATCACTGGCTATCTGGACGGATCTTGAGCCGGAGGATTCTGCCGTGCCGGATTTCGCTACAAAGATCTCGTTGTCGAGATTGCTCATGGAGGCCGAGCTGGAGCATGATGCTATGGAGGTTCTTCACATGCTGATCCTGGAAGATGATCAAAGTGTCGAGGCGTGGTACCTCGGGGGCTGGTGTCAGCATCTGATCTCTGATCGCAACCGAAGTGCGATTGAACCCAACGATGACTCGACCATGGACACTGGAACAGGTACCACGAAGAAGATGA
The DNA here is from genome assembly GCA_026122155.1 of Zymoseptoria crescenta. Lineage (NCBI taxonomy): Eukaryota > Fungi > Ascomycota > Dothideomycetes > Mycosphaerellales > Mycosphaerellaceae > Zymoseptoria > Zymoseptoria crescenta. The sequence continues at coordinate 17,677 of JALRMM010000011.1, forward strand.
CTCCGGAACAGACTCAATTGGTCCTGAAGGGTAGCCGTAGGTGGCTCAAGACTTCGCTGAAGTTGTACAAGCAGCAAGAGTATGAGGATGACAGGCTGTTCGACCATGCATCTGAACTTGTGGCGAATCTGGACAAGGTTCTGGGTCCCGAGGACGCCCTAACTGAAGATGGAGGCGAGGCCGACTGGGAACCCGAGTGGGATGGGATTGACGACGATGAGGACCAAGGCGAGGACTCCGACGAAGACGAGCACATGCAAGATTCTTGAGGAGGCAAAGTTCCGATTCCGAAGATGGGCATCTACTTGTGCAGTTCTGCGGTCAATCGATGTTGGACTGAAGCTAGCAAGAAGCAATCGATTGCGGCATACAGAAGCAGCCACGATGAAATTCACGTCGTCACCCAGGAGCGGTGACGGACTCGATCCTCCAATGCACAACTCGACCTTTCTTTTCTCGCCGATTCCGCGATCATTGAGTGTCGTTATGCTATGCGGCCTGATGAATAGTAAGCCCATTGGGTCTTCTCCCATTGGAGATCCTTCGCTTCCCGATGTGGGACGCAAGTGCAGTGGAGTCGAGAGTTTCTCACAACCACATTTACTTCAAGAGCCCGCGGCTGCTCCTGCTGTACAACATCGACGTTGAACAAGGCGCGTGTCAGCGCAGCTACCCGTGAGGGACGAGACCGGATCAGCGCAGCCATGCTGCGTGCGCACATCGTCCCGATTAATGTCCGATGGGTGTGCACGGAGTAGTTCAATTGCGATGGTTGGTACCCAATCAGCCTTCCCTTCTGGCACGAGCACCAGCACACAGCAACTGCAGCCGGCACGCGCACGCTTTTCCGTCGCTGTGGAAGCGATGTGCGACGCTTTGGAACGAATCTCACTTTGAAACATCGAGTGTGGTTGCACAAAATCCTATGCATCGGGTTAGCGTGCATTCCAGGTCTGCAAGACTGATTGCTCGGTAGTATCCGAGCTTCCCTGCTTGCAACCCAGGACATGTATTTGGCCGATTGCTGGTGCGCAGAGGGGCAGAGGGCGGCCCGGAATTCGCAGGCAGAGCCTCGTTGTCCTCTCATGGCGTGGCGCCAGGGTCCGCAAGCTGCAGATTGTGCCGTGGTCCGCGATCCTGCCACAGAAGGAGCTGCAGGAACTGTCGACCACGCTAGGGTAGGCCCGACTTCATCACCGAGCGCACGATCACCATCGAGACTGAGACCATCCCTCCCAACAGGGTTTGGCCGTGCCAGGCACCCTGCGATCGGGATGAGCATGTGCGAGCTTAGACGCCCGAGCGCCTAGCCACTGGGTCCAAGTATGCAGCTACGCGGCGGGATGGTCACGCAGCGTTCGCAGACGGCAAGCAGGTACTGGGCAACCCTCAGACCGCATTGGGATGTGAGGGTGTGTGTATGCGCAGAAAGGAGCAGCAGGAGGTCCTAGCCGCCGGTGTTGGGCATTCATCGTTGGTTTCAGCAGGTCTAGCTTGAGGAATGCTGCTGCCGGAACGGTGTGTGTTGCCAGAAAAATCCGCGGATGCAAAGGCTCACAATTCAAGACATCACACTTTCACCCCAGCAAATCAAGCTCCTTGGCTCATATGACTACTGCTCCTGGATGGCCCACATTGAACTAGTGCGGGTTGTGATCGCCAGGCACATGCGACACACTATCTGCTGGTGGAAAAGGCTCCGTTCAAGAGTGAATGTGCCTGCCGCAGGTGTGGTTTAGTCCCACATCCGAGCTGTGGCGCCAGTTGCTGTGCTTCCAAGCTTCTGTAGTCAGGATGACCACCTGGGAAATATGGATCTCTACGCACGCCAGGATCTCTCTTCTCGTGAACACCGTTGACAGGTCTCTATCTCACCACGTTGAGGGACTGAGATGGATCCAGCGACATCCTGCACAGATAAATCTCCGGAAGCGGCCGAATTGGGAATTTCTCCAGATCTGTTCCCAAAACAGCTGTCTACGGATGCGGTCGATATCTTCCGGCTTCAGTCCAACTCGTCCGCTGTAGCAATACGGCCATGCTACAAGTAACCTGCGTGTCTGCTAGCACAAAGAATCTTGTGTGACTTATCCAGACTTCCTTTCTGCTCCTGCTTGCTCCTCATCTTCTTTGGCCACCCCCAACAAAGCTTCTCCCTTTCACCTACAGCCTTACCAAAGAGCAAGTCCGATACTGCGCTACAAGCAAAGCGAAACAAGGCACATTCATTCCGACTACTGCAGCAAAGAACAGCGGTCAACGATCAAACCACGCAGACAAAGTGCGGGAAACTGCGGCTAGGTGCGTATACACATGTCTCTTGTGGGCTAATGCAGGCGTTCATGCAAGTACGCGTGCAAGACAAACTGCCGGAGCAACCACAGCCATGGAGGTCAGTGCTTACAAGACATGCAGACAACCTTCCACAATCTTCGTCAAAGGCATTGGTGTTCTCTCCTTCTCGCTGCCTGACAATCTGAGATCTCTTTAATCGACCGCCGTTCACCTCAACAATGACTTCAACAACCATTGTTCATCACGGTCCGCCTCCCGACGACTACGGCCTCGATGCTGTCGCAAGACACAACGCTGCGACAAGCATCGAACAGTTCCCAGCCTACCAAGAAGATGCAAAGGGGCTGGGGATTTATGTTAGTTCTCTACTGTGCAAGACTCCCATGCAAATGCTAACTCGTTCCAGCAAGATGAGTATGCTCCGTCATACCAGAACGAACAATCCTACATTCATCATCCCCCAACGCCAAGATCAAACACCACCAGCGATGGCATGCGCACCAGGAGTGGCCGATCAGCTCGTACCCAGACGGATTCTCCATTCAGCATCAGCAAGTCCAGAACGTCCAAGTCGCCAGCTCCAAAGAAGAAGGAAAAGAAAGGCAAGCTCGACAAGTCCAAGACTCCTCGACTGACCGCACCATTGTCGGTACTCACCAAGGACATGGCCACACCAGTTCGTGACATCGAAGCATGGGTCAACCGACCGGTTGAGGAAAGACTTAAGGAGGTAGAGAAGCGCAATGGATACGTCACCCGGCCGATGAACTCCTTCATGCTGTATCGCTCTGCCTACGCTGAACGAACAAAGCAATGGTGCACTCAGAACAACCATCAAATTGTATCGTCGGTCTCCGGAGAGAGCTGGCCTATGGAGCCGGATGAGGTTCGAGACCAGTTCGACTTGTGGGCCAAAACAGAACGTCAACATCACCACGATGCTCATCCCACTTACAAGTTCTCTCCAAGCAAAGCTGCCAACAAACGTCGCAAGGGCGAGATGTCCGATGATGAGGACGAGCTAAGCGATCTCGATGAGCGGAATCCCGACGGTGCCTACCGTGGTGGTCGTAACGTGCGACAACGGAGACACGAGCAGCCCGAATACATGCCGGCCACCCAAGGCTTCGACTCTCACCCGTACTTCGGCCACAACGGTGGCGGCTACGAGCAGTCCCAATACCAATTCGTCCAACCTCATCGACCTCTCCCGTCCAATGTTGCCTACGATCATCAAGGTCAGCCATACAACCCGCAGACCAACACATACCTCCAGTCAGGAATGCACCAGCAGACGCAATACCAATATGTTCAGGAGCTCCAGCCTCGCATGGCTACACCGAATCAGCAAGGACTTGGAGGACTTGGCGGTTATGGCTTGCCCGGTGGACAAGCGCCAGCGGAAGACCTCTATACCAGCTCTCGAACCAGCACTCCGATGCAGCACCACCAGCAGTACAGCCAACAACAAAGCTTCCCTCAATACCAACAGCAATACCCACAGCAGGCCTACCAGGCAGTGCCAACACCACCGCCGGCGACTCAACTGTACGAGCATCGACAATACCTCCAGCAAGCATCACTGCCACAAGCTGCCATTGATCCTTCTCTTGGACTCGACCAGTCCGTCCAGAATGGGCTGCCGGAGTCTCACTTTGATGATGCGCTTGGTGACTTCACTGCCGTGGATCTGGAAGGGATCGAGTATTACAATCAGCCGACGAGTCCAAACGATGTGCATGCGACGCTGGCGCCGACATGGTCTCCAGGCGAGGAGATGACATGAGCAGAAAGCAAGCGGGAGCCAAGACATGATGGAAATTTTTAATGTTCGACGATGTTTTGGAAGCTTCTTGTTGATAGCCCGCCCGTACCATCGTGTCAGTCTATTGTTGCAGATCAGTTTACATGCTCATTCTTGACTCATCCTAGCCTTGCCTCAATGTAGGCAACGACGACAGAGGTGACCTGTTTTCCCAAACACCTCTTCGCCACTGTTCTTGTCCAATTCTAAAGTCGAAAGAGCTTCGAGTCGCGTGCGAAGTGAGGCAGAATGTCGTTTGAAGTGTCCTCGGGACCGGTCGACGCTACAATTACGCAGGCCATCGGTGATGCAAGCAGTCGTAATTGGTGGCCTTGGAGCAGCAGGAGAAGCAGGAGAAGCAGCATGACATTGTGAGTCTTCACTTTGATGCTCTTCTCTTGCGGACTATTGCAGTACACAATTCGACCAGCTACTGTCCACCTTGTCACTGTGATGAACAAATTCAAATGTTTTGCAGAGCATACTGCGTTGCCGAGCTTCGACGAACAGACTCTAGTCCGGACCACGATTCGGCGACGACGAAAAGTTGTGCTAGGCTTCGAAGGTGACATGTAACCATGTTGACGAAGAAATGATGCCCGGCGCCAGGCAACAGGAGCGTTGGTCTGAGCCATTGCAAGGCGTGATCGTCCATGTACGAGTTGGTGATGATGTGAAGTCGACAGGGGACGTAGAAATGATGCTTATACTCGGAGGCGAGTGGGTCCGATCTGTGGGGTAGAGTTTGATATTCACTTCGGTAGCTTCGACAAGGGGTTTGATTCGCCAGATGAGGGACTTGTGGCAGGAGCGCCATTGACATTGGGTTCCAGGAACGAGATCTGATCGTCTTGGCTGAGGGCTCATTGTTGCCGCATGCACCCCTTGCTCGGGTAGCTGCAGGCGAGGATGATCGATCGAGAACCATGTCAGTATGTCTCGCAATGAGAGGAACGATGTACGAAATCAGTGGTCACAGAGACCAGCGTCTAGAGCGACTCTTGGGTATAAGTATCTCGTCCTCACCCGCCAGAAAGCATTACTTTTCCATCATCAACTTACAACCCGAGCAATCAACGAACACCTTTACCACCAACAGACCCCACCACAAATCAACAACATGTCTGACTACAAGCCAACTGAGCACGACGGTCTCCGCAAGGACGGCCAGCCTGACAAGCGCGTCGGCACTGGCGGTATGTCTTCTTCCCTCAAGCCTTCTTCAGTCAGCAAGACTAACATCGCGCAGAGTTCGCCCAGGGCAAGGTTGACCCAGTCGAGGGTAAGACTACGTACAGGCCATGAGGCTTGCGGCTCAACCTGAGATACTCTCTCGTTTTCTGTCCGCAGGTCCAAGCCTGATCGACAACCTTTTGCCTGAACTCCAGCTGACAGGCAACAGCCGGAAAGAAGGGCGGCAACACCTCCGGAGGCAGCGACGACAGCTCTGAGGGCGGCGAGAGTGGCGGAAAGGGACAGTTCGCTGGTGGCAAGGTCGACCCAGTCGAGGCTGGCAAGAAGGGAGGAAACTCTTAGAGTATGAGTTCGATCACAGGGAGTCCATCATCACGAACTCAGGCATGACCTCGCGGTCGCCTTGCATAATCTTTGAATGAGATATGACGTTTTGAATTGTTCCAGCATGGTCGCACTCAGGCTTTTGATCCTTTGAGGATTATCATTGATTCTCATTGTATCGTAATCGGGTGCCCAGAAGATGATTCATAATATTTCTCATCGTGGCGATGGACTGCGAGACTTCGAATGCGGTAGTGGCCATTCCTCGTCATTGTCGAACGAAGCACGAGCACTTCGAATGGACCGTCCAGAATGCGCGCTTGTTTCACTCGTGAATGACCGTCCATGGGCTGGCTTGTAGGCAGTTTCGACCTCAGAGAGACTTTTCCTGTCAACCATTGGATACTCGTCTCCGACAGCGTTCGGATCGTGGACCTCATCCTTATCGCTAAATGTGGTCGTCCGTCCCACGCGGACAATGGTGGAGAAGTCGTTGTTGAAGCCGGTTCCGTTCCGGGCTATGGACAGAAGCCCAAGGCCAATGGAGAGTACTGTGAAGAATATGGCCAAGCCGTATGCTATCCACAGCGTCCTGGTTGCATAGACGTAAACGTTATCCCACGGTCGAAAGGTCACTTTGACTTCAGCGGCTGGAGCGAAAGGCGATGAATAGTTAGGTCTATCCCCGGGTCAGCAATTGTGTTTCAAGCAGAACAGATGTCGGAAATTGCATTCGGTGTCTTACTGAAGAAATTGTTCACTCAAGAGACTGATCGTGAGGTTCTGGAAAAGCGTTTCCATTGCTGGCCCAAGCCTAGATTTCATCGAAAGATGTTAGCACACCAGGTAGAATGCGATCACAGCATCATCACACTTACGGTCCGCGAGATGCAGTCCGAACCTGGCTCGCAAACCCCGTGGAGCCTTCGCTTGCAAGTCCCGAGAATTCTCCTCCGAAGCTGCCGTTCTGGACAATCCCTTGTAGACTCGGTCGGAGAGACTCATCACGATGCCATTCGGAGATGAAAGCCAATTCGTCCGTGTTAAGGAGAACAGAGGTCCCGATGTTCGAATCGATCTTTAGCGTGGAGACGGGACTTCTTATGACCTGCGTGATGGTGCCGAGGATGAGCTTGTTGAACGCCGCCGCGATGGACTGATACGACAGAGTCTCCACCACGGCCGTATCGAAGAAGCATCGTGTACCCTTAGTGTTAAGAGTCAAACATGTGTTGTTCTCTGACCAGTCATTCAATTGCGGGCCGTAGATCTCCTCGATTGGGACGATGGATGAGTTGTCCGGCCCCACGCCTTTGGTCACATCGATCTTCTGCGCGCCATCCACATAGCTGAACTCTGCATGGTAGGAAGCGTTGTGCAACTCGCACTTCATCAGAGTGGCATCGGAGAAGTACGCGGATTCTGGGGATGGCAGATCATCCGTAGAGTTGGTAATGCTTGTCCACCCCTTATAAGACGTGGACATCGCGCATGCCGAGGTCAAAGTATGCGTTGACATGTCAATTTCGTGAGCGAAGAACCCTGGTATGGCAGCAATGTAGACGGCCGCCGGTATTCCAAATCCGAGCTCGGCGTCCAGGAGCGTTGTGTTCAAGCCAGCAGTCTCCAAGAAGGGCCCTTGGCCGTAAGATGACTGAGCCCAGGAGATGTAACCATACGAGTTGTAGCAGTTCGGGTACCCATTCAAGTAATTGAACGTGTTGTTCCAGATGTCCGTTCGCTCCTGGCCTGTGACATGATCGCACTGGAGAGAAGGTCCATAGAAGTCCAGCTCCCATGTTGCATTCAATGCGGGTGCCGGGATCTGGGAGATCTCTCCAGAGACAGAAACCGCCGTGGCAATGCGCTGGAGCAGATTACCTGGACCCATGTAGCTGTAATTGCCACTATTCGTCAAAGCACTATTTGTCAAACCTGCGTTGAAATTGAGATTGACGAAGTCGAACTGAGGCACTCTAGCCATAGTGGTCGTCAGAGCCTCCGATGCTCTGACCGATAAAGTTGCTGGAGTTACGATCGAGGCTAGCGGGAGAAGCCTGTCAGCATCAGTATATGAACAACTTGGAGAAGCATCGGCCGAATGATCTCACCATGCAATCAAAGTCAAGGAAAAGAGCAGAGGATAGCGGAACCAGATGTGGAACTTGAAGAGGGACGTGAAGTCATGTAGCGATGAGAACAGCGTGTCCAAGGTTGAGAGCCTCGTTTTGCTGGAGGCCGCCTTCGCAGCCCTCCAGAATTGCTGCGCGTATGCTACAGCCACGGCTAGGGTAAGGAACGCTTTTACCATGAAGGCAAAAGCGGTGCCGAGCGCAGTGTTGAAGCGTTGCTTCGAAAGAGTCGTACCCAAGATATCATAGGATCCGCCTGGAGAGGTTCGCCCAGCTAGATGTGAGTAGAAGAGATGATGTCCCAGTGCGAGGAGAAATGCGACCAGGAGGCTTGCGAACATTGTCACAGGCGGACTGTTCCAAAAGGCATTGGATTGGGGTTTGCTGAAGGCCATAGTTCCGAGGTCTGTTGTTGAGCATCGAGAGAGACTAAGCGTCAGTACGACAGACAGGTGGTGCGGTCTTGACCTGAAGAAGAAGAAGAAGAAGAAGAAGAAGAAGAAGAAGAAGCTTGTAGTATCAAACCTGTGTTTGACAACAAGATTCCTCGTGGGCGAGCGAGCTCAACTCGCTCGTGTTGTTACAACGTCGATGAAGCACTAGAATAACGTGCTGACTTGCCCGATGAGCGGCATTGGGGTTGCTATCCCAGCACCAAAATCGTGTGGACAAGGGTGCAGACGCCGGAACAGTGGAATAGCGCTGAGATGAATACGAGAAGATCTGACCAAAGCTTGTCATATTTAGAAGCTTTCCGAAGTGGTCCCTAATGTGACATCACACGTTTGGCGATTCCGAGAGGCAAGAGATCGGAGGTGGTCTAGCGACAGTGGTTTGGCGTCGCCGCACTTCTTCAGCGGGTCACTGTCATCGACTCTTTCTGCTGTATCCTCATCTGATGCAGGTCTCGAATGGCACCAATGTCGAAGACAATGTCGGCTCCACTTCGGATTGTGGACGAAATTGCAGACATGCTGGCTCGCAATAAGAATGGCGGACGCTCTTCAAGTAGCAGATGGAAGAGACCGGCCATGGCTGAACTTGACAATAATCAGACGATACACTTGCTCTGCGTTTCGACTCCGAGCCTGAGGTGTCGATCCTCCGACCTATTTTTTCAGAATGGACTCGATCGTGGATCGTCGCGGTTTCGGGGCCAAAGTGGCACAGTCGGACACGGCGAAGGACTGGTAGAGCTCCTTTCTGCGATTCGGGCTCACAATCGTGTATCCATGGGAATATGCTCCGAGCGTCTGCCAGTCACTGCAAGTTGATGATGGAGCAAGACTTTCTTCGAAGGACGAGACGTATGTGAGCGTACCTTATGTGAGCGGCAAAGTGGGGCTCTCCCGATGAACTGTGTTAGCCTCTTTGGGTAAGGAGCGTGACGATCTTCAACCTGAGAGACTTCACGCTGGAAGCTCGTTGCGATTTCTCCAGCGGCAACCTGACATCACGAAAATGAAGGCCATGCCACGTTCGTGCTCGAACGTACTACGCTCGAGTCTAACACAATACTCACCGATCATATGCCGATATCCAACCAGAAGTTATGCCACCCAGCCGAAACAAAGCCCTCCACCTCCGAAGCCATACTCATCCTCAATATCTGCTCCCGAAGTACGACATCGAGCAGATGTACAACCTGGCTGGATCAAACGCAAGAAGGGCGACGACGATGAAGACTTTGTCCCACAACCGTTGAGCCGGCCAATCGGCATGCCCAATCCTCCTCGACCGGGCGAGAACATGGGCGTCGATCAGCGCTCTCTCAAACAGCGAAGGGACGACTTTGTCGACTACGATAAACACTTGCAACGCCGAGCGAATATGACGAAGCAAATATCAAAACCATACTTCCGCGACTGGAGCAATCTGCGATTCAACAAGGGCAAGATCTTCAAGAGCAATGAGCGACTGTTCCGCAGCGAGACGAGTCTTTGGTTTCCGAACTTTTACGGGCAGACTTTGGCAAAGGGACTGAAGAAGATTGATAAAAAGGACGGATACGGAGGTCTTGGACGAGATACATGTGAGGCCATGAAGGGCAAGATTTCGATCGTGAGCATCGTGTCGAACATGTGGGCAAAAGCACAGGTCGATTCCTTCATATCGCCCAAGCAGAACCCGGAGCTGCACAGCCTACTTCAGGAAAATCAAGACGTGGCCCAGCAGGTCTGGCTGAACATTGAGAGCAATATCCTGAAGTGGTGGATTCTTCGCCTGTCCGCTTCCAACTTACGCAAAGGCTTGTCGAAGGAGGAACAGCGGCGATACTTTCTGGTGCGTCGAGGAGTGAGTGATATCATGAAGGAAGCCATTGGGTTGCTCAACGATAAGGTTGGCTATGTATACATCCTCGATGAGGAATGCAGGATCCGATGGGCAGGAAGTGCAGACGCTGAGCCCTATGAGCGGGACAGTATGGTCAGGTGTTTGAACAGGCTTGTTCGAGAGTCCAAGTTGCCGGCTGAGAAGAGAGCCGAGGCTAGCCAGCTAGAAGACGCGGTGGAAGAGGTCACAGAAGAAGCGAGGTCTGCCGCTGCGGCGTGAGATCATGTCGATGCCTAGAACGGACAGAGCTGAAGACTTGTTGTTGGCTTCCAGTCGCGCAGCCCTCAGCGGTTGACTGGGTCAAAAGATGCACCAAAAGGCCCCTCGTCAAACATTGGCTTCAAGTCGCAGCGCATGTCGTCGAGTGCTGGCCCCCGAAATAGGACGGAATATTTGGCATTGCGCGTCTCGCCGTCCCGAGCGCGAATCGCAGCGCACGTCGTCGAACGGGAGATAGAGATAGTTGTGATCAGTCGGTCTCAACTCTGCAGAACGGCAGCCACCCGGGCTTGAGCCGCCAGCTACAGCTGTGCAGGAGAATGGTCACTTTACTCCAAGGCTGCGTCGAGGGTGATTATGATGAAAGCTGCGGGTGAGCAAAGGAATGCTTTTCTTCGGTGCCAGAGGAGGCACATTTGTATACATGCATTGTGCGAGCGGCGCGGCTTGTCTCCTGTAGTCTAGACAAATATACCTGCTATGCGAGCAAGACTTGCGAACGAGTCTCCTCACCTGCCCGTAACGGTCGATGGAGTTGTGATCGGATGTTGCAGTATACGCTTGCCAGACGTGAAGGCCATCGCACAACTCTTCCGGATCCGCTCACTCCATTTCGGCATATCGATATATCAAAGCGCACTCCGATGGCCGTGACTGCACGGACAAACATGAAAAGCATGTGGATGGTCGTGTTGTCGCTCAAACGCGATGTGAATTTTGGAGGTATTTTCGGAGACATCTCAGTCGTCTAGCTTCTGCGTAGTCCTCCTACCATTGCAAGCCACCTTTGTCCCACCGTCCGCTTCGCCATGATTTGGGAGTGAATTCACGCGCTCAAGTACATTCGCCGGTCAAAGAAAATTCGCTGGTGTCGAAGGTCGTCGTTCATGCGATGGCCTGATCCATTTGTCAGTCGCCTGTCCATGTATCCTCGTTTCACGTCTTCCTTCCACCCTGTCGGTCATACCTTGACGGCGAAGTTCCTCTGAGGGAAGTGCCTCTGCCTCTTCTTTTGCTTCTCAGTGACGAGCTTGGCCTCTGCTGGAGATAACCGGCGGCGGATGGCACGGGTCTGCTTGGGGCGGAGGTCGAGGGGCATGTACTTCTTGTTCTTGTAGAACAGGCGAAGCTGGGAGCGCTGGTTTGCGTTGATGATGGTGAGAACGCGGGCGATCGACTTGCGGACGTCGTGGCTGTAGGTGAAGTTGTTAGTACGGTGTTCAATCTCGAATCGGTGTCGCGTGGTTCGGGGGGAATTCGATATCGATGTTCGGTTGATCGGTGGGAGATGGGTATTCAAGCAACGCACATCTTGTTGAGCTTCGACTGGGCACCGCCAGCAATCTTCTGTGTCCTCAATTGCACCAACTCCTGCTTGAGCTCATCGAGCTGCTTCTGCAACTCGTCCTTGTTCTTGCCCCAAAGCTGGGCGGCCTTGACCTTTCCAGACGTCGACTATTCCACCGTCAGTATTCGCGATACGACGGAATCAGCATTGTGTGCTTCGTACCATTTTTGCTGGTCTGTGGGTTAGTGAGTGGATGGAAGTCGTCGAAAGAGAATGCGCAGTCGTCGAAGTTCCGCGAAATTTGCTGGTGCTGGATTGTGGAGGCAGGTGCCAAGCCGAGTGCGACCGAACTTTTGCGATTGCCTCAGGCAGAAGCAACAAACAGCTTGCCGGACCCTTTGACCCTGACGAGCGAACTTCACTTTGGACGAATGCGGTCGATGTGCATGTGATCGTTCTTCGCCTCGACTTCTTGCTTTGACCCGGACAACTTGGCCTAGGCAGAGAGACTTTTCTTCCTACAATCATCTGTCTGTCCTCGTTCTTTGATCATGGCGAGTGCTACAGCAGGGTGGGCTCAATTACGACAACAAGCTCGAGCGCAGGAGACCCAGGTACGGTACTCTAGACGCTATGATACGTGAGTGAATGTTGACGTGGGAATGTCAGACAGAGTCGCTATTCCACACATATGCTCAGTATGCCTCGAAAGCCGACATCGAGCCGAAGCCAAGTGAAGAAGAGAGCAAGACAGAAGAGCAACTGAATGAGATTCTCGAGAAGGTAAACATCCACCAGAGGAGTACTTAAAGTATCTGTGGTAGTTGGTTGGAGTCGCTGACGATCCACCTCAGCGTACAGCACTTCTCGCGCAACTCGCTCGTACCCTTGATTCCGAACCCACTCCCTCCGCCCTCAAGTCCACAAATCTGGCCCGTCATCGCGAGATCCTCACACAACACCGGACCGAACTCACACGTTTAAAAGCACAAATAACACATGCCCGCGATCGCGCCAACTTGCTATCCAACGTTCGAAACGACATCGATGCATACAGATCGGCACAGAATCCAGAGGCACAAGAAGCTGAGTACATGCTCAATGAGCGACGGAGGATCGACAATTCGCACAACATGGCGGATTCGGTACTTAGTCAGGCGTATGCGGTCAACGAGAGTTTTGGATTACAAAGGGAGAGTCTTGTTGGCATACAGAGGAGGATTACAGGAGCAGCAGCACAAATTCCCGGCATCAATGGATTGATGCAACGGATAGGGAGTAAAAAGAGAAGAGATGGGATTATCTTGGGCAGCTTCATTGCGCTGTGTTTTCTGGCGCTGTTATGGTTCTGGTAGCGCCTTTCTTTACATGTGGGTTTTGGCATGGCGTTCTAGGCCTGGTCTTGACTGGGCATTCGGAAGATGAATCCAGAGGGTGTATGGCACCCAGAAGGTATGAACGGCAGCGCGTTGATAGTCCAAGACGGAGCTTACTGTCATTTGCAGCTCCTTTTTAAACTTCCGCGCTCTAGTCATTCCGCAGTCATGGCCGTATAGTGGTCTGCTTCTGTTTTCGGGCGGCATCCGAAAATCCTGTCGAGGTTGCCGATCGATGGCGAAGATTCTCACAACCGCCTTGCCAAACATTTCAGCGTCCTTTTGGTCCGGCCGAGTCAGACCGCTCAACCTTCACCTCGGTCTCCGATTTGACGCTGCGCGTGGCTCGTCTCTCCGTCTTCACGTCGACATCAGCCTCCGTCTTCTCGTCCATATGATCCTCCGTCTTCACGTCGACATCCTCCTCCTCCTTTACCTCGACATCATCCTCCATCTTCACGTCGGCTGGCTCTTCACTTTCTATCTCGCGCTTCTCCTTGACAGCAACTTCGCCTTCGTCATCTCCTTGCTCTTTCACATGGCGCTGATCATGTTCCGGTACACCTTCCATATCCTCTCCATCCGCCTCGGACTCATGGTCCTCAGTGATGACGATGCGGCGGTAGAATGGGCCATGTCTCGGGCGGGCTGGAGTCCTGATTTTGCGGCGAGTACGACGGGAGCGGGCGGGAACGTAGTCGGAGTCTTCGATCGACGGAACCTCTTTGCCGCGAGGATCATTCTCTGGAACCTCCGGCTGATCCCTATGCAAATCTTCAGTATTGTTTCTAGACTGCGGAATGATCTGGCAACGCACAGAAAATTGAGGATACTGAGCCCTGGGAACACAAGGACACCGAGGTAGTTGCGCAAGATGTGTGCTTCGTAGACGTGCTCTTTCAGGAGCTCTGCGCTTCCTTGCGCAACGTGCGGGCAAAAGGCGCAGATGCGCTCGCAAGACTTGATTTCGAATTCGCTGTCTCGAGGCCAGATGTGGGCATGGCGGGGATGATTGCACGGCATGCTGGCTATGAGACAAGATTTGGGTCAGTCTGATTGCTTCTTTTTGGAAGAACGATCGTGGCAGGCGGTGGTGGCGTCAAGTGGCGTGGCCTCGAAAGTTGGCTCGAAGCAGTCTTGTCCAGTTGGGAGTCTCGAGACCGGTAGCGTATTTGGGAGAAAAACAGACGCGTTGCAAGCTGTCCGGCGCAAGTCCTATGGTTGCTACGCAAACGAAGTCGACAACACTGGCGTGACGCAGCCTTACCTAGCGCAAGGAGAACAACAATGACTCGAATCGTGGGGAGCGCATCTCTGCAACTCCCAGATGAAGTGTCTGTGACCAGGTCAACACGGCTCTCCATATGGGTACAAGATCCGAGGAATGCTGGAAGGTCCAATTCATGAAATCCACCTGATCCTCCTGGGAGGCTCCTTGAGATTACTCATGAGCCACTGTAGAGGTGGAACTTGAGATTAGTTCAGCTCAGTTATACCAACATCACAGACGCCGCCGCTCTGGCAAGATCATACTGTAAAGTAAAATCTAGATGCAGCGCAAGTCGCACGCCAGAGGATTTCTGGTTTCGCAATCTATCGTAGTGATATTGGCGAAGCTCTGCCATTCCTGCGAAGTTCAATGAGCGGCTATCATTACTAGTGTATGTCTCGAAGTCTGAGCTTTCATACTAGTCTCCTTGACATTGAAGATGGACTGACTGAAGTGAAGTGAAAGCAGCGGAAGACTTCCGGGGTCTACAGCTTGGCATTTTGAAAGTCGACGAAGATGCAACTTTGAACTTCAACTTGCGCCAATACATCCATACTCACGTCGCAACACCATGGACTATCAAAACCGAGCAGGCAGCAAATTCGGTGGTGGTGGTGTCGCCTCTCAATCCGCCACCAACGCCGACCGTCGCGAGCGACTCCGAAAACTCGCGCTCGAAACCATCGACCTCGACAAAGATCCCTACTTCTTCAAAAACCACGTTGGAAGCTTCGAATGCAGACTTTGTCTGACGGTCCACCAAAATGACGGTTCGTATCTCGCACACACTCAAGGACGAAAGCATCAGACGAATTTGGCGAGGCGCGCGGCCAAGGATGCGCAATTGGGAAAGAAGCAGGATGAGCAATACACCGGCGCGAATGCAGTACAGATCAAGAAGAATGTCGTGAAGATTGGCCGACCTGGTTTCAGCATTACGAAAACTCGAGATCCCATCACACGGCAAGAGGGTCTACTATTCAGTCTGCAATACCCGGAGATCGGACATGGTGTCGAGCCCAAGGTGCGGTTCATGAGTGCGTACGAGCAGAAAGTGGAGGATCCACCGGACAAGGACTTTCAATATCTGCTCGTTGCTGCGGAGCCGTACGAGACGTGTGGATTCAAGATTCAGGCGAGGGAGGTGGATCGGAGAGAGGAGAAGTACTGGAATCATTGGGATGCGGATACGAAGCAGTTCTACGTACAGATCAATTTCAAGACGGAGCGAGAGGAGAGGTTCAGTGGTGTTCCGGGTTTGGGCCTACCGAGCGCGCCGAGGAGGTGAAGGGTGATTGGGAAGACTGGACGAATCATTGATCAGACTGCTGTCTGCGTGGGGCATATGTGCCCGGCGATGAGGGAGGCGCGCATCTGCTTCGAAAGCGGAATCATTGCCGAACGCCCTCGCTCTATGCATCCGGCTTGCGCTGCGGCTACACAAAGAGTCACAGAGAGTTGAGGATGAAGCCATCAACACGACCCACGTACAGGGCGCACGGAACGAGCGGCGAGGCTACGTAACCTTCGATCGACAAAGTTCCTCTACGGACCAGTGGTGACAGGCTGGAGCTCGTCATGCTGTTGGGCCTTCTGCTAGACAGCATAAATCGAGACGAGCCACTATCTGCAAAACGGCTCATGTATATTACCGAACCGACCGAAACGAAGAATGCTCACCCTTTCTGCCCGCCACCTACATCTCACTGTCTTCTTCACCCACAATTGACTTGCACCACCAGCAGCCTCTCCCTTGATCCGCCGATCACTCACTCCCCAATCCGTCGATACTGGCCAGGCCTTTTAAAGCTCCAAGCCTCAGCGATGGGTGGAACTCCATCAACCCAGTCAACACGCCGTCCGCAAAAGCCATACCTTCTTGACCGACTACTTCCGTAGGCAGACGGTCATGAGACTCACGAAGCGGTATCATCCATCCACATCCCTCACGCGGCTGTTCACTCGCTATCACTGGCGATGCGCTGGCTGCGTCCTCAGGACTCAGCCTGTGGTCCACCAGCGTTCGAGCCATGTCATATTGATCTTGTAGGTCTAACTCCCTGCGCCCGCCTGGGCTGACGGTCCGTTCGTCGATTTGAACCCGGGTAGACTGGCCTGAGTGAAGATAGCCAGGATGGTGGTTCTGCGTCTTGCATGAGGAGACATCTACACCTCTCGTCGGAGGGATCGACACACCTAGTCGCGCGCCGCAGTTCTGTGCCAAGCGCATGAATGTTGCTTTTGCGAGCTGTTCTTCTGCTTGCATCTGGACAATGAAGCCGTCGAAGTCCGTACGTGTTGATGGAGGAGAGACGTGTTGTGGTGGTTTTTTCTTCCGCATCGCGCTGGGGGCTTGTTCACGGAGGTGAGAATAGCTTTAGACAGGGAAACGAAAAATTGCGCGCGCCTTATGTAGGGTATCAAATGTCGTCTTCCATGAAGTATTCGTTCGTTCGTTATCAGAGACCCTATTCAACAGCTCCTCCCAAGAACTATATTCCAACCTGACCAATTCGTTCCGTCCGCTTTAGCACTCCGAGGCCCGTCGCTGCTCGGCTGCTCGCCACTGGTCCTGTAACCGCTTGGAATCTGAGAAGCTCTGCACGTAAGGCGTGACAAGCTTGAGCACCGGTCGTGCAGAAGCCGCAGGTGGAAGAGCGGGAAGCTTTCTCGGGGGCAGCTGGGTATAGGCAGAGCGGACCGAGCTTGGAGATGGTCTTTCCTCAACTGGTGTCGATGGGCTCGAAGTACGACCAAGGAAGGAGAGAACAAACCTGACAAAATTGGAGGAGAGGAAAGAGGAGGAAAGAACAGAAGGATGCGTCGACGGGCTTGAATGCGCTGTATAGGTAGCATAGCTCTTCGACAGGCATACCGTTTCAACACCGTTGTGGAGCCGTTGCCTCGTGCTGGGACCGTTCAACCTGCCAAGCCACCGATGCCTTGAGGTCATATTTTGCAAGATCGTATGAGGGAGGACTTACCGCAGCATTGCTTTTTACCATAATGAGGCTTTCGTACGAGCAAAGCAATTTTGGACCATATACCCGTTCCCAGAAGTGAAGCTGGCGTGAAGTCGTGAGTGATTGTTTCGCCAATCTGTCTTGCTTTGAGAACGATGCGCTGGAGCTCGAGCCAATAGGCCATGGTGGCTGGTATGTCAGCGTTCACGTGTACGATCTGCCTTCATGAAAGCCCAGGCCATGCGACAGAGGAGGGATGATGCCAACGGTGTGGATGTTTGTTGGTGAAGAAGGAGGGAGGAGAAGTGGTGGTAGGGCGAGGTTGGCGGCCACCGGGAACCGTTGAACCAAAAAATCCGGCGCGTCTTTCGCGTCTCACGTGTCTCGAATTTCACCCCAACTCCAACCACTCCTGCCTCATACCACGCAATACTGCAATACTGTTGCTGCCACTGGAATCAAATCACGATTGTGGCCAAACGAGAGCGAATACTAGAGACATCACTCCGCAATCTCCCCAGATCTCTCGTCGATCATGCCCGGCCGGAAGAGCAACGTCTCGGCGACATCAAACGCTCCTGAGGAGGCGACGGAAAATGCGCCCTCGAAAGCGAGCAAAGACAAGGATGGATTGAGCGTTGATGTGTGTGGATGTGCTGATCTCAACATGAGTATATTCTGACGATATCGCAGGATCTGAGTCTACCAAAGTCGATGATCGCACGCCTCGCGAAAGGAGTATTGCCTGCGAATACACAGATTCACAAGGATGCGCTTCTCGCACTACATAAGAGCGCGACGGTCTTCGTCAGCTATATTGCCTCCAAGTATGTTGAGACTAGGAGATCGTGCCGTTTGCTGGAACGAGCTGCATATTGGAAGACTGGCTTGAGATTCATGCTGACTGGCTTCACAGCTCAAACGACAATGCACAAGCGGGCGGCAAGAAGACAATATCACCACAAGATGTCATGGCAGCGCTGAAAGATGCAGAGCTGGAAGAGTTTATCCCGAGACTGGAGGCTGAGCTGAAGAGTGAGATTGAGATGATATTCCGAAATCTCGCCACTCCACTAATACCTCACAGGATACAACGAGATCCAATGCGATAAGCGGAACACATACCGCAAGAAGGTCAAGGAGGAGAAAGCAGCTGCGTCGACCCAGGAAGGCGGCGAGGCCGGTTCCAAGGATGGCGAAAGCACGAATGGTACCAATAGCGATCCGATCGTCCTCACCGACCAGACAGAGCCGGATGATAGCGGAGAGAGGCCTGCGAAGAAGATGAAGGGCGAAGGTGGAGAGGCTGTGCAGGCCGATCAAGACGGAGATGATGCCGACGATGATGATGGTGACGATGACCAGGATGCTGATGATCAGGATGATGAAGGTGATGATGGAGGAGCGGATTCGGAGGCGGATGAGGAGAACGACGAGTCAGGGGATGACACGATGGAGGATGCGTTGGAGGAGATTGAGGAGCGTGGCGAGCTACGGGACGAGGCGCTGGATGAGCCTGACAGCGACTGAAAGGGACTGAAACGGGTTTGCGACTTTCGACGGAGGTCTGTTGTTCATTGACTGATTGAAAGCGCGGCGTTCTAGGTCGGTTCATCCACAAGTTCACGATCTGAACCAAGTCATCGTTCAAATCCAGCTTCGAAATAAAGTCTCCATTACAAGATGATCACAATCTTCTGCCGATAGCACACCCTGAGCTTTGTCGTGTCGAATTTCCTTACGGCATGACGGATCTCTCCTTCAACTCGCTCTGACTCTCTTTTACACTTTCCGACGGTCATCAGTCCTCGCAGCCGTTCTACCGTCCCCTATGGCGTTACAGCGACCTCTTGGAAGCATAACTCGGGAGCTTCAGGAACGACATTGCCAAGGAAACTGGGACTTCACAAACCTGCGAAACAGGCTATCGCCCGCAGAGGATATCCGACTAGAGACCAATGCTGAAAATTCCCTCAAGGCTCGACACTGTCAACGCAGTTGCCGCCGCTTCCCAGAGCCGCTGCTGCTCTCCCTCACCCGTCGGGAGGACTCGGGCCAGAAGTTGCCACCTTCATATACGTAGCCACTGTCGCGGCCGGGAGATACCGGCTGGTTTACAGCCAGCTCAGAGGGGCCCAATGAGCCCTGCTAGCGCAACGGTAGCGCGTCAGACTTCTACTCAACGCCAGCATCGTTGTGGAATCTGAAGGCTGCGGGTTCGAGGTAATTAATCCCCATCAATACGTCGAAGATGGGCATTTCACTAACGCTCCCATCAAGTCCCGCGTGGGGTGTTCTCATTCAATTGTGAACCCTTTCAATTAATTTTTTATGCTTGGTCTTTGATGTTGTGGTCGATGTGGAAACTTTTTTGGTCTTGGTCGTGTTGTAAGGAATCCGCGGTACGCTGCCGGCATGTTTGCATGCGGGGCATTCACTATAGCTCAGACACCACGCGACATATATTTTGATTGTGGTTGTGTTGAGAAATCTTGATTTTTGATATATTTGCTACAATTCGACGTTCCTTCCAATCCTGTCGGAAGTCGAGTGAATTGAAATTTTGGTGGCTGAGCCTGCACCTTCCTCTTTTTGCCAGATTTTGAGGTCGCCAACTTTAAGATTTGCCCAACACGCTCGAAACTTGCTTTTGGGATGATACGACCACTTTCACGTTACACACTCTTCATTGCGTATCGGCTCGAGACCGAGGCACATCCGGATAGACTTTGCGATGAGCGACAACGACGCGCCATCGACCTGAGAGGCTGAGATCACATGCGAAAGTCACGACCAAACGAAACCCGCTTTCGCGCCGGAGCTTAAGAATCATGGTACGGAGCTCCGAAGGAACGGTCTATGTGAAACAGTACAAGAAACGTGGGATGCTTAGCGGGGACTCGAATATGTCCGAGAGTTTCTCCTCGCGGAACTCCGCTTCAGCGTGACCATGTGCAATCCTGGTTTCCATTGCATACGTACCCCGACCTGGAACATGACGGCAAGGATTTTCTTGCAGAAGTGGGCTCTGATCGTATTTGATCGTCGAGTTAGGAAGGCGGAACGAGACGAGCGGATATGTTCATCACAAGCTCGGTCGTGGTATGTCGAACCAAGCTGCAGCTCTCTGAACCACTGCGTCGGGTCCGTTCGTGCTCATGGGAAGATGTGTGATTCGCTCACGGAGAGCGGTGAAAGATAGTTGTCTACTCTGCTGCGAAAGAGCGAAACTGAAGCTCCGGAGCTCCATGTGACCTGGTCTGACTTTTTGCTTTCTTGATCGACCGTGCAGATTGAAGCGGATACTTGCCAGAGACAGTTCGAGATCGACGACCGTGATTGTATGCAGAAGATGGTGGGTTGTTGTCTGCTCTCTGTCCGTCGCAAAGTCTCGAAAAGCTTCGTATTTGGTCATCAGTGCAGTCATCCTCCGAAAGCCTCGTACTGCTAGCCGCCTGTCAGCTTCCAATTGAGACCTGCAGCTCTTGCCGTATTGATTAGGCAACATACTACCAGCCGTACTCGCCGCGCCGGAGCGGAGGTCCGGCAAATCGCTCAGGTCGTGTGATCAACAGACCACATTGAGCAGCGTTTGAACCGGTTCACCAAGACTTTTTGCGGGCCGAACAATTTGGTGATGGTGTTTCAAACTCCCACCTGATGATGAAGGATTTGCACCACAGCACTGCAACGCGGACCGCAGGTGGTTTGCCTGCAGGATGGCGGCATGTCGCCAGCAGCTACCCGTCCGCTGTCGAGCCATGTGTGCAGCTGCAGAGTCTGTGACCGTCCACGGCAGCGATGCTGAAGCTTCCATCCTAGGATCATCTCGAACGTAACGCAACCGGCCCGGCGTGTCTTCCTCGACCAGGATTCTGTCGTCCTCGCCGTCTGATCACCACGCAGGATTCGAGCTGGTACCAGACATTGCGAGCGGAGTCTCTCCGTCGAGCCGGTCTGCGTTTGTTCGAGTATTCACGGCGGGGTATCTTGTGGCAGGGCGACACGAGACGGGAAATGGAGCTCCACGGTCCGGCCGGCTGGTGAGCTCGTGATGAGGCGTAGACTTCTCCATCACGTTGCATTTGCTTCCATTTCGCGCAACTCGTCTGTATGGTCGACCAGTCAAGGCGTGATTGAGAAATCCCTCACACTCTTGGCCATCTGCATCAGGTCAACACCTGGCCCGAAGCTCGTTCTAAACGTCACCTCGATGGTCTTCGCGGCCATGATCGACCAGAGCGGCAATGGAGAAGGCAACCTGTCTTGAGCTCTATCGAAGTCGTGGTGGCGAAGAAGTCATCTCTAGACGCTATTGGCTCGAATCCTTGCATGAGCGCTTGGGCGATTGCGCAAGAGGGAGAGGAGGAAGTCCAAGGGTTTCGAGGTTGCAGCTGCGTCAAGAATTGCAGTCGGATGCACAGCCGAGAAAGGCGAGATGGCCGAACATAGCGTCTCGTCAATTCGAGAGAGCGCCGTCGAGTGTAGATTTGTCGTACTTGATGGCCGTTGAAGCCGACGAGTGGAAGACCATCTCAAGCGGGATCGCCCATTCTTAGCTCGACTGACATGCAAGCCGTATGCGAGTTATCATGCGCAAGTCTACTGCATGAGCGGGACGGCTAGATCTCGAGCGGCTAGATGCTAGAGTGTTAGAAAAGTGGACTAGAGGCCACTTCACATCGATGTTGTTACTCATTCGGTGCCGGAAAGGCAGAAGTGCACTTTCTTGCGGCAAGACCAGGTACCTGCTCACTTGTCTGTGCCTTCTTCTGCAGACTGCAGGTCGACGTGTCTCCAACCGACCTCTCTCTCTTGACATACAAGCAACAACGAGAACCATCGCCTACCTACCTGACCGTGCCGGCCCATTGCATTTGCAGCAATTGGCGAACGGGTGCGTGCCGTTGCGAAGATCACCAAGGCACCTTTCGGCCCCCAAGCTCTCTCTCCCTCTCTCCCTCTCGACCCACTTCGGGCAGAAGTGCGAGTGTAGTAGGAGGGAGAAACTCAAATCCCCAGCAGCGATAGACATCGAACGACAACAGCCGTGCAAGCAAGGAGTCCACCTGCCGTACGACAGCAGCATCGCTACCAGAACCACGGACAGCTCTGGAATAACGGGGAACGAGAGGTTGCAGAGCGCATATAGACTCAACTCGAGACACACCGCCCCTTCGAGACCATTGCAAGCCCTCTGTGGGTTTCTGCCTCTCCGAACTCGCCGTGCCAGCGCACTGGACTGGACTCGTCACGCGACTTGCTCTCCTGGTAGCTGGCTCGTCGTGTTGTTGCCCTTGCTTTGTCGACCAGCGCGTCGGACGGCACGGTGTGACATTTGAGATACGACGAAGCTGCCCTCGGTCCACGGTAGTCTGGGGATTGCGCCTCGGAAACGCCGGCGACGCACGCCTCGCCGAAAACGTCCATTCTGGAGAGGAGAGACAGACAGCACGAGCAGACGTTCGACATCAGGAACGCACATCTATGCCACCTGGTCTTCTAATAAACAAGATCGAAGTCGGTTACAGTACAGCGACAGGAATAGCCCGACGATTGCTGACTGTTGCCAAGCACGCGCTAGTGTGCACTAACGGCGGGGTACTCGCAATCGATTCGTCATTTCGAGTCTTGGGAAGCTCGCATCTCGGGTTCTGGAGAGTTCGCGGCATCGAGGTGGAAGTGCTTGGACCAGTCACGAGGCGGCAGCGAGAGTGCGCAATCATCATCAAGGAAACCGACGAGAATCGCTTGCTCGTCTCTCATCGTTCCTGTCCTCTGGTGGCACGGGCCCGGGAAGAGGGAAGACTCGCCTTGCCTTGCCACTCGCAGACTCGCCTCTGACCTTGCGTCTCTGCTCCCGTCCTTCTCACCACAGATTGCTTGCTTTCCCTTCCCTCCTTACCTTGACCTACCTTGCCGGCTTGACCGACGACTGCGTGCGTTGGTGCGTGCATACCCGTCCGTCGAACGGCAGCAGCAATCAAATCATCGAGGACCACTGCATCAACTCCCTTCAATACCTCCATCAAATCACCGACCGGCCTGCCCGTCAATCCCATCAATCCCGTCAAAACCACGTCAGGGTCCCTCCCCGCCCGCCGGCTCAAACTCTGGCCCTCAGCCTCACACCTCCTCCGATCGTGCAGCAGCAGCAGCAGCGGCAAGCGCAACCAACCTGCGTTCCGTTCCACTTCCCTGGTCAGCAGCGCTAACCACGGCCGATTACCTCACCTCCCACACCCGTGTTGCATCGCATCCAACCACATCTGTATCGCGGTCGATCCGTACGCCGCGTCGCATACTACACTCTACATCCTACCAGATCCAGATCTCGCGCCGTCCGCTTCCATCGCCGTGCGTGCAGTGCGCGGAGAGCCTCACCGCCACCAGTCCCGCGCACGCTCCGCCGCCCACCTTGCGTGCCCGTCGCAGGAAGGACGCCGTGCGACTGAGGATCCACTCGGCGGGATGTGATGCTGGCCGTTTCGCATCGCTCCTCCGCGTTACCTACATTATTACACCGCGGTGTCATGGACGAGTCTGGCACCATCAACCCGTCTGCTCTTCACGCGTCCGGTAAGTTCAATCGTTGTCCGCCGTTCTGTTCGTCTGGCCTCACCTCGCACTCGTCAACGCTCGCTGCCCTGCCCTGCCGTGCGACGCTGTCTCAGCATGCGACAGCGGAGCGCTGCAGCGCCCGTCCGACTCTGCGAGGAAGCCACGCTCGTGGCCGCTGAAGGCTAACCCCACTCTGTTCCATATAGCCACCACTATCGCCCCCAATCTCCTCTCGCAGACCCAACCGAGCCCGCGCGGCCTCAAACGCAGTCGTTCGCCCGATGGTCATACCGCGCACGACAACGACGGCGCAGGTACGTTCCGTGACGACATCTATAGCACGATCGCGACTGCCATGTACGGGATTGCGCACTTGGTCGCATAAGCGCTGACGTTTGCGACTAGATGACGCCAAGACTGGAAGCAACAACATCAACAAGGCTCGGAAGCTAAAGGCTGGAGAAAGTCCCGCGCCAATGCAAATGACGGTCGCCGCCAATATGCCGCCGCACGCGGTGCAGACGCCGCAACAACGCACATCATCGCTTCCGCAGCAGTCACCCAGTCAGGCCTCGCCGCAACGATCGACACCCGGATCCGCCACGAAGCCAGCCGTGATCAAAGCGCTGCCCACCGTACGCGATCACACCACCGATCAACTCGGTCCCGAAGGCGACGAATACCTGCCACGCGAGATCGATGATCACGGAGAGACAAAAGTGTCGCGCGACGGGTTCCCGCTCGACGGTCGCAAGTACAAATGTCGGACCTTTCAGGTCCCCAATCGAGGA
The DNA here is from genome assembly GCA_026122155.1 of Zymoseptoria crescenta. Classification (NCBI taxonomy): domain Eukaryota; kingdom Fungi; phylum Ascomycota; class Dothideomycetes; order Mycosphaerellales; family Mycosphaerellaceae; genus Zymoseptoria; species Zymoseptoria crescenta. The sequence continues at coordinate 42,228 of JALRMM010000011.1, forward strand.
GAGAAGCTGTTCATGCTGGCCACTGAATGTGCACGCGTACTGGGATATCGCGACTCGTACCTACTGTTCAACAAGAACCGGTCGCTGTTCAAGATCATCGCCAACCAGACGGAAAAGGACAACCTCATACACCAAGAGATCCTCCCATACTCATACCGGTCGCGTCAAATAGCCATCGTCACAGCGCGCTCGATGTTCCGACAATTCGGCAGCCGCTTGATCGAAGGTGGCAGGCGCGTCCGCGACGACTACTGGGAAGCCAAGGCGATCAAGCAGGGCTTCACGGAGGAGGATGCTGCGGGAGAGAAACGACCAGGAGCAGCCAAGCAGAGGGAACAGGCTGCTGCTGAGGCCAGCCAGGCGAATGTGCTGACATCGCTCCCACAAGGTGAAATCATTTACAGTAACAGCGGGCCGGGTTTCGACGGTCAACCACCTGGAATGGGTCCTGTGTCACTCGCGCCGCTATCGATGATACACATCCCGAGCGAAGACTTGCGACTAGGAGGCATGGGAGGGAACGTCCTTCGTCCCAGGCAGGAGATCACCGCTCCGGCTTACATTGACCGGAGCCAGCCAAGCAGCGCGAACGAGATTCTGACCCAGGCTGGTCAGGCGGCCGAGTTCAACAAGCAGCTGAGTCAAACGCGCGAGCATCGCGCCAAATATCTCGACGACTACTGGCGACGACCACACGAGCAGCCGACGACAGAACCACAACCTGGTCAGAATGATGTCAATTCCATTGCGCCTCAGAACTTGCAGAGCCCGCAAGCTGTCGCTGGCATGCATCAGCACCGCAATCAACAGGACCAAATGTCTCACGCTGCAGCTCAGATGATTTCGCAGAACTACTCGTCTTATGGAGGCCAGCAGCCAAGCATGACTTCACCCGTGCAGACCATGCATCGAAACCTTCCGCCAAATCAGATGCAACATGGCTCGCCACCAATGAACATGCCGGGATCTGCTCATCGGCAGACTCCCTCATATGGCGGCTACTCTCAAAACCAGATGTGGCCTCCTCCGCAGCCTCAACCATCGCCGCTGTCGCAATCTCACATCTCAGCATACGGTCAGCAGCAACAACATCACTCTCCCATGCCACCGCCACAAATGCCTCAACCCGGTATGGGCTATCCTCAAATGGGCCAGATGAGCAACCCAGCATATGCTGGCATGGCGCGCAGCATGTATCAGCCCAATCCGAATCAGTTTAACATGGGACCTCAGTCGGGTGCTGGCCAACAGCCAGGCATGCAAGGCTGGACGACTCCTGGCAGTAGTAACCTGCCACAGAATTACGGATACCAGTGATGTCGATATCATCAATCAGCATCTCCGATTACCATGGGAAGATGGAGCTCCTTGCCTTTCGCATCTAGGAGCGACTTCATCGTCCATCGGAATCATCGACCGCCGCACAACCGGTGGCAAACTACATCGCTCTTCGTGGCTGGCTTCCCAGTGGCTCGCCCGACCTTCAGCATACCTCTCGCACCTATTCTCTCGATTCGCATCGCATTTCCACGGAGTTCGGCCGCCTTGAAACATCGTCCCAGCCGCCATTCTTCATCACACATGCGACAGTTTCGCAAAGCATACTCTCCGAGCCTCACATCCTTAGCTCAAGCTCCACACTTCCATTCTTCTCACCTCCGATCGGTCGACTCCATGTTCGATTCCCACCGGGTGATGACTCTGGACTCGACCGAATCGGATGGAATTACTAGCATAGCGCAAAGGGACATGTTAAGAGCCGAGGTGACGATACCCAGATTGATTTTTTCGCCGCGCTGGTTCTATGCTTTTTTGCTTGCTTTGGTCGTTTTTTTGCTTCATGTGCGGCTTCTTGCTCAATTTTGTTTCGACCCGGCGGCGTCCGGCCATCGATCATCGTTCTTGCTCTGTTCTGCTTCATGATCCGCGGGAGAGGCAGTGTGCGGCGGAACATGGGGTTGGATTCGTTTTCGGCATCGTCATCTGCTTCTCGCAAGAGTCTGTTTGGTCTGCGGGATGTCTTTCTTCTCCATGGAGCCGGCGCGATGCGATGCGATGCAGTGCGACGCGTTGCTTTTGCGGGTGTCTAGCCATATACGAGCCCGAAATGACACAATTCTTTGGCAGGCTATCATCTTCCGCGGTCGCAATCAACAGGTCTGCGACTGATGAAAAATGTTCGTTGTGGAGAGCGAGCTGTTATGGAAGCGAACCTTTCGTCGATTGTTGCACGACATGACGGCAAAAGCGAATTGACCACAGCGCGATAGAAGAAAGAAACGATGAGAAGCGGACAAGACTGCGTTCGGGATAAGAGCTGGTATATAAGCAAGCCCTCCACACGCCTGACCTACACAAACTTTGTGAAGACTCGCGAGGGAGAGGGTGTCTGACGTGTCAAAACGCGCTGCACGCGACACCGATTGGGCAGCTGGGGCAATATTGCTTTCCCAGCACATCACGACGCCTCCACACCCAGTCAGTCCTACGTGCTTTTCCCAACCACCTCACGTTTCTCTCCCACACACGCACGCGGCCTGTCTGCCGTGCCGCCGCAATCTGCATCTGCATCCTCTCCCCTCAAGCCAACTGCAGCTTAATCTTCCGCTTGCCCGTGCTCTCCTCCGCCTCATCGCTGATCCTCACCTTCACCTTTTGAAACAACTCGACGACCTGCTTCCCTTTCTTCTCCGCGAGCTGGATCTCCAACGAGTAATTCTCCGCGTCGAATTCGCTCTCCGGCTCCTTTCCATTCGCGCCCCCCATGTCCTTCAACCGAATCAGACCCTCGATTCCGAACCGCGGCACGAATACCACGAATCCATTGCTGAAGATCCGCATCACGTAGCTGTCTTCTTCCAACACGCGACCTTTGAGCGCTTGCCCGACGTAGTACTCTACACTCGCGCGACCCGCCATCTGCGCGTTGCGGTGGCGGACGTTGATGTTCTTGCACACGCCTTCGAGCTTGCTCTTCGACTGCAGACTCGGATCGAGAGGCTCGTAGTCAATCGCAGCCGCGAGTTGGCGATGGGCTTCCAGGTCCGCGTATCGACGGATGGGCGAGGTGAAGTGCGTGTAAATCTCCGACGCGAGACCGTAGTGGCGGAATTCGGGGTACGCCTGCGTGCCGGAGCAGAAGTATTCCGCGCTCATCATGCATCTCGTCGCGAGGATGCGGACGAGGGTGTTGAAGAAGGGGTTCTGCGGGTCGACGCAGGTGTCTAGACTATCGGCCAGAGCTTTGGAGGAGTCGGTGCGGATTTCGAGGTTCTTCTTGACTTTGAGCTGGTTGCTGAGTTCTTCGAAGTTGGCTTTTGGTGGGGCGCCGTGGCGGCGGAGTAGGGCGGTTTGAGGGAAGGCTTCGTAGTTTTTGCCGGCGACGGAGATGTTGGCGAGTAGCATGAACTCTTCGACGAGTTGGTTGGTGTCGAGGAGTTGCTTCGTTTTGACGTCGACGGGGTCGGAGGTTTCGCTTTCGGTTTCGATGCGGACTTCGGGACTGGCGAGGTTGAGGGCTCCGGCGGCCATGCGTTTGGCGCGAAGTTTCTTGGAGAGCATCATGAGGTAGCGCATGCCTTGGGTGAGTTCGTCTTGTTGGGAGACGTCGTCGATGCGGAGTTGGGCGCGTTCGTACGAGAAGGCTTCGCGGCTGCGGATGACGCTTTTGGTGAAGGTGGAGTTGATGATGTCGGCGTTTTCGTTGACTTCCCAGAGCACGCTGAAGGCGTAGCGTTCGACGTAGGGCTTCAGCGAGCAGAGATCGGTACCGAGGAGCATCGGAAGCATGTCGATTCGCTTGTCGACCAAGTACACAGTGGTGCCACGTAGTGATGCCTCCTTGTCCATGGCATTGTTTGGCTTCACAAAGTGAGAGACATCAGCGATGTGAACACCAACCTGGAAGTTGCCATTTGGTAATTTGACAGCGTGCAGCGCATCATCAATATCCACACAGCCTGGAGGATCGATGGAGCATACGAGCAGATCTCTCAGGTCTTGACGGCCCTTCCAGCCGGGGTCTGCTGTGTCGACCGGCACCTTCCAATCATGGCCTTCCGCTGGTAGACAGTCCAACACAGTCTTCGGGAAAGGACGGTATTGAACGTCCCACTCCAGTAGAAGAGCTTCAGTCTCAGCACCTTTTGTTTCCAGCTCTCCAAGACTGCGGATGAAGTGGCCAACGGGGTAGCGTGATTCGCGATCCCAAGAGTCGATGGTGACAAGCACGCGCTTGCCGAGAAGTTCACCAGCCTGCCGTGTGCGGACCCTGATCTTGGGAATGCGTTTGTCCATGGGCACGAGGAACACAGTCTGCTGCGATCTGCTCTGCTTGGCACCAGATCTAACTGAGTCCTTGTCAATGTGCCCGACATACTGGCGCCAATTGCGCTTGATGATTCCAACAACTTTGGCTGTTGGTTGCGGCTTGCCTTCGTTGACTTTGCCGTGTGCGCGCTTGGCTTCTTCTTGTAAGGCCTTACGTTCCTTCTCTGTACTCAATGCTTCGGTCGAGTCATCCTCATTCTCGGCATTGTCGTTCTTGGTCAGGTCATCTTCTTCAATGACCTTGCTTGAAGGTGCCTTCCATTGGCTCTTTGGAAGCATCTCGAGTACCACAATATCTCCTGAGACTGCGCGATTACTGTTCTCGCGGCCTTGAATGATGAGTGGACGATCAAAAGCTGGCACGTGCGCGGAGCCCTCCAGGTAGTTGTAAGGAGAGACGTTGAAGACGCCTTGATGGAGAGTGCCAGCCTTGACTCCAGTGATCATGGCCGACATTGACATGTATTCCGGGTATATCGATTTGGCCCGCTCGTCTCGTGTTGCTCGTTGATCTCGGCTTGATGCTACCATGTCCAACAATTTGTCGGCCTCGGGCAGACCGGACACGTAATCGTGAAGTGTAGATGCAACGATCCCATCAGCTCGTGACTTCTGAATATTTGCTTTGTCGTCCGTAAGCATCACTATCGCTGGACAGCGCAAGCTTTGGCGAGCCTTCACTGCTTCCGCGAGGTGCGTTGCGTACCATGAGCACGCCTTGCGAACAGCACGGTCATTACGGTCGTTGATGGACTCCCCAACATCCCGTTGGATGTATGTCTCCAATCTGAAATCGTTGAAGAAGACGTAGAAGCGTTTGCCATCGTTCTTCGTCAGAGCTATCAGACGGTGGTAGAGTGGAAGCGAGCGGTTCTTGACTTCTTCAAGCACTGTCTGAAGCACTACCACGTCTTGCAAAACACCTTCCGCCTCGAACAGATCCATCGCCGAGAGGAATGCATTCGTGTCCGGGATGAGGTAATGTCCTTGTGAATATTGTTTCGTTCCCGCGGGTGTGGCGGACAGCACCGTCGGCTCTGTCTTGCCATCGAAACCCGCCGGCGCAAGACCTATGCATGCTTCGCATAGCTGTGATGAACATGGAATATCTTGTCGGAGGTAGAGCTCGCGGACGATTTTTTGTACTTTTCCAGATTTGAGCGTCCTCAGATATGTCTTGGAGCTCAGGGTAGTCGTATCTGTTGTCGCCGCGTGCGACCGCTTGAGAGAGGTCATGCTTGCGGTCGGATTGTGTCCTTTTCGTTGGTGTATGAGTGTGTCTCTCTCAGTCTCGCCATCAATGACAGCTGAAGTTCTCAAATCTTCTGATTGATGCCAAGGAAACCTTGCTGCACAGCCACACGTGACGGCGAGATTGGGTTTGGACAAGGTTTCGCCACTCATGACCCCTCTCGGCAGTCCACCATCATCGTTGTGGTCACCTCTCTGACTCCACGACAACAACACTCCCCTCTGCTACGATAAGCATACCACACACCTCGCGTCATGCCGCCTGTTCCGGGCATGATGCAGTGGCATAGCCTGCTCACGAGGCATGCCAAAAGCCTGAAAGCCGCCCTCGCAAGGGCGTCTCAAGCGCTCGAGAACCAGCTCGCCGGCCAGCAGCAACGAGCCGCCCAACTCGAACCCATTCTCGTCCGAAACACTCCCAAGCACCCTCGACACCCACTTGCCAAGATCCGCCAGACTCAATCACGGTGGTACTCGACCGCTCGCAAGTCTGTCGACACCTCAGTCCGGAACTTCACGTCCTCGGCTACACGATCCGGCGTCAAGTACGATCGAGCTTCGTTCCCCAAATCCAGCGTCAGCTCGCACATCCAGCAGTCATCCGGACGTGCACCATTCGCGTCGACTCTCCGGCCGAACTTGACTGGTGGAGCGCTTGGAAGAACAGCTGGAGGCTACGCACTTGGTGGTAGTGGTCGAGTTGGTGGTGCGAGGTTCTTCTCTCACTCGCCGGCTAGCCAAGCGCAGGTCGTGCAAAACGTCTCGCAGGCTGTGAGAGCATTTTTCGTATCAGGACAAAAGGCACAATTCGATGGCATCTCCAGCCATGGCGACAAGCGCTTCAAGGCCGTGACCGCCCTTCAGGAAGAGACTGGTCGCAAGATGCGGTCGCTGCCAAAGGCCACACCTGGATCTTGGATCGAGTTCCAGGTCAACCCGACCATCACCGCATTGACCCCATTGGACACTGTGACTGGCTACTCATTCACCAGCGCTGCTAGCGAGTCGAGCCACCTCAACACTGATGGCCTTCTCAACATCCTATCCGTTGACTTCTCTCGCGCTCTCAAAGATCTGGCTGCGGTTTTGAACGATCTCAAACGTTTGTCCGCTTTGGGTGACCTACCTCTGACCTACGAGGGTAGCAATCTACGTGTTCACTTTCCAGGTTGCGATGCAGGCTCTGTCGAACGCCTATGCGAGGAGCTTGGTGTCCAACGAGGTGTCGTCGTTCAGGATGAAGCGTTCGATGCATTCACTGGAACGGAAGTCGCATTGCTGTTCCCATTTGCTCCAAGCGACAGCTCTCTGTACGAGGAGTCAGATGGTGCAGACTTCTTCTACGAGAAGCCCAAGGATCTGATGGCTCGCCAACGCCACGTGATCAGTCTGGACGACATGCTCTCCGATTCTCGCAGTGAACACTATTCCACCCAGTCCGAAGATGGGTACGTCGATGTTCTGGCCGAGGAGAATCCATGGCAGTCTTCGAACTCAGGGTACCACTCCGTCGGATCCGAAAGCTCGTACGGTTCTGACCGGAACAGTCCACTGGAGTATCAGGGCTTCGAGGGTATCTACAGGTTCATGGCAGAGCTCGACTCTGTGCGGAGGTGAACACTGTCTTTCGGTTGGAGTAAGCGGAGTTTATGGAAGGGATTGAACACTTGATATGATGGCTACACGACGCTAAGAATGATATCCCAACTTCCTCTCACGCGCACAACGCTATGTTACTTCGATAGTTGACCTGTAGCGGACGAATGAATGGAACAAGGTCTAAATTTACGCTTGTGTCTTGCTTTCCTGGTGACTGGCTCAACAACATCCTGTACGACATAAGATCCATCGGTAGTGCCCTCTTTACCGATCATATGCCACTGTATGCATTGTGAAACAGCGAGCGGCGGAGCCACGCCGTCCCACAAGAGCTGCCCTGTGGAGACGGTCGCTGACTAACGTGATGGACCTCCGGGTAAAGCTCCATCCACTTCGTCGCCGGTCGGGTTTTCCAACGACATCAAGAACAACGACGTTCGCATGTACTCTCTCGACTGCCACACCGCCTGAACGGGGCGCTGAATCTGGTATAATCGTAAGGAGTCATCGCGATTATCCGCCAGCGGTCTCGCCCTGGTAATGTCCCATACCCATTAACCGGATTTCGGAAGGATTTCGCGGAACCCCATTAGCCGGTCGCTCTGCTTTTGACCACGAACGACCGATACAACTCGTCAACTCGTCGGCTACATACAACAATGGAGGCCACTTTGGATCCCAGTCCGGCCATGCAAGGAACTCCAATGTCAACGGCTCCGGCGGTTGATACTCCCCAGAGTGGAGATCTGAAGCGGAAACGGCAGCCGCGCAATTCGGCCTGTCAACATTGTGCTCAATTGAAGATGAAGGTAAAGACGCACCTGGAGGTGGAGAGGATGCATTTGGTCTGACAAGTCTCGACAGTGTATTCAACAAACAAGTGGTGTCTGCGAGAGGTACAGCAAGACTCCCGGGTCCTTTAAAAGTTCCTGTCATTCAAGGGCATGGTTGACGTGAACACTCAGATGCCATCGAATGGGCCGGGAATGCGAACCCTCGATGCCGAAACCACGCAAGCGACGGAATCAAAGCGGTATCATGGAGTCAGACCGACCTCAATCGGACAGACCTGTTCTTCCAAACTTCCCAACGACACCTGGACCACCGCCGAGGTTCGATCCGCCGAGTGCTCGGAAGGTATGGGCTCTTCTATCGAAGCATGTGTTTGCAATACTGATCCTAATGCCAGTCTAATGACGACACTTTGCTCTCCCGGTACGACATCTCTCACACGGACAGCAGATCCTTTGTAACACTGTTTGCGCGAGGATTGGGTAACGCTACAGTGAGTGTTCGACCAAGCCCGATCTAGGAAATGGCAAGGTCAGTACTAACGAGACTGACAGGTATGCGAGGAGCTCTTGAATGGTATCGACTACAGCTTCGTCTCAAGCTCGTTTACGAAATTTAGACAACTCACACCTCATTTCCCTTTCGTGGCCATCGCACCTGACGCAGACGTCGTGACAAAGGTTGGAACGCGACCCATGTTGACTCTTGCAGTCTGCACTGTTACATCGGGTCAGTTTTGATGAAGCTGGAGGTGGTATGATCACACGCTGATATGTTACCAGCTTCTTGGCCTGAACTTCAAGATCGTCTCAGCCAGGCTTTTCTCTACGCCTTGGCTACCAAAGCGATTCTCACGGACGACCGCAGCTTGGATACCTTCACAGGCCTTCTCGTGTATCTCGCATGGCAGCATCACTACCTACCGCAGCAGCACAGCTACCAGAAGCTGTCCCTTCTTGCGGGCATGGCGACCGACCTCGGAATGTATCGTTCGTATGCATTTGCGACGGCAGGAAGTGCTCTCGAGACAGATCGGGCTATGGTTGGAGCCTACTATCTATGCTGTGGACTGTCTGCAAAGTTCAAAGACAAGCCCAGTCCACTGCAATGGACAGACAACTTGCGCAGCTCAGCTGACAACGTCGCTCGCTTCGGCACTTTGCCTTCAGACCGCACTTTCCCTGGAATCCTTGAACTCACCCGCGCCACGGACGACATGGACTGCGATCTGAGACGTTGCACTTCTCATTCCGCCGCGAAGTACTATGTTGAACTATCAGCCAAGTCAACCCTCCATCGATTGGACGCACTGAAGCGAGACCATCCCACACTCAACGGCACTCTTGGCCTGGCCTCGGGTATCATTCGCGTCTATCAGCAACGCCTACGACATGGCGATGTTGGCGATCCTTCGATACTTATCGCATGCGCCTGTGCTGTGAAAGAATACTTGGACGAACTGTTGGCTGGGCCACCAGCGACCCTGCAACAGATGGGTGTTGTGGCCTGGGCGGACTTCCTGGAGATTCTAGTACTCATGGCACACGTCTCGCGGCCTTCACAGACAGCGGGATGGGAAGCTGGCGCGGTCTCTTCGATGCTGCAGCCCGACGCCATACTCGACTCAGTCTATGCTCACATGGCCTCCACAGCAGCTAATGATCCATTGATCTTGCGAAGCGAGGCTTTGCAGCGCCGGCTTCTTGACATATGTCAAGCTATCAAGGGCCGACTGTCCAATCAGGAGCGCGATTCTGGTCCTGCCAATGCCGGCCCACGACATGCGAAGACCGGTCACCAACTTTTGGAGTCTTTTGGATCCGGCGTTCTCGATTCTGCCTTTTGGGACGAGCTGTCGAAGTGATGGTGACGGGATTACACCGATCGCAGTGGACGCTGAATCCCAATAGATAAAGAGACTGGCGATTCGTTACGACTTCGGTCACAGGCCAACAGATGCAGCTGAAACAGATCTGACAGACCCAGCAAACTCGTCGAGGGTAGAGGCGCAGTACTGCAAGAATTCGACGCTTTTCCAGACACAGATATCGTGAGCTCTCCCATGAATGAAGAACTTCTGCTTGATCCGATCACTTCATCGCCTCACTCACAGCCTCGCCGAACCCCTTCTTGATCGCTCCCACGTCAGTCAATATGTTAATCATGTTGTGTCCCTTCGCCGCATACTTCTGCGCATCCTTTCCACCACCTGTAAACATAGCCGTTCACTTTCCCGCCTTTTGTGTCGCCTCATGCACCCGGTCAATCGCCGCGTGCAGCTCCGGTGGATAGACTCCCATCTCCACGGCGGGGTGACCGATGCTATTGCCTAGATCGATCGGGCCGATGAAACACACATCTACACCCGGTGTCTCCGCAATCTGCTGGATCTGCTCGAGTGCAGTCGCCGTCTCGATCTGCACCATCACAACAATAGCATCGTTCGCTTCGCGATAATACTCCAGGAGCGATAGTCCTTTCGCATTCGGACCTTGCTCAACAAACTTCTCCATCGCGAATGGCGATCCAAGCCCTCGGTTTCCCAACGGCGGAAATTTGCTATACTTGACCACATTCCTCGCGTCTTCGACAGTCTGCAATAGTGGGACGACGATGCCATGAGCGCCGGCGTCGAGGGCACGTTTGATCATCCAGTGCTGGCCATCGACGACGCGAACCACGGGACTCACCCCGCAGGCTGCGATGGCAGCTACGCTCTCGTGCATGTCGGCGTCGGAGATGTTGCCGTGTTCGCAGTCGACGCAGATCCAGTCGAGATCGGGAGTGCGAGCTATAGTGCGGCTGATGTTGGCGCCGGGGAGCATCTGGAATCAGGGCTTAGTTTGGGTATTGGGATGGTCGGAAGAGTAGTTCCCGTACTTGCCAGCCTCCAAACGTGGGCTTGCCGGACTTGAGTGCCCGTTGAAGACGGTTTGCTGCTTGCATTTTGGCAGGTGTCGTTGATCAATGCGCGATCGAATGTGTGATGAGAGTGCAGTCGATTATTACAATCGCTCGTCAGAAACGAAAGACCAAAAGCTGACAACATGTGACTCATGTAGTCGAGTGTCGTCTGAGGGGCTTCGGTCTTCGGTAGGTCGACAACCGGAGTCTGCCCCACTGAGAGCTGCAGAGTGACCCAGTGTATGTATTCCAACTCACGCCGCCTCGACTTCATTCATGGCCTTCTCCAGCTCGGCCTCGGTGAAGCGATGTTTGAGCTTGCGAGCTGCTGCTGTGGTTCGTCCTTGCGTTGATTCGAGCGACGCTGTTCGGTCGATGTGTACCTGAATCCTGTCAGCCGGCGAGCTTCCACGTTTGGACGAGACGATGCTGCATACCACAGGTATGTCAAACTCGTAGAGATGCTTCCAATTTTTGTTATCTGGTGCTTTGATGTCGATTTCGCTGTATTCGAAATGTCTTCGGTCCCAGACTTTGCTCATCACGGCTTTGACGTCTACGCAGAGCGAGCAGGTCTCGTGCGTGAACAGCGTCAGACGCAGACTGTGCTGCAGAAGCTTCATTGACTGTCTCATGATGATTCTGTCAAAGGTATGTAGATTCAAGTGAACGTCTTCAGCAATAGCAGTCGTTGACCTCCCAGCAACTCCGTCATTGCTTGGCAGGGTAACTTTTGCGATCAGATGCCAATCTTTCTAGAAGCCCCAGAGAAACTTGACCACAACTCCCAACTCACTTGTCAGATCTCTTTCATGTCCGATTGGAATACTCATCAAGACAACAATCGATCATTCGCCACGATCATGGCTCAGAAATGCGTTCACAAAGGCTGTGGGAAGCTCTTCAGTGATCCCAAAGATCCGTGTGTCTATCATCCGGGGTATGTTTGCCCACCTTGATGAGCTTCAACCAGCAATTGGACGTCGTACTAATGGCTCTACAGCCCGCCGGTCTTCCACGAGGGTCAGAAGGGTAAGTAGAAGCAGACTGCCAATTCAGTCTTGTTTGGTCACTAAGCGTCAACCAGGATGGAAGTGCTGCAAACCGCGAGTCCTCACGTTCGACGAGTTTATGACAATTCCTCCCTGCACGACCGGAGAGCATACCACTGTGGACGATACGCCCGCCGAGGAACCGAAACTCAACAACGAAGAGGTCGAAGCGAAGATCAAAGCCCAGCAAGAGAAGAAGGATGCCCTCCCTCCACCTGTCGCCCGAGCACCCGTGGCTGCTTCAACACCACAACCCGCTGCAAGTCCTGCACCGCCCGAGGAAGAAGACGATGACCCTTCTCTTCCCATTCCCGACAAGGCCAGCTGTAAGCGGAAAGGTTGCGGTGGTGAGTACACACCAGGACAGGATCGAGCCGAGGAGGAATGTATACACCACCCAGGACAAGCTATCTTCCACGAAGGCAGCAAAGGCTGGACATGTTGCAAGAGGAGGGTGCTGGAGTTTGACGAGTTTATGAAGATCCCAGGGTGCAAGAGGAAGTCACAACATTTGTTTGTCGGCAAGAAGAAGGACGCTGACGCGGAGGAGCTGGTGAACGAAGTACGGAACGACTTCTACCAAACCGCAACGACCGTCATCGCATCGCTATACTTGAAGAAGATCGACAAGGACCGCTCAAAGGTGGAGTTCTCGGAGGATGGCAAGGCAGTGGAATTGGATCTGGTGACGAGCGATAAGAAGCGATATCAGACGACAATGGTGCTGTTTGGTGCGATCGATTCGAAGGAGAGCAAGTACAGGATCATGGGAACGAAGCTGGAGTTGACGCTGGCAAAGGCGAATGCAGCGGGTTGGCCCGTGTTGAGGGCGACAGATCCGCATACAGGAGAGATCATCCAGGCTGGACGAGCAGGCAGGGTCTGAAGGATACCTTGACTTGACGACTAAATAACTAGCATGACGAGGGAGGCATTGGCATCAGAGATGGCGTTCAATGACGAATTGTCGACGACTGGCTAAGGGCAGCGTGCCTCCTAAGTCTTCACACGACCGAGACGGATCTGCATGTGGCTTACAGCCATACACGAGGCATTGCCGTTGCAATCAGCAAGCCACAAGCGGAGCTCAGGCGGTGGTCATCCAAGTTGTCCCGTGGAGAGCGCGTCAAACACAGCATTGGGCGGATCGCGAGCAATCAACGCAAGGCTGGAACAGTTTGCATTATGATTTGACACTGTCACTCGACTAACGTCACGCGGTAGAGTCACTAACGATTGCCTGAGTTCTCGAGGTATTGGAAAGATTGCTGTAGACGCAGATGATGCAGAAGAAACAGCCCCGAGCTCATATCATTTCGTACTCTCATCTTCTTTCTTTTCTATCCACAACAACACTTCACCCGATCAACCTGCGGATTCACAAGATACACAATACACATACATCCCAACAAACCCTTACAAGCCACCATACACCAGACAATGTGCTTCTATGAACTCCTCACCTACAGCTGCACCGCCGAGCGCGCCCACCTGATCGACAAATGCCCCATCCCAGGCCGCTGTCTGCCGCACATGCTGCGCACGAAACACTCAACCGCCGTCTGCGATCCCTGCGCTGAGGTCTGGACTTATCTCACCAGGGCATGGCAAACGCAGGTGGCCGAAGGGCGCGACTGTGAATTGGCGAAGGACACACGAGGCAACGGTCGAGTTGCTGAGGCGTACGAGGCCAGTGCAGGATCTGCCCAGCAACTCGAACAAGACGCGACGTATCGGACGGGGTGGCGAAGCTCTTCATTGGTAAAGTCGCAAGATCGCGGCAGGGGAGGAAGGAGAGCAAGCTGTTGATGATCATCTGCGAAGATATCTGCTGCGCTGATCTGTTGTCGCTTATTGCCAGATGCGTGAGGTTGATACGCCAATGTTGAGTCTGCTGCTGCACACCGATGACTCTTGATCTCTGACGTCTTCTACGAGTTTTAGACGTACCTTCATCAAAGGCTTTCTTTCTTGATTGAATCACTGTAATTCTGGGTAAGGTAGGTGTCTCGTGAGCTTTGACTGCTGGGATCGAAAGGTCCGCGGTCCCACCGTGACCTGCATGCCCGCTCCTGTGCTCGTACATTCTGCTGCGCCTATTGCCTGCGAGCCAATACAATCGCGCGCCGGTGGCTATTGTAGACCAAGTCGGCAAATCAGTTTCACCTGGCGTTCAGCCGGATGCATGCAATCCGGGACACAGGGCCTTTAATTTGGACAGTCGGAATGGTGGCCGCCGTGTCTAGTCTCCTGCGAGTCGTGCTGGAGACCGAGGAATTCTCGACTGGGCGCTCAGTAGGTCCATCTGTAAGCTTTCAGAAGTGGTCCGGCTTTCGCGATCGCGACATGTCAAAGCCATGGCGGCGCGACCAGGCATCCATCGCATCTGAAGTTCAAAATCATCAGGCTACCAGCATGCATGATCTTCAGCCCAGTCGTTGTAGATAGCCTTGGTGAATGAGCCGCTCGACATCAGCTTGGCGAACGTAGAATTGGCTGTTCTTGGTCAAAGTGATCGACCCATACTCCGTCTGAATTTCACCCGCATCCTTCAGCACCCGGACATCGATGAAGATATCCTTTGGAGGCTCCAGGCTTCCCGTCAAATCAATGTCAGTCCATTGGCCCTTGTACGCAGCGAGGAGATCACTGTACTGATGAACGTATTGTTCTTCCTCTGCGCTCAGACTGCTCGTCGGGCCACTCTGTCCACCGGCGGTAGTCGACGCCGATGCCTGCTGCAAATCGGAAACATCGACTCCGTCCCAGCACATGGCCTCCAGCTTGTCCGTGCGGGTCTTATGGTAGGCCATGAGGCATCGCTTATTCCTGCGGGTGGAGAGGTGGTTGACCAGGAGTGTACAAGCGAGAGCAGGGTCATCTGCTGGGTTGAACGAAGACTGTGGCTGGGATCCATTGCTTCCTTGGGTGCTACCGACTTTGTAGGGTGCCAAAAGCGCTGTCGCGTCGCGGTCCAGTTCTCGGACTTCCTTCGTTACTGCGCGGACTGTGGTTGTTGCGTAGGGTGGAAGATGTGGTAGATTTTGTATGCGCTTCGCGTCGACCACGAGCTTGTTGCCCTGCTCGCCATACATTCTGTTCCTCCGGATTGAGTGCAATGAGTGAAGTGGAAGAGTTTGGACTTTTCAGGTGATGTCGCGTGCGAAGCGCGATTTCGACTTCGGTAAGCACTGCCGAATATTGAATGCAATACCCCCCTAAAGCTCGTCAATATACCAGCCAAATATTACCTTACTTGAGTCTCACTCTCGTGCCTTACCCTTACTTCACTTCATCTTTCACATGCAACCATGACCAATCGACTGTGTGAGACGTCGTTGCCTGATTGGTCGCGGCTTACAACGGCGAGACTTCATCCACCGGGCTTCTTACTTCCTCCTACAGGGCATGTCAATGACTGAAGAATTTGCTCTACTACATTCAGTATGGCGTCGTCAAAAGAATTACAGAAGCAAGAGCTTTACGATGGACTCGACAGCATCTTCAGCGACAGTGACGATGAGCTCGATGTTGGTCGACTGGCATCTGAAGCCGCGATGAGAAAGCCAATGCCACCAGCACTACCAGCCGCGACTCGACCGCTGCCTCGTTCCGTTTCTGACAATAGTCACGACCTTCTGCAAGCATTGCAGCCGCCATCTTCGACCGATCCGAAGACATTGCTACCTATCGCGCCATCGTTGCAGAAGGTCAAAACGGCCACCTTGCAAAAGACAACTTCAGATATGACGGGTTTCACTTCAGCTTCAAAGATCCTCGCTACTTCGTCGTTCAAAGGAACCGGCAAAAGGAAGCGAGATGCCGTCAAAATGGCTCCTGAAGGGCAACAAGCATTCAAGGGCTTGAACTTCTACTTCTTCCCAAACACCGAAGCGAATCCTGCACGACGAATGCGTATGGCGAAGGCTCGGGAGTACGGAGCAACCAGAATCGAGGAGTGGAAAGCTGACAACGTCACTCATGTGATTATGGATCAAGGCTATACCTTAGAGCAGCTTCTCAAGTTTCTGCGGCTCGATCGATTTCCGTCCAACATTATATTGGTCAACGAAGATTACCCGGCAGAGTGTGTAGCACATCGTATTCTCCTCGATCCTACATGGCCGCAATTTGCAGTAAAGGGAGCCGAACCTGCTCCGACAAAGTTACCCGTACCTGTTGTCGCACCTCGACCGCAGCACAAGTCACCAGAACTGAAGCAGCCTGCTCGAGCCTTGGTGCAAAAGTCGCAAGAAACGCCAGACCAAAGAGAAGATCTCGCCGCTGCCACTTCATCGACTGCGACGCCTCAAATCGATGCTGACAAAGGCGTCGGCTTCCCGAACACAATACCTAGCAGTGATGAGTTCGATAAAGCGATTGCGACCGCCAAGGCTCTTGGGCACGTTTCACTCGAGGAAGAAGAAGACACCGACAGTCGCCGCGATAGTATCGAAGGCGCTACGTCCGGCGACGACAACGACGAAGTGGAAGCTCAAAAGGGTCAGCCGACAGGATTGAAGCTGCTCAATCAGAGGAAGACCAAAAATCAACGGCGTCAGGATAAATTCCAGTGCATGCAGAAGCACACAGGTGAGAAGTCCAATTCGCCGAATCTCGCCACGATCGAGATTCTGGAGCAGATGGTCAGATACTATACCGATATAAGAGATGAATGGCGCTCGCGTGCCTACAGACAAGCCATCTCGGTACTGCGGAAGCACCCAACGAAAGTCATGACGAAGGAAGAGGCATTGAAGCTACCCAAGGTCGGCGAGCGCCTCGCTGCGAAGATCGAAGAAATCGCAGTCACGAACAGACTTCGTCGCCTGGACAATGCGCTTGCGGAGCCATCAGATGCTATACTACAGGCTTTCATGGGCGTGTATGGCGCGGGAAGGGTAGTTGCAGCAAAGTGGGTGGATCAAGGATACACCACTCTCGATGAGCTGAGTAAGAACCCTGACTTGACCACAAATCAGCGTATCGGGCTTGAACACTACGAGGACTTCCAGACTCGTATACCTCGTGCTGAGGTAGCGCAGCACGGAGAGATCGTGGAGAAAGCCTTGCACAAGATTGACCCGGCATTCCAAGTGATCATTGGTGGCTCGTACCGACGAGGCGCAAAAGACTCGGGCGACATCGACTGCATCATCACTCGGCCGAATACTGACAGCGCTCACCTCCGTGCCGTTGTGTTGGAGCAATTGATCCCTCAGCTCGAGGCCAAGAAATTTCTCGTTGCCAGCTTGGCCGCAACGGACAAAGACGATGGAAGCAAATGGCACGGCGCCTCGTGTCTCCCTGGTGCAAAGGTCTGGCGTCGCATCGACCTGCTTCTCGTGCCTTCGGACGAGCTGGGCGCTGCTCTGATTTACTTCACGGGCAATGACATCTTCAATCGATCGATGAGGCTGCTTGCTAGCACGAAAGGTATGCGATTGAATCAGAGAGGGCTCTACAAGGATACGATGCGGGGACCGAAGAGAATGAAGATCACAGAAGGAACCTTGGCGGAAGGGAAGGACGAGAAGAAGATCTTTGAGCTCTTGGGTGTGCCGTGGCGGCCACCGCATCACAGGATTCCGTAGAAGATGATTGACCTCGAACCATTGGCTGAACAAGTACTAAGTTGATGATTACAACGAGAGCAGAGTTATGAACCGCATTTGTTTGGTATAGCAACTTTGGAAAAACATACAAGCCTCCATTTTCAAGCCTAGTACCAACTCCTTGTGCTTTTGCAAGATCTCAGTACAGTGCAGGCCCTGATAGAATCGTGTTATTCCCGATCGTCGCATCAATCCATTCTAGCACCTCCCAGACCATGTTTCCCGCCGCCCAAGTACACAAATTGAGCCTCTGGGCAGCAGATTCAATCAAGGGGAAGCGCCAGCTTTGCAAGTCTCACAAACAGACAAGGTGCTGTCCTGTGGATCGGTGTAGACATAGGCCAAGTACTGGTCCATGAAGTCGAGGACCGCCTAGAAGAGGAAAAGTTCCAGTGTCAGCCATGATCAGTCAAAGATGCATCGGCACAACTTACCTGACGTCCTGGCACAACACCCTGCGCCATGCGCGACAACCCACACAGACATAACTCTCGAGTCGGGTTACAGTTTTGAGTGACGATGCCATTGCCATCCATGATGACCAGCTTTTGTGCCGAGTCCGAGTCCGTGTGTAGCTCGACTGTACCGTGACCGGAGAGCTGCACTCGGAAACTCAGCCACACGCGTTTTTCATACATTGGCGCGCGGTAGAAGACGTCGCGGACGATCATGACGGCTCCGATGGCATGATGTCCGGCTCTGGCGCGGAGCTGGCGCAGAGCGAGATGGTTGAAAGTGCCTGGGTGACCTTGACGTTGCACAAATTTGAAAATGTTTTCGCCGTAGAAGACATCGCCGACTTCGTTGCGGAGCTGCTTCGAGACGTGCATCAGCGCGGGACCTTCGAGGCGGAACAGTGTCACGCCGACGACGACGGCCTCTTGGTAGATGCGAATGCGCAGCTCGGCGGGCAGGCGGAGAAAGGGGGATTTCGTGGTGGTGATTGCGGCATTGGCGTCGTCGGTGGTACTGGACAAGCAAGGGGCATTCTTCTCGATGGCATCGACGAAGTTCAAGGTGGCCATCCTGGAAGCGATGCTAGTAGCTGTTGCTTTTGCTTGATAGCCCATATTCGATGTTGGTGGGCGTTTCTGGAGGGTTGAATCAAGAAGATCGTCACGAGAAAAAGCGAATTGTGTCTGTGCTCAGACTTTTCAATTCACCTACACTCGGGCTCTAGCGTGATGAGGCGAGTATCGATGACAATAATGTTGGAGAGATGAACCTGGCGATCAGCAACTGGGAGGCGGGCGAACTCATGTCTCCTCAGAAACGGGCCAGAGACGCTTTTTGTTCTTTGGCCTCGGTTCGTCTTGAAATTATGGCGCTGGGAATGACTCTGTCGATGTACCATGGGAGGCCAGGCTTGGCACCTTTCTCATGAGTCCTGGACATGACAGCAACGAGAAGCAGACATGAAACGGCATGACCTGCCTAGGTGCGCGCAGTACTTCCGTAGCATTGGATGCTCTTTGCTGGCTTGAGTTTCACGGTAGCAATTGCGGATTCTCCGTGTCGTCGATAAGTGACGGCTTGCTGCGGCAGGGAGCAATGTGAAGTGTGAAGTGTGCTCGAGACTGCCGAGCTGGGCATTCCGACGATGGGCGGTAAGTCGCCATAGACGTCCTCCGTGACCAAGGCAGTTGAGTGGGCGGTCAAACTCATCACGGACGGCAGATCGTGTGGTCGCAGTAGAACTATTAGCAGCCTGGGGAATCTGCAATTCAACCGAAAGTACGATGATATGCACCAGCGATTTTTTCCCCGTAGGAAGCGTCCCGTAGTCCTGTCATACTGGTAGTCGAGACTTTGAAGGAGGCAATAGAAGAAGTGAAGTCCCATCGCGTCGTCGGCGCTCAGACCACGTCGGCAAGCGCTGCCGATCCCTCGAGCAGGGTCCTCTTTTTCGTAAAAGTTCTTAGAGATCTGGGAATTTGACTCCATTGGAACAACATCCCATTCTCCCTACTATCGCTCCCACAATGTCCAAGATGGCCGGAACCAAGCGTAAGGAAGCGCCATCTGGCGTTGTCAAGAGTGATAAGAAGCAGAAGACCTCGGACTCGAAAGCGGTCAAAGTCAGCAAATCCGCAAAGCCCGAGAAGACCGCAAAACCAGACAAGATCGCAAAGTCTGAGAAGATCTCAAAGGTGGTGAAGCCTGCGAAGAAGCCTTCACATCTTGAAGCTGCCGCGAACGCCGATGACGATGACGACGAGGAGGAGTTCAACGGTGTCTCGGACGAAGACAGTGGGATCAATCCGGAGCGGAAAGAGGCGATCAAGTCGAGCGGAAATCCCAATGCAAAAGGCTTCAAGCTCGACGGCTCTTCCGCTGAAGCACACGCAAAGCAGCGTCAACTCGCAAAGGAGCGCAGAGCTGCGAAGCCTCATGCAGATGTGATCCAGCGATCCAAGCAGCTTTGGGAACGCCTGCGCCGAAAGTCACACGTACCGAAGGAGGAGCGCAAAGAGCTGCTGGACGAATTGTTCTCCATTATCGACGGCCGGGTTCGCGACTTTGTGTTCAAGCACGACAGTGTCCGGGTCATTCAATGTGCGATCAAGTATGCCCGTGCAGAGCAACTGAAGAGCATTGTGAAAGAGCTGAAGAACGATGTACGGGATCTGGTAGAGAGCAGATATGGAAAATTCCTTGTGGCAAAGATGGTGATGCAGGGCGATCGGGAGGACAAGGATATCATCATTCCTCAATTCTACGGACAAGTCAAGAGGTTGATCAATCACCCGGAGGCGAGCTGGATCGTGGACGACATCTACCGACAAGTTGCGACGCAGCAGCAAAAGGACATGATGCTCAGAGAGTGGTATGGCACTGAATTTGCGCTGTTTGGAAAGGGCAAATCCGCAGACCAGAGGAGATTCGGGGAGACACCGTCGGAAGAGGAGAGCACCGCAGACTTGAGAAAGATCTTGGAAGCGAGCCCGGAGAAGCGCAAGCCGATATTGGGATACCTGAAGCAGATGATCAACAACCTAATCCAGAAGAAGATGACGGGATTCACAATGCTGCACGACGCAATGCTACAATACTTCCTGGCACTTGAACAAGGCACGGAGGAGCACTCCGAGTTCCTAGAGATCTTAAAAGGCGACATCGATGCTGAGGAGGAAGGTGGCGGTGGAGATCTCTTCCGCAATTTGGCCTTCACCAAGAACGGAAGCCGACTCGTATGCCTCAACATTGCGTACGGCTCCGCAAAAGACCGCAAGATCATCCTCAAATGTTTCAAAGACAACATCGAGCTCATGGCCTGCGATCAGTACGCGAAAATGGTCATCGTTGCTGGACTTGACGTACCTGATGACACACGGAATGCGCTGCAGGCCATCCTTCGCGAGCTGCTTGGACTACAACTGGAGAACGCGACCGAGCGCTTTGATCGTCTAGAAGCTCTCACCAGCGACCTCAACGCCCGCCTGCCTCTCTTCTACCCCGTTGCCGGTCCCGCCAGATGGTTGATCAAGGGCGAAGAGAAGAGACTTCTAGACGAGATCCACGCCATCCGCGCGACAACATCAAAGAAAGCTCCCGAAGCTCGCCGACAGGAACTGGTCGCGCACGTGTCCGGACCTTTCCTCCAATTCGTTGCCGACCGCGCAGCAAACCTCGTACAATCTAGCTTCGCCTGCCAACCCGTCTCAGACATCCTGTTCGACTGCTCGGGTGAGCACCGAGACGCAGCGAAGGCTGCCGTTGCGGAGCTCGCAGCTGGAAACCCACTGGAAGACACTCACATCGCACAAGATCCTGCCGCAGGTCGCATGCTGAAGTCGTTGGTCTCGGGTGGTACTTTTGACTTCGAGACTAAGACTGTGAAAATGGCGGAGCCGAGACTAGGTTTTGGAGAGACCTTGTATCCGGTCATCAAGGAGCACATCTTGGACTGGGCGTGTTCAGAGTCGAGCTTCGTCGTGTTGGCATTGCTGGAGAGTGAGGAAGTCAGCGACAAGGTCAAGAAAGAAGTCAAGGCGGCGCTGAAGGCGGGTAAGAAGCAATTGAAGGACGCAGCGGAGAACGGCAGCAAGAAGATCGAGACTGCGAAGGAAGTCAGCGATGATGCGGAGATGGAAGATGCAGCGGAGGAAGCGCCTAAGAAGAAGAAGGCGAAGAAGGTCGGTGGACCCAAGGGCAATGCGGGCGCGAAGATTTTGTTGGAGAAGATCTGAATTTCCGCTGGGTGTATGTAGCCTGTCTAGAGAACGTGTCCACGCTGCTCGTTGAGGACGAGTCGATGGTGTTCTGTCTACTGTTACCCTTTTTGCGTCTATCCACCGGTTTCTCCTTTTCAATGTCTAACTTTTGCCTGGTCGTGATCGTGAATGTTTGCTTTCTGGGTGGTCCAAATTGTTGTACATGTGCAAGACCCAAAGCTCATATGTTTTGTGCACCAAGGCCTGGGTTCGAGGGAGGCGACTCGATCTCAGCTGAATCACCACCCCAAATTCGCATCCTCAGCATCCGCTAGACGCTTGGCCTTGAGTGTGAGGCACTTGTGACCCTTCTCGAACTCCGAACCATGAAGGTAGCAGTCCCGCTCGTGCTTCGGAGGACCGGAGCAGAGATGCACGCGGGTCTGGTGAGACTGGCACTGCTCACAGTACAGCACCACATTTGGGCAGTCGGCGTCGTCATGATCGCATGAGTCGCACCAATAGCACCACTGTCCTGGACGAGACGAGTTTGACTCAACTTGCGCCTTCTCTTCGGAGACTCGTGCAATCTGTTCGGCGCACTCGTGTCCCTCGTCGATCAATCCGCCGCAGTCCCAGCAGCCCATATTGCCAGGGTTGGTATTCGGGCATTCGTCCGTGTAGTGTGATTCAGAGCGGCAGTTGGAGCAGGTGACCATCATACCATGGCCGTCGTCGTGCTGAGACTCGTGATCGTCATCAACATCGGTCTTCTTCTCGGCACAGTCCAAGCAATACTTCGTGGCTGGGCCACCGGGCAAGATTTGACAGCTACACGTCCAGCAGTGCGCCTGCACGGAATCGCCCCAGAGATCCTGGTCCATCTGAGACTTGTCTGAAGGCCCATCGTTGTCTCCACCCCCATGTTGCTCGTCGTACTCCGTGCATTGCTTCGTGGTGTGAGAGTGTGAGCCGCACTCGTGGCACGCAGTATAGCACTGCATGCAGTCATCATCCGGGCATCCGCCGCAGAGCTTCGATGTGGAGACAGAGGACCCCTCCAGCTTCTCAAGACGCTCATCGACAACGTCCAGCTTCTGGAGCAACTTCCCGTCGAAGTCCACAGCACTGTTGATGCGCTCGTTCATCTCGCCGATCTCCCAGTCGCCCGGATATCGCTCCATTTGTTCCTCGCAATCGGCAATGCGCACTTGGCACTGCTCGATTCTACTACCGCAAATGGTAGCGAAGTCGGTCTGGCGCATATCCAGCTTCTCGATGAGGGAGGTCTGGCGATCGATCGTGTCGAGCGCACGGGCGAGGATAGTGTCTAGCCGCTTGACTTCACGAAGAGCGATCTCAGCATCGCTGTTGTTGGTAGGAGCGGCCGGGCCGCGAGAGTTGATGGACAGCTTGGCCAACTCAACTTCGACCCGATGAATGGACTCGCGGGTGGCATTGTCGGTATGAAAGGCCGCCTGCGGGATGTTGAGAGCCTTGGTGAGGGAGAGGAGATCGCCCAAAGACTTGATCGAGTTCCCTGTACAAGCCTGTGAGCTCGCATGAGCCGTAGTAGCTGCGGATTTGTCGCTGTTGACGGATGCCTTGGACTCCTCTTGCCACTTGATGACTTGCTGTACTTGGTCTGAGATGTCCAACAAACGCCATGTCATATCTGCGACTCGGTCGGCAAGTCTACGCTGCTCGGCATCGTACTGGCAAGGCGTGTGCTCTGCGGAGCGTCCCCATCCATGGCCGTTGTCGTTGTTCTCCCAGCCGCCTTTGCTATACACGCTGCCGGCCGCACTGATTCCACCAAATCCAGGCGAGGCTTTGGAGCTGACGGGGTCAAACTTCACCGGAGGCGAGGATGCGGAAGACTTTTCGCCGACCCATGCCCGTCCATCATTGTTTTGCGGTGTGGGGGTGGAGACAATTGGGAGACCCCTCTTGTACCATCCGTCGAACGACGAGGGCGAGGTCATGTTCTTCCCACTCTTGACGCCGGTATCCGAGGAGGCAACAGGCGTAGCAAGAAAATCGATCGAATCGGAGTCACACGACTTGAGCCGACGAGATTGCGGTGTTGCGGTGTCTTCCATAGTCTGGGCCATGGAGTTACCCGTGGGCATGCGCATCGCGTATGGACTCTTCAAGCTCCAGACCGGAGGCTTCGCCGACTCCTTCCGGCCGTGGCTCCAGTCGCTGTAGTCCGCTGGGTCTTGCGTACGCTGCTGATTTCCTTCATCGGTAATCGGCGACTCGAAGCGGTTTGGGCTACGAAACGGGCTCATGTGCTTGCTGGAACCTGATCTAGCGACGGAATCGCCACTGAAGCTTTGAGCGAGCTTGTCGGTCTTGGGGTTGAAGTAGCTGTCGGACAGCCACTTGCGCAGGAGGGCGCTGCGCCGGTGGTTGGCGATCGTAGTCACAGCGCTGAAAACTGAACCTGCAGCATAGGGAAACTCCAGTTTCTGCGCCAGTCAGCCAAAATTCTTCCTTCATAAGGGCTCGAGTAGTTACCTTCACAGCCGCCTTTCCGATGATGATCTCGTCGTGGACGTCTTCATCATAGTCCTTGCCGAGCAAGAAACTCAGTGCGCCTGCAACCGTGTGCTGAATCGGGAGGTAAGCAGGTTCTTTGCCGTCGTATAGCCCACGCGGAAGCGCGTTAGTCGAGTACGAGTACTAGATCCAACATGTTAGTTCAAAGGGCTGTCAAGCTGTAGAGAGATGTCATACCATCTTTGCGCGGCTGATATGTGATGAGGGAGTGTGTAATAAGAGGTGGAGGTCGTGGATGATGATCGAGGATTTCGAGAGTGGTGAAGGTGTGGATTGTTTGGAAGATGATTATCGAAGGTCAGTCGAGGGTGTTGTGTGCTCGAGGAAGAGCGGATAAGGACCGTGCACTGAAGCGGCAGGCTCGCAGGCTCGTGACACTGGAAGTATTCACCACTCCTTGAGCGTCGAATCCGTAACGGAGCTCGAGGTTAATCTTGCTGTGACGCAGCTGAAGGCGCTAGTGAATGTACCTGCCGCATGGAGTCCGAGGAGAGAGCATAAGGTATGCGAAGAAGGGCAAAATGTCAAGGTCTTTCAGCTGCGCGCGAGTACGTGCCAAGATTGACGTGTCAAGCTTGGTGTTGAAGACGATGTGGAAAAGCCAGGCAAACCCAACGAGGGGTAAAGCTCTGATTGACGGAAAGAGACTGAACTTACCGTCTGCTGCTACTAGAGCGACGGAACACGTGTGCAGATCTTGTATTCGATGCTTCAACGTCAATCGCCCTTGCTCTTCACTTTGAACCGCGCAAGAGATCCAAAAGGCGATGTCGAAGAGAGCCCTACACATGCGCTTCCTCTTCCTCTTCCTCCGATAAATCGACGTATGAGATCAACAACCAAGTTCTCGCCCTTCCACGGGTCCGTGCCGAGCCCCGCATATTGTTGAGGTGGTAACCACATCTAGAGATTTCGTGCTGGAGGACCACATCAGAGAAGTGGACGATGATTCAATATGGTCGGCCCAAAACAACCGCTAAGGACACGCGGAGCGAGTTTTCGAGCCAGTACCGCCGCCGCAGAAGCATCGGAGCAGGTGGCAACCATCTCCGATCGTGCTCCAGAGACATCCGACCTTTTTCGCGCAACATCGGCCGCGCCGCATTCCCTTTCCTCGCTGCTTCTCAGGTCTGCAATGTGTTAGAGATGACGGGACGGCGAAGGTGAGGTCGGAGTTTTGTCCTGTATTTGGCCAAGACTGTTCCTGCCAATCGGACGACATACCGGAGAGGCGCAAGGGGCTTAATTAGCCTTTGACACACGCGCGTGCTAGCATTGCCCTGACGAGGACCCAACTGACTTTATTCACGACATCATCCTCTCTCTGTTTGCTACACTCGCCCAACTGGGAATCACGCTCTTTTCCTTCCTAGCAAGAAACCTTCGCACCTTTCGCTCCTTTACGACAGAAACATCCATCACATCAAACAACACCCGCACTACATAACAATGCGCGTCGCATACACATTGGCCGGCCTGGCCCTGGCGGCCGCTCCAGCCCTCGCAGCCACTCGAGGAAAGATGGGTTTCGCCCTGGGCACGAAAAACCCCGACGGCAAGTGCAAGTTCCAGGTCGACTACGAGAAGGACTTCGACGCTATCAAGGCCGACTCTGGCTCCACGATCGTCCGCGGCTACTCAGCCTCCGACTGCAACGCAGCGAAGGAGATGCTCCCAGCAGCCAAGTCGAAAGGCTTCCAGGTCGTCCTTGGAGTCTGGCCTGATGTGGAGGAGAGCTTCCAGACCGATAAAAAGGCACTCACCACCTACGTCCCACAATACAAGGATCAGGTGTACGCTGTGACCGTGGGCTCGGAGGCGCTGTACCGCGGTAACTTCACGGGCGAAGAGTTGTTGGAGAAGATCATGGATGTGAAGCAGGCCCTCGGCGGAGACGTCAAGGTCGGAACAGCTGACTCGTGGAACAAATTCGCCGATGGCACAGCGGACGCTGTGATCAAAGGCGGCGTGGACATCATCCTTGCAAACGGCTTCTCCTACTGGCAAGGAGCTGCGGCGGGCAAGGATGCGACGTACACATACTTCGACGACATGGACCAGGCCTTGGGACACATCCAGCAAGTCAGCGGCAGCATCGATAAGATTGAGTTCTGGAACGGAGAGACTGGCTGGCCTACCGATGGTGGCTCTGACTATGAGGCTGCCAAAGCTGGCACGGACAATGCGAAACAATTCTACGATGAGGCTTTCTGTGGTCTGCTTGACTGGGGCGTCAATGCTTTCTGGTTCGAGGCCTTTGATGAGTGAGTTGCTTGTATCTGTCCGATACTGACGCGGGGCCATGCTAACGACTTTCTAGGACATGGAAACCAGATTCCGTTGGTGACAACGGCGTTGCGAAGATTGAGACGAAGTGGGGAGCTATGACAGACCAGCGTGAGCCCAAGTACTCCCTCAAGTGCGGGAGCAGTTTGTAAATCGACAGACCTCGATGCAGCAGCAAATGCATCAGATAGAACTATAGTCGCGTGAATGCACTTTTGCAGTTGGACGTCTTACGGCTTTGCATGAAGAATGTGGTGGAGTTCGAGCATCGCTTGCAGTCACGGTTCTCCTTCCGCTACCATGCAACACATGGCAATAATGTGTCGATCTCAAGCCAGAGGCAGCATTCTCATCCCTCACCGCAAAGTCCTTTTTGTAGATTTGAATGGTCGAAAATCGTTGCAAGACTCCTCAGGGTTGACAACTTTCAGATGAAGTCTGCCGCGTCTCAGAGGTATTCTCCGCAGCGATTCGATTCGTGAAACAAAAGACGCCCCAGCTCCAGCGCTCGAAATAGCATGTTCAAACCAGTCTCAATCATCAAATCCACCAAAGTCGTCCTCCTCGCCCACTTCTCCATCATCGTCTTCGTCGTCCTCCTCATCCTCCTCTTCACTCAAGTCTCCACGTCTCTTCCGTATCCGCTCATCACTCAGCGCCTCCTTCGCCCTCACCCTCACGCTCTTCGTCAACGTCTTTCCCGCCAACTCCGCTACCGGACCCATAGCTTTCTCCACGGGCACCTCCTGCTTCACGTCCACTTTCTCCAGCTCGTCGACCCAGATGTCCAACACATGCAACCTCAACCCCACCGGAACCTTATTCTTCACATCATCCAAACTCAACGGCCCACCTTCCTCCTGCAGCGCTGCCACATACTCCTTCCACACTTTGTCCTCCTCGCCCTCTTTCGTCCAAGCTTTACTCGCCGCGCATACCTCGAATCCTTTGCCGACATAACACCTCACGAGGTAGAGGTACTTGTCCATCCGTAGTC
Source organism: Zymoseptoria crescenta (assembly GCA_026122155.1). Classification (NCBI taxonomy): domain Eukaryota; kingdom Fungi; phylum Ascomycota; class Dothideomycetes; order Mycosphaerellales; family Mycosphaerellaceae; genus Zymoseptoria; species Zymoseptoria crescenta. The sequence continues at coordinate 69,772 of JALRMM010000011.1, forward strand.
CGTCAATGCCACTCCATTCTCTACTCATCGTCTTCCAGAACGCTGCGATGAATTGAATCTTCATCGTGGTACTCTTGAGTACATCCACCAGTTCAGCCAGATCCCGCGCGAGGCGTTGTTGGTTGCGTGGTTTGTCGGACATGAACATGCAGTAGTGGAGGCCTTTCCATAGTTTGAGGAGATCGAGCGTGCTGAAGGGCGTGGGGCGGTGGAGAAACGTTCGGAGGGAGTCGAGGGCGCGGTCGCGGGTTGTTCGGTCTGGGAGGGGGCGGGTTGTTAGCTTGGTGGGAGGGTAGGAGGGGTGGTGGGCGCGTACTGCTTGAGGCGAGATTTCGGATGAAGGGGTTCGACTGTGAAGTCGCGGCTAGGGTTGCGGCGGGCATTGTTGAGGGTTCGTGTGTTGTTCGTAAGGTGAAGTGCAGAGTCGTCGTGCTGTTGGAAATTTTGGCAGGGAAGCGGAGATAAGCTCGATTCAATCTAAACGCCGCTTACTAAGACGACGGCGATGCAGCCCACCCTCGAACTCTCCGCGAACCGTGTTACTAGCAAGAGTTCGTTAGAAGTTGTACAATCTTTAGAGCGATCTTCTCTTAAACGATTTAGACATAAGAAACGCGGCAATTGTCGTATATAGTATATTGCCTCTTATCCACATTGTTTTGGAGTATTAAAAGCGCGCAAATGTACTTTTATAAAGATTAAGAGCGCTCTTAACAATATTCAGAGATCTATAAATAGAAACAGTTTAGTCACGCGCTAGCTAAGCTGTCAAACTTTCTGTGTTTACTTACCTTAAGCTCTTACTTCCCTCTAAACCACTTAATAGTGTCCAAAACAACTACTATTACCGCCCCGCTATTAGAGCCCTTGTGCTCTGTTAGTGTGCCTAATGGCAAAGAAACGCGCGAACTACGCGTTGCGGCTACACGATGTCGGCGCCGTTATAGCACACCGCGGCAGCCAAGCGGTAAGTGTTGTCTCTTACGGCACTATGCCACTCACTTAAGTGCTAACATGTGTTCTCAGGGTGAGGAGTATCTGATCAGACACAACACGTCGGGATCTGCCTCCTCTGAGTCTTCTGAGGTCCTCTCCTGGCATACCGTGCCCGAGCTGCGCAGGTGCCTTCACTTAGTTCAGGAGTACCTTGAAGTCACGCCAAGGTCAAACACCACTTCTGCCACTGCAGCCCGCAAACGAAAGTCACCTCACGACGAACTACCTACCACGACTCTGAACGGCATTCATCTCAATGGCACAAGCAAGACATCAGTCTCGAGCAGCTCCTCTTCGGCGTCACCTGCCCCTGAGCTCGGACCGCCCGTTTACAATGGAGTCCTGTATAAGCGCGAGGGTGCTCTTGTCGCCAAGAGAACGACACCGACCATTGACGCAACCACGTTACCTACTCCCGCTATGGTTCACGTTGCTTCAAGGACAGCAACACCCGAGACTGAGCTTGCGATCCGGGAGGCTTTCATCGAAAAGCTAAAGCCGCTTCGCGGCGTCACTCTGGAAAACGACGTGGACACATCCACACCTTCGCTCAATTTCGAATTCATCAAGGAATACGTGCTTCGAAAAGGTGTCACTCCACAGGACCCAGAAGCCTTCGAGGGCTGCGACAAATGCAAGCCGGATATGGGCGGGGGCGTCGGCTGTGAGTATACCCAGAAGTGTGGATGTCTGGAGTATGCGGCCGTGGATGTAGCTAGGCTACAGGCGAAGGATCCAGAACTGTACGAGGAGTACCTGCGGAGAGAACAGAACCAGGAGCCCCAGAGGCCGGACTTGCCGAAGAGATTTCCATACTCCAAGCCAAGACTGAATGGCGACTTCGTGCCTCAGAAGTTGCTTCCCTGGTACCGAGAGTCACGACATGCGATCTACGAATGCAACAACAACTGCAGGTGCGGCCCAGGATGCAAAAGCCGCCTGGTGCAGAAAGGGCGACGGGTACCACTGATCATCTTCAAGACTCAGGACCGAGGCTGGGGCGTGAAGTGTAGCCAGGACCTCGTTGCAGGACAGTTCATCGATACCTATCTCGGAGAGGTTATCACCAGCGAGGAAACAGAACGTCGTGAAGACAACGCCGGTCAGGAGAAGGCGTCATACCTTTACAGTCTGGACAAGTTTGTGGGAGACCCGGACCCAGGCAAAGGCACTGTGCTTACGGCGGAGGATTGCTACGTTATCGACGGGCAGCACTTGGGCAATGCGACTCGATTCATCAATCATAGTTGCGAGCCGAACTGCCGGCAATACACTGTGTCGTTCGACAAGAACAACATTCTGTTGTACAACCTTGCTTTCTTTGCTTTCACCGACATCCCTGCTGGAACGGAGCTGACATTCGATTACATGGACCATGATGAGATGGAGGTCGATGATGCCATCTTGCGACGGGAAGAGATCTTGAGCGATCCTGCGAATGAAGGCAGGGTGCGATGCAACTGTGGCTCGATCAAATGCAGAGGGGTTATGTGGGTGTAGGGCAATAAGGAGAGCATTGGGGTGGAGCCTTGAGTAGAGAGATCGTGATGCATTCGAGGCACAGTGTTTTGAGCATTGGCGCAACGACTCAGCCCTTGGATACTCCTTTGCACTCTTGAAAGGAGGTGCTCTGACGGGAGCGTTTCGTTTTGTGCTGGACGTGGCTTCCGATTGGCACAGAGACTCAGGCATTGGCTGCCAGCAAGGACTTCCAAAAGAGGAAGTTCTGGCGGAAGCTTATTTCGCAACTCACTTTTGAGGTGCATGCAAATCGTCAGATCGTAGATAAGCGAGAAGGCACTACAACTGCAGCTGGAGAACAGTCACTCGATGATCATACATTTCTTTGGTTCAAGTCGGTCATCTCCAATGCTTCGGAGATCATCCATTGATCGTGGAATGTGACCCCCAATTACATCATGACTCCGCTAGCGGCCAAGGTGTCGCATATACCATATATGGACATTGATGTCGTGGAAGCATTAATTCCACAGACCAAACACCATTCCAACATCACAAACTCACAATGCCATCATCAAAGGGAACACCGACTGATCCGGAGTTGAGGGAGAAGATCAAGGAGGAGGTCAAAGCCGAGGAGAAAGGTAAGAAGCTCGACGTCTTCATCAACACCTTATTATACTAATAACACATCGCAGGCGGTGGAGCTGGAAACTGGTCAGCATGGAAGGCAGGAGAGATGGCTCGCCGCTACGAGGCCCAGGTTTGTCTATCCAAAGGGAGAGTCGTGGATTTGGCACTGTCGTGTCTTGCTTGCCTCGATCGCCTCTTCCGCTCTCAAGTTTTGTGCTAACGTGTGACTTTCTGTTACCAGGGAGGTGACTACGAAGACAATGGCGAGAACAAGAACAAGGCTAAGAAGGGAGAGCCTGAGAAGAAGGAGGACAAGTGAGCAAGGTTGACTTGCATCGTCCTTTGCATATGATATCTTGAGAAGAATCAAAGAATTGAGATACCCGGCTTACCATCCCAATGTTTGTTCCTACTTTGACGTTGCATGCTGCTTCATTCCCACTGAAGCAGTGATGTCCAAGCAAATGCGCTGCGAATCGACCTTCCTTCTTCCTTAAAGAAACCAGCCTCATGTCATGCAAAACGTGATTTTGTTATCGAGCTTTTGGTTGAAGCGAGCAGAATGCGATCAAGTTCAAACCCTTCTGCAGTGTTATATGCTCCGGCGCTATTGAACCACGATCGATGTAGATGTAATGGCGAGAGAAGGAGATGTGTGGAGGAGCTGCTCCGGTTCAGATCGTTGGTTGAAAGTCGGCTCCGCCAGACGTCGTAAGCCAGCCTTAAAAATCCGAGGGTGTGCTAGAAACAACGCGCAAGCGAGGACGGGGAAGGAGCGCAACTGAGAAGGAGGCAGTGGAGGTGTTGAAGTCGAAATGCTGAGAAGGCAGGTGGAGGGCTGAACTTTTATCCGTTGTTTGTCCGAGGTGCGCGGTTCACAGCACCTTGTCGACTCCATTGAAGGATCGTAGCGATACAATAGACTTCCATATATCAGCACTCTTGAACCAGACGAAATCCTCATTATTCTCATGGCCCCGAAGACGACATAGTAGACTGATTACCAGACGACCGCCTCTATCTGGCATCTATTTGCAGACATGAGTGCAACCAAGATAGATCTAACCAATTGGCGGATCAGCCCTCACAACCGCTGGTCCTTTGTCAATGTCGACAAGATCCTAAATACCGATAAGATCAGCAAGTCAGAAAATGTCTTTGCTCTTCCTAAAGAGCCTCGACAATTCGATGGTTTCCAACTGGAACACAACGGCAAGAAGCTCGACCTTGCAGCCTTCCTGGCCGAGTCAGAAAGCGATGGCCTCATCGTTCTTCAGCACAACAAGGTCCTTTACGAAACATACCTCAACGACAATACCAAGGACTCCAAACACATCCTGATGAGCATCACAAAGTCCGTCGTCGGTCTTCTCGTCGGCATCCTCCAAGAGCAAGGGAAGCTCAACGTTGATGAACCTATCTCTAAACACCTTCCCGAGGTGTTAGACTCCTTCTATCACAACGTCACCATCCGACAGGCCATAGACATGCGCTCTGGAGCGAAGAGCCTCGATGCTAGCCACGAGTACCGAGCAGCATCCGGATCGATACCACTCCATGGCGACGAGAAGTACACGAATTTGCACGACTTCATCGCAAATTTGCGGCCGGAGATGATGGAGGATGATCGTTTCGAGTATGTTTCGCTCAACACCGACGTAATCGGCTGGTTAATAGAAAAGGTGGGCGGCAAGAAATTGGCAGAGATGATCTCAGAACTGCTCTGGCAGCCGATGGGAGCGGAGAGCGATGCATTGATGGCCACCGACAACGCAGGTAATGCTCGCGCTGCTGGCGGACTTTGTGCCACCTTGCGAGATCTAGCTCGCATTGGCCAGCTGATTGCAGACGATGGACGGCGGATCGTGCCTGCGGGGTGGATCAAAGACATTGTGCAGAATGGAGACAAGCCGGCTTTTGCAAAAGGAAGTTGGGCGGCGGGATGGAGCAAGCATTTCCCGGGACTGGCTTATCGCTCGTACTGTCTGGCGGATGGTGAGTCGGAGACCGTGATGGGTCTGGGTATCTTTGGACAGATGTTGTTTGTGGATAGGAAGAATGAGATTGTGGTTGCTAAGACTGGGTCGCAGGTGGAGGCGACGGATCGTGCGAAGACGGGGTTGACTGTGGCTGCTTTCAAGGAGATTCAGAGGATTTTGGTGAAGTAGGATCGATGCAGCAGGTCGTAAGCTCTTCTTCACATGCTTCAAAGCCAACTGCATTGCTTCGTAAGGCCGCATTGGTGAGGACTTCAGGATCTTTTGCATGTGAAAGAGCGCGGGCCACTCCGCGTCCAATGACACGCTTTCACATGCCAGAAGACAGTTCTGATGAAACGTGTTGTTTCCGAATCTTCGCGTATCATCGAGCGACCGTGGAGAGATCCATGGTGTGAGCGATATGCTGTTGAGATGGCAGTAGCTATTTTCGCATCCCAACCAGCCGCTGCGATCTCGTCGATGTCAGCACGATCAACACAAGAGATCGTCAGCGGCGCTCCTGAAGATCTTTTCTGCCAAGCCGCATGAGGCGCCGAAATGTGTAAGCCGAGATCCCTCCGGGCAATCGCTGCCGAACGCCATGCAAGGATGTTGAACAGAACGAATGGTCAATCCTTAGACAACAAGTTCGAGACTTCAAGCTTGGCTCTCAAGGCGACTTGTTCCGAAACACTTTTTGGGGGATGGGATCTGGTGTGGGGCATGGGTGCATACGGAGACACGTTCCCCAATAATAACGAGGGATCCTTATGCAGACCCTATGAATGAAAACGGCGTCACGACCGGATCGCGTTGGTTGGAGCACAACGATTTCACTTGAGGTCGACCGTCCGACTTGGCGCGTCGTCCTCGCTCGGCGTTGTCGGTAAGGAGAGGAGCAAGCGTGAAGACTGGAAGAGTCTCCTAAGCGCCCCTGCAGATGGTTCTAAGCATTCACCCATGCAGCGTACTGTACCTCTCAGGGATAGCTTTCGGCGGTGTGCACAGTGCAGTGTGCTGTCCCAACGTGCCTTTTTTGGTGACTGAAATCTAGCTTTATACTTCATCAACACAATTGCATCTCGCCCATTCATCATCGCGATCGTCTCCATTCTTCTGACCCACAGTTTCCCCTTTCCCCTCCACTGGGCAAACAGTTCCAAACACATCTTGCACATTCATTAACCCAATTTCCTGGCATTGCATTCCGACTTCCGTGCATAAACACAACAAGCTTTGCGCGGAGCTTTGTTTTCTAGCTCCCTTCGACGTCACATCCATAACCTTCTTAGGTTCGAACCAACCCAAGGACGACCAAGTGCTGGAGTCCACACGAGTGCCACGCGACATCTTTTTTTACCCATCAATTCAATCAAGCGTTTCTACATCACTCCATCCATTCGCTGTCCAGGTCACTCGCTGCTGGACTGCGTTTGACTCAACATGACCACACCCGTACACGAGCGGCCTGAGCCGACATACACTCAGCCATCATACAACATGAGCGATCCTCAGGCCGCTCAAGGTCGAACGAGCTTGGATGGTCCACCAACACTCCCCGCGTACAATGTCAATGTTCGTCAGCGAGGGAACAGTCGAGGAGCGGAATCCACAACAGATGGAACAATGGTGGGAGAAGGCGAGGAGTACCAACCACGGCGATCACAATCCAAGGAAAACACAGCTCCCACACGCCCGCGTGCCGGCAGCCTCTTGACTGTCAAGACCGAATATGAACCCGGCGATCCTCTACGCGGCATGACCTCGCCATCTCAAACGCGCGAACAAGCACACCGATTAGACGACGACCTCGCTTTACTTAAGATTGAACGACAAATATCTCGAATCGATGAAGAGCTGTCGAGGACAAAGAGTGCGGGCGGAGACACATCAAAATCGAAGAGTCGAACAAGAACAGACCACGTTGACGAGTTCGACGAGGCTACAAATCCAGTGCACGAGAGAACGGCGGTATACAAACCGGTGGAGAGTCCGGCGACGGGCTTTGCAAAGTTCGTGAAGCATATCCACCACTCCAATTGGTTGGTGCGATATTTCACGTATATTGTTCCTGTCGTTCTGGTCCTGCTCATCCCTCTCATGCTCGGCGCGTACGTGTTCGACAACGCCCTGGTTGGCGGAGTCGAACTCATGTGGTTCATGATCTGGCTGCAAATCGTCTGGCTTACGCTTTGGTGTGGACGGATACTTGCCAAGTGTCTACCGGTACCCATTGGATTGATTGCCAGCTTGTTCACGAACAATGCCAAAAAGTGGCGGGATATGGGAAAGCAACTCGAGCTGCCGGGAACGATATTCTTTTGGTGGCTCGCGATTGAGATCTCATTCTTGCCGACTATGATTCACCATCAGCGCGGCCAACCCAGCGGAACAGTCCGGCCGTGGATGAATACGATGAACAAGGTCTTGGTTTCGTTTTTTGTCGGAGCCGTGTTAAACTTCCTGGAGAAGATTCTCATTCAGTTCATTGCCATCAGCTTCCACTTGCGGACCTACGCCGACCGAATCGACATCAACAAGTTTCAGATCGGATCCCTCACGAAGCTGTACACGTTTTCCAAGCGCACAATAGAGATGGACGACTCCTATTTCGAGCAGAAGGATGAGAATGGATCGGGTTCGGGTGCACGCACTCCGGGCCAGGCTCTGGCCGAGGCTGCAGAGAAGGGCAAGAAAGCATTGGGCAAATTCGGTGATGTCGCTGGTAAAGTCGCGGGCGACTTCACAGGCAAGACTGTTGTCCAATCGACGCATCCGACGCAAGTTGTTCTTGCTCTTCTTCATACAACCAGTGGCGCTCAGGTTCTGGCTCGCCGTTTGTACCGCACTTTCGCTCGTGAGGAGACTGCCACGGTCATCTCCGACGATCTTCGGGCAGCGTTCGAGAACGATGAGGAGGCGGATGCTGCTTTCACCATGTTCGACAAGGACATGAACGGCGACATCTCCATGGAAGAGCTGGAAGCGGTGTGTGTTGAGATCGGACGTGAGCGCAAGTCCATCACCGCCTCGCTCAAGGACCTGGACTCTGTGGTCAGCAAGCTGGACGACGTTTTCATGTTCATCGTTGTGGTCATCGTCATCTTGGTCTTTGTTTCGCTTATCTCGACATCTGCGGCTGGTGTCTTGACTTCTGCTGGATCTGCCGTGCTGGCTCTTTCTTGGCTGTTCAGTGCCACTGCGCAGGAATTCCTGCAGTCTGTCATTTTCGTGTTCGTGAAGCATCCTTTCGATGTCGGCGACCGTGTTGGGATTTACGGAAACACTGGAGCTTTGATGCGTGGAGACGATTATTTCGTCAAGGAGATTAGTCTTCTTTACACCGAGTTCAAGAAGATGGAAGGCCACATCGTCCAGGCGCCGAACAGCTATCTCAACGTGAGTACAGTCGCGTGTCACTGGGTTGTTTGAGAAGATGCTAACCATACTCTCAGACCCTCTTCATTCTCAATCAGCGCCGTTCCGGTGGTCTTGCGGAAGCTGTTTCCATCACTATTAAATTCGGCACGACACTGGAGCAAATCGAGAGTCTCAGGAACAGACTTCTCGAATTTGTCCAGTCGGAGAAAAGAGAGTAAGTCGTCCTCTTCATCTCAGCTAGGCCTTGGCATGTGCTAACGTTCCAACTCAGGTACCAAAACAATATCCTTACAGAACTGCGTGAGATTGTTGAAGTCCACTCGCTCAAGCTGAACGTCGTCTTCTTCTACAAATCCAACTGGCAGAACGAAGGTCTTCGTCTGGCCCGCCGCAACAAGTTCTTCTGCGCCATGATGGTTATCATCCAAGAACTCGGCATCGAAGGACCCAACATGCGCATGCCAGGTATGCGCGAATCGTTCCCGATGTACCTCGCAAACGTGCCGCACACCGCCGCCCCCGGCGCGGGCCACAACGGCAACCCCGACAATCCTCACGGTATTCATGAGAACCAACACCACGAAGAAGAGTCTATGGATCCTCCCTTCGTGTCTCCCATTCCCGGACAAGAATCTTCCACTGGCTCTCAGGCTCCTCACACTCGCATCAACCGCGGCGGCTCCATCCTCCGCACTCGCACCCGCGGCGAGTCCATCTCACAGATGACCAAACGCGTAGACTTCAGCTTAGGCATGCAAAACGCCGCCTCGACCGACATGTCCGGCGACGTCTACGAAGACCGCGACCCGAACCGCGCACAAATGGACATCATCCAAGCCTCCCGCGAGCGAGAGCGATCCCGCGCATCCCAGGAGCGTGTCCGTGAAAGCAACGAACTCCACCTCGCTCGCACCACATCTCGGGACCAGCAAGACTTCGCTCCATCCGGGATTGTCCGCCGCTCGACTTCCGCTTCCGTTCACCGTAACCGCTTCTTCGGCCGCAGGAAAGCTACGGGTGACGAGACGACGATGGAAAATGGGATGGCCGATATCGCGGAGGAGGGCACGCCGCATAGCCGTATTGATCCGCGCACGGGGATGGTTAGTCCGGCGGCGTGGAGGATGACTTCGGATCAGAGTAATATTGCACCGCAAAATGCTGCTGCTGCTGGTGCTGTGCCGCCGCAGTTGCCGCGGCAGGTTTCGGGGACTGGGGCCTTGGGTGATGTGAGTAATGCTAATGTGGCACATCCGCCGGGACATAGGCCGATTGGACGGGCGCAGACGGATGCGGTGTATGAGATGAGGAGTATGAGATGAGGTTGATTGGTTGGGCACACGATTAGTGGAGGAAAAGGTCTGCGATGCATGGTACGCGACGCTTTTGGAAAAACGGATTTGCATGGCGGGTGTGTTGATACCGATAGAGACTAAAGACGCTTGGGACTTGCATAGCGAAGATAGGTGTGAGATAGACATGTTGTGGGATCACGACGATTGGACCTTGACAAGGTTGTTATGACTGCATATTGGATACTCCTTCGACTGGTCCTTCCTTCCGTTTCATTTCAGTCTGCTGTAGATTGTTGTCTGATGTCTACTTCCGGAGATCAGATCTGGACAATGCCTCGTCTCTGCTGCGCAAGTCGATGCAACCCTCAGTTCAAGCGCAAGAACTTGTGCGCGGCGCCGCTGCTCGGCTGGACTTGCGCCTCTGGCTCGGATCCGCCTTCCTTCATGATCGCTGGGCTACCGATGGTCGAGTCGTCTAGCAGTGGGATGAAGTTGTTAGCCTTGGGTGCGGACTTGCTGTCCATGTCGAGTGGTATGGCGGTGTCTTTGCCGTTGCTGCTGTGGGAGATCCTGGGATCCATGTTTGAGGTTGGATGCACAGGGCAGGCGGACGATGGGGAGAAAAGAAGATGTGATGTTAATGTAAGATGAGAGGAAGGGAAGGGAATTTCGCGTTTGTTCTGTCGGTGAGCTATCAAACCGGTCTCTGGGCTGTCCGTGAATTGTCGCACGTGAATAGCGAAGCCGGGAGCATGGTTCACGTGTCGTTTAGGAGTATTCAGCAATCGGGATCACAGACGCGCTCCAGGTTGGGCCTCCTTGTGAGCGGGAGAGATCGCGTTGATCGTGTCGTTGGATTCAGTCTAGTTCGATGGCATAGTTGCCGGGCACCCATTTAACGTATGAAAATCGGACATGGGAGGTCGGACCAGTTTGAGCACGTCCGGGTAAGGGTTTCCACTCATTATGTAGGTAGAGAGCAGATTGGCGGTAATTTTGCCCCCTCTACCATCGAAGTTGCAGAATTCATGATCATGTTCGTCGTGGAATTTGCCTGCGAGATGAACGTTTCTCAGTGCTGGAAGTTTTCCAGCAATGATCGAGAAGCAATCGTTCATCCACTGGTCGATGACAAGACGTGCGCGAGACAGGGACAGGCTCTTCAGAGTGGACGCATGCCGCAGTAAGAATGGCGTGAAGGTATCTGCCGATGTTTGGAAGTTTTATGCAAGATGGGAGCTGAAGCGAAAGTTGAGACGAGAGATCGGACCTAGCTTTATACCCTCGTCTTCTAGCACCGCTACAATTTTCCTTGCATACAGCCGTACTCCAGCCTGGTCATGAAATAGCTGTGGTTCCACCCCAAGAGCGCAGTGGGGTCTTGTGGCAGGTGCATGCCGTGCAACCAAGAAGTCGTGAGACGTCGATCATCCTGCAAGTAGAGCGCTTCTTCGAGTCTTCGCGGTCGGGGTGAGAAAGTTGGTATCCGTTGAGTTTGTCCATGAGCTGAAGTGAGAGTGAGGGAGGGAGAGTGAGGTGTAGTGACTAGTGTAGTGGCGTCTCTAGTGGTGCGAGATCGTCTTACATAAGCAGTAGTTGCCTTGTCGCAGCTCGGCCGGGAGCACCTTGAATTATCACTACAACAAAGCCCCGACAACACCATCACAGGCTCTTTCAGCCTTACTTGCCCTGCTCGAGCGACGGTCGCATACAGCAGATTCAGTCATGGACTCACCGAGGCTAGCAAAGCATGCCGGAGAACGCACGACTTCTCGTGCACGCAGGCGCGTCCACCACACGGAAAGGTGACGATCAAGGTCGAGCGCAGCTTGAGGCCTATTTGGAACTCGATGCAAGTCATGTCTCGCGAAGACTATCGATGAGTCTCCCACAATCTTGTGCCGACAGTGATGAGAATCATGGCCGATATGGGACAGGGTCAGAGGACGCCAGCGCGGAACACCCGGAGGATTCGACGACATGGATCGATGACACCCAGCTAGCTTACACCGCTCTGGAGAGTCAACTTTTTACGACCTCTGCTGAGCTGGCCAGATCATCTGCGGTTGTGACAAGGTCTCCACCAGCTTCTGCGGCTGCGGCATTGCAGGTGCCGAGTCAAGTACATTCAGGCCAAAATGTACAGCCCTGGAGCCACCACTCGGGGCATTCCAGCTCAAGCCAGCTTGAGCGGGTTTCCAAAAGGCCACGACTGGAGAACGATCACGCATCTGTCAGTAGCCGAAGCCGCTTTGCCAACGACGTCACCCGGGCAGACGATCGTTGCAGTCAAAAGACGGCCGGAGGTGGCGAATCGAACGGCAGTGAAGCATTCAGCAACGAGACTACTTCAGAACTGCCCACCACCTATTCTCTTAGCGACCTTGCGAGTCACGGTCTCAGTGCGCGGCCCTTCTTGACCCAGAGATCAGCCAGTGATCCGGGCCCTTCTCCCAGCAATCGTGAAGAGACGTCTGACCTGCTACAATCGACTCACGCATCGCCATTCAAACCGTCATTCAAGAACTTTTCATCGAACGGGCCTGCCCGGACAGAGGTGCCTGCTCCGCGGGTCGCCAGGGCGGTACCACGAAAGATTCCAGAGTCCCTTCCGAATGCTACAAGCATCCAAGCCATCAAAGACTTGCAGACGTTGTCAACTACCATCCGGCCTTCCGGTCCTGCGACATCACTGGCACGGTTCACCACGCATATAAGTGAAGCTCTACAGCATTTGGCAAACGATCCTGGGCTTTCGTCTGCTTTTCGTCCAGTTTCTTCGAGCCGTGCGATCGACCCGCTGGAACGCGGCCATTGGCTCGTGAAATGTGCAGACTGGGCTCCCGAGCTGCAGGTAACGTTCTGGAGAACGTTGGAGACAATCGTTGGCGACGGCAATGCCGGCTGGGGAGTTTGGTGCAGTCGGGGCCATGAGGCACCCATCCAGAGCGCCTCACAGCTGTCGGATTCAGCGCGGATGGACGATGCGCCCGACTTTGGTCCAGTGAGAGTTTACTGCTGGGGAGAAGTCGCCAAGCATGTCTATCTGTTGCTGTACGTTGCCAGCTCTAGCAAGGTGCGTAAGCTTGGATTGCAGTGGATCGATGCAGAAGGCCTCGTTGTGATTCAAATGCAGGGTCCTGCGAGGACCCCAATACCCGGAACACGTTCGGCAGGCTAGGTCTTGTCGACTATTGGCAATTGCTGTATCGCACGACTTTGCAGGCGATCGAAGGTTTTCCGCCTATCCGCCGTGAGCGACATTCATTTGGTGTAGCAAGTACACTCCACCCGGTCTTCCAGGTCACAGAAGAACGTCCCGTCTACAGGGCTTCGGGGTCGCCGAAACCCTAGGCGGTAACGCAGCAAAAGCGATGCTCGCATGATCGACCGCATCGTTCAATAGCAATCTAGATGCCCGCTCCGCAGTTAGGCTCGCGGACCAGGCATTCCTGCATGTGCCAATGCACCGCTACATGCGCTCCCATGCAATCCCTGGACTTGTCCGAAACAAGCCACATTTTCTCCGCCTTATCGTTAAAACGTCGACAAGAACGGAATTCTATGCTCGCATCGGATTGTGAAAGTTGATCACTCGGCAGTACAATATTACACAATATCGAGCGTCTGCCGTATCACATGTCAGATCCGTGCACTCCTTGCCGAGTTTGAACGCCAGGGACGTCGCAATTCCATAGCGTCAACGAACTCAGTACCGCGCATGAGCCTGCACTGTAAGGGCAATACTGCGGTACTTGTCAGTGAACAAGGCCGTGTGGCACCAGCATTAGAAGCTCAGCATCTTCTTGTCACTACCGGTCTGGAGGCCAGATCAAGCCCAGACCCGCCCGATTGGCTTCCAGCCTCACGGATCTGCACATGAAAAGGCTCATCCTTGTCACTTCTGGAGGCCGCTTGGACCGATCGCACCGCTGCAACAGTCATTTGGACGGCTCCTGAGATATCGGCCTGCCGTGAGTGTGGAGAGGACGCCATCGTGGTCCCCATGGAAGGATTTAATTAGGACGAAATCAAGTCCCAACTAGGGCTCTCGAGGGACTCGGGCTCAACGAATGCACAATTCGCACCCTTGACTTTGATGGCCAAGCCATTGCACGTCGTGAAGGGCTGAGAATTCCGGCATCACGTGCGCTGACACACCGGGTTGTATTTGCTGGGAGATGAGAGTGCTCTACCACCGCGCGGCTCAGGATCCCAACTGGAGAGATAAATAAGAATCAAGTCAATCGAGGGAATCATGCGGTGAAACGCAGCAGAAGATCGAGAAGGATACACTGCATCGTTGCACTCAAGCTGCGCTCTTCCGCCGACCACCATCCGCGAGTACCCATCTTTGTCCTTGTGCAACAACCAGCCCTGTAGCAACCAGCCAATCGCGAACCGCCTCATCGATTTTCCAAGTCATCGGGCTGCCCGCTGTCCTCCGCTCTTTCTTCATCGACTCGAGGTGACCGCTGACGTGTTCCTGGCGTTGTTCCCAAGATCCCGGACCGTGAAATTCGTCGTCGCAAAACAAACAGCGACTTTGTTCTGGCGGCGAGCGCGTCTCGATATAACACCTGATAGACGCTTCGTGAAGCACGGCGTCGTCGGGGTCTTTCAGGCGCGACCTCTGATCATTCTTCATGCTCGCCGCAGAGAGTGCAGGCAGACCATGCTCTTGCGGGTGCATGCGTCGAACGTGCTGTATGTACAGATCTTTTCGATTGAAGTCGTTGATCTTGCCTCCGTTATGGCAATGGTCGCATCGCCAGAAGCCGAGACGTATGTGTTGGGATGCGACGTGTCGCTTCCATTCGTTCTTTGATCCGAAATTGGACTGGCAGCCGTACACGGCTAGTGGGCATGGGAAAGGTCCAGGCGGCGTCGATGAGGTTGCGCGTTGGCCGTCTTGCAGGCCTCCGACAATCCGTGAAGAGGAGGTTCGACTGCCTCGCGGGCGTCTTGCGGCTCGTGTTGACGAGATCGATGTGGTGACCGCAGTTGATCGGGATGTCGTACGGGATGGTCGCCGCGGACAAATTACAAGTGACTCGGCATCTTCCTGCTTGATGCAATTTGATGCATCGATGTCGGTTTCAATCACGTCGGGGTATGCTGCAAGAGCGTTGGAGTCATCTGCTGGTCCGATGGGCTGGTAGCCTTCTGGCGCGAACGTTGCGTATGGGCTGTAATCGAAGCTGTCATTGTGGAACGCAGCAGCATCGGGCTGAACGTCTGCTTGTTGTTGCACATCGTGCATTGCGACGCAGGACCCGGCGATGACTGAGTCGTGGCGTGGCATTGGAGTTCGGCTGCTGAAGCCATGAGATCCGCACTCGCTGTAAAGGAACTCAGATGGTAGTCCGATGTTGGTCATCGGCGGTGACCGCCATGGTGATGCTGTGCGATCACTCCAACTACTGCTGTTGTAGGCTGAGTCGAATGTGCTTTCCGAGGGAGACCCATAGCCGACGGCGAGGTGCAAGGCATCGTATGGATAAACGTCTTCCCTACCTGGCCTATTGTGCGGGACAGAAGGGTAGGCATGCGTCGAGCTGTTGTTGTCTTCGTGCGACAACGGGAGGAAGTATGAACGATCCGAATGCTGAAGGTAGCGCTGCATGGTGGACTGCTTTGATAAATTGTCCGCAATGGAGCCGCTGTCAATGTTCGGCGCTGCGAGACCCGAGGTGCAATGGTCGGTTGGAGGAGAATGGTAAGTGTCGTATCGATATTCGAAGTCCATGGTCGACAACGTGTTGTTGAAAGTCGTTGGTTGTGGTTCGACCGTTAGCAATCGCAACCACAACCCTTAAATCGATCGATGGCGGATGTTGTCGAAGAGCGAATGGATCGATCGGAACTGTTGAAATATTGATATGAGCGACGCCGACAATGACAGCTATGGTCGCGCACCCCAAGGGAGGCCGCCGCCGACGACGCCTCGCGACAGATCGCAGAAATGCTAGCAGGATATAAACGGACTAGACGAAGTGTTTCTTGTTGCAGTATGAGGAACAATTAGAAAGTAGCAAAGCATCAAAAGCCACGAGAGTGATCAATCAAATCTACGGCTTTCGTACCTGTCTCCTCCGTCCTTTATCTCTCCACAGCCCTGACCTCTCCCACAGGGCGGTTTTGAGCCTCACAAGTACCATTGTACCGCAAGCCGGACGGGCTGCTAGCGAGGACGCATGCTCGAGAACCGGTGAAGATGGGTACCGGACGTGCACACCAGCAAATCACCTCCGAGCATTTGCGACCTGGATTTTCGACATGGCGGATCCTCATCGACAGGTCGTCCTACTGGTCGAGAAGCAAGGTCTCAGCATGGATCCCGCTGGAGTTCCTCGGGACAAGGCATATGGACTTGGGCTTTGGCGGTGCTCAAAACCAAGTTCTGGCTAGTACCGTAAATATATGGCACTGCTCGAAGGTATTCTCGTCCCCGACAAATGGGCGGCGTATATGCAGAGTCCGAAGAAGGATGTCGGGGTCAGAGATTGGGCGTTGGCGGTGGCTTGAGGCTGCTCCGCAATGGATCCCCATTCAGGACAGTGTCATCCCGCGTGACTGGACCTCCCCATGCAGTGTTTGCCAAGTGTCAGGCCGCAGACTGCTCGCAGCCGCCTTGCCACCGCCCGCATGCATGATTATGACCAGAGTCACAGAATTGATCAAGAGGTGCGCCGGGTCTCAATCGTAGTGATGTGGCGCAGCATCTCTGTAAAAGTAGCGAGGCATCTTCATTAGAGCTTGCTTTCAGGCTTGACCTTAAACTGAAAAGCTTCAGGCAATGCCCAGTTTGCGATCTTGTTCGCTTCCGACCTAGTCACTGTTGTGATCGCATCCCTCACAGGTCTTCCTCCCCTGATCCACGTAGCAATCTCATCATCCGCATGTACCTCCGCATCATATCCATAAACTTCAAGTACCGTTGAAGGATCGCCGTACAAGTTGGCGCTCTTCATCGGCACCTCTCCGTTCAACTCCACTTTCATTGACTGGTCCCTGGCATCGGCAGCTGGCCCATCAGGCAGATGCCACAGCCACCCGTTGATATAAGAGACTTGTTGCTTGTAGCTTGCTTTCGGCATTCTTCCTTTCTCGTAAACCTTGACGGCATCCTCAATGCTGAGTCGGCCATCAATCACGGCACCAAGGCACTTCGCAAGGAACGCTCCATCCTCCATACTCGTAGCTGCGCCTTGAGCCATGTGATTCACCATCGAATGAGCAGCATCCCCGATGAGCACCACATTCTTCTCCGGAGTGGACCATGAATCAAGAGGTCCAGTGACAAGGAGAGGCCACCTCGCTATGGGCGGC
Source organism: Zymoseptoria crescenta (assembly GCA_026122155.1). Taxonomy (NCBI): domain Eukaryota; kingdom Fungi; phylum Ascomycota; class Dothideomycetes; order Mycosphaerellales; family Mycosphaerellaceae; genus Zymoseptoria; species Zymoseptoria crescenta. Next base: position 86,849 of record JALRMM010000011.1, read on the forward strand.
TTGATCTTCTCGATGATGCTACGAATGCGAGGATCGTAGTCGCGATACTCATTCTTGACCTCCTCCACACTGACTTCCTGCACTCTGTCGACCGGTGGTTCGCGAAAATGTGACAAGACCATGTTGAAGTCCTTGGCATCGGAAATTGGATATGAGATGATGTAGCCAGTTTGTGCCATCCTTCAAAAGCGAAATCATGGAAGTCAGCAGGCGTCTCAAACTTTCATCGGCAGGAAAAGGCTTCGAGGCGTTGTCTGTGCCTTCCAAACTTGGTTGCTTACCACACCTCCATGGTCTTTTTCAGATTGCCATTCTCGTCCTGCACGAGCTCGCGCGTGAGAGGATTGGCCCTGACTTCATCGTAAGGAACGATAGCTCGGTAAGCACAATTGCCTGTAGGAGGCCTGGGTTTGACATCCGGGAAGAGGGTTCTTCGAACTACAGATTGCACTCCGTCCGAGCCAACCACGATATCGAAAGTATACGAATCACCCTTTTCAGTGGAGACTTTGACTCGGCCATCAGTCTCCTGTTCCAGCTTGGCCACTCTGCTGTTGATGATGAGCTGCACGCCATTATTTCGTGCAACTTCGACCAAGCCGTTGTGCAGGTGGTGCCGGTGTACAAGGTACCAAGGATAGCCAAGAAGTTCCTCGACACGCTTGATGAGGGTGTGCCCTGTCTTGGTCCCGTCTTTCCTCCTGAGATTCAATTCTGTGAATTGAACAAGGTTTGGTCCAATGACTTTGTCTATGCCATATCGTTCGAGCAGTCGGGAGACATTTGGCGTCTGACAAAGTTAGCAAATTGTACTGAGGACATGCCGCTGGAAATCTCACCATCTGTATTCCTGCTCCGATCTCACCGAGTTGAGAGGCTGCTTCGAGCACAGTCACTTTGCCACCAGCGCGAGCGATTGCTATTGCGGCCAAAACACCTCCGATCCCTGCACCCACAATGCCCACATGGATTTCGCGTTTCGCCATAGTGAATAAAAGTATGCTCGAAGAAGTCTGAAGAATGGATCGTTGCTTGGAAGAAACCGAAAGAGTGCTGAGTATATAGGTCTGGGACGACACGTTCCTACCTCAAGTGCAAAGAGCTATACCGCTCCATCCCATAAAAAACTCAACCGGTGGGGAATCGTTCACGCAGTTTGCAGGGCTTGATTGGATTACACCCCAGAATCCGGATAACTGCGGCCAATCGGAGACTCGACTTAATGGCGCTTGGTTTGGTCAGATTCTGCCAAGATCACCGCGGGAAAATTTAAGGGATGCGCGATCTACACGCCTACGTCGTCACCGTTCGACCATGCCGTCAGAAACCAGGACCAGCATTCCTGAGCGATCGGACCCGAGGAAACTCCAGGACCTGCAAGACCAGGTGTTCAGGCTCGATCCAGGGACGCACGTCTTGCGGTGTAGGCGTCTCCGACTTCTCCGTGATTCGTATGGCTGGCGAAAACGAGGATCGACCTGCGCACTCCGCAGCTCCCCGCAACATGCTCCGCGACTCCAGGTTCCGTTCGGGCGACGCGTAGATTTCTCGGAGGTCGTCCATGGCTTCTGGCTGGACGACAGTAAGCAAGCACGTGGCAGAGCACGTGGAGCTGCACGTTAAAGACATTGAGTTTGCGTGGACGAGACTAAACTTCAAGTCCGCTCGCGAAGAGGATTAAGATGTAGAATGTGTTCTCCGACGACATCGAAATTGCCGCTCAGATGTGTCAGCATTGGATCCGCCTTCCGAGAAACAGCCTAAACTCAAAACATCACTTCCCGTCGTCTGGTGACGGTTTGTAATCAATGATCAACAATTCAAACCTGATAACGAAGAGATCTTCACATCGTCTGATTGCTACGATCGATCTCCCCATCACCAAAGTGAAGCAGGACTGCAATAGACCAACACGACGCCATTGACTGCTCGGCCACGAAAGAAAGTTCGATAACGCCACCAACCTTGCAAAGGGAGAGCAAGCATTGTACGAGACATCCTTGCAACACTTTGATGCCTGAGGGAACCAGCGACCATGGCGTCTCACGACGACAGCAAGAACCAGACCATCCGCAAAGTCCAGAGAACTCAGTGACAGAACGAACAGCCCTGTTGCAGGCTTCGAGGGACGGTCTAGTAAGGACGGAAGATGCCAATGGCAAACTCGTCGCCACCGATGGATCATCAACATCAAGCATTGAAGATGTCGACGACATTGACACGGCAGCAAACCAGACCCTCTCGCCCATCCGTGGAGCCTGTGTCGTGGTAGCCCTTGGAGCACTGATCTTCCTCCAAGCAACCAACATCAGCATGCTCACAGTCATCCAGAGCGCGATCGCAAGCGAGCTCGACGCATTCGACAGGACCTCATGGTTCACATCCGCATATTTGATCCCTCTGTCAGCTCTGGGTCCTCTCAATGGCAAGCTCAGCTCGGTCTTCTCGCCGCGGCATTGCGTGTTTGCCTCAGCTCTGATCATGGCCGTGGGAGCGCTGCTCTCCTCGCTTGCGGTCAGTTTCGAGGGCTTCGTGATCGGACGAGTTGTCACGGGTATCGGAGCCAGCGGCGTGCTACCGATCGCCATTATCATTGTGCTGGAGTTTTCTTCGAGCAAGCGGAGAGGCATTGCCATTGGACTTCTCAATACTGGCTATACGGTCGGAGTAGCCCTCGGCGCGACAGCAGCAGGAGGACTATTGCCCGTCGTGGGCTGGAGGGCGTTGTTCTGGGCTCAAGTGCCTCTCGCGGCCGTTGCCGGACTTGGACTTTTCCTTTCTATCCCAGACACCTTCAGTGCCAGCACTGCGAAGTCCGACAAATCCACCTGGAGCCGCCTGCGCAGCCTGGACTACAGTGGTGCCATCGCCTTGACCGCATCCCTGGTCCTCATGCTCTACGCCCTCTCAGCTCCGAAGAAGATTCCCATCCTGCCAATCATCCTTTCGATCATCGTAGCAGCCATCTTCGTCTTGAACGAAGTGTACTTCGCCTCCGACCCAATCATTCCCACGACACTTCTCAAGTCGCGCGGCCTCCTCTTCACCTGTCTCGGCACCCTCGGTTTCATGATGGCTCGTTGGTCCGTCCTTTTCTACACTCCAACCTACGCCATCGCAGTCCGACAATGGCCTCCCTCCGTGGCTGGCAGTCTTCTCATACCAACCAATGCTGGCTTCGCCGCCGGAGGTTTACTGGTTGGCTGGCTGCACATCAAACGTTCTGGATCGTTCTACGCGCCTGGTGTCATTTCCTATGCGCTCTTTCCGGTGTCGCTGATTGTGCTCGCCATGCTTTCGCGAGACGACTCGCCTGTGGCACTGTTCATCGCGATGCTGGTGCTGTGTGGCTTTGTCACGGGAGCTGCGTTGAATTATACTCTGGCACATCTACTGCACCTCACGCCGAAGGATACCCACTATGTCGCCAGCGCTCTTCTTGCCACATTCAGAGGATTTGCAGGTTCTTTCGGATCGGCGATTGGAGGCGGACTGTTCATCAGAACCTTGGACACGACCCTCACTTCGCGGTTTGCGGAGCGAGGTATGCAACGGGATGACCTTGTACGCCGGCTTCTTGGCTCGCCAGCGTTGGTGGAGCAGCTAGAGGGAGTGGAGAGGGAGGTCGCTGTACAAGGCTACGAAGAGTCGTTGAAATTCCTGTGGTTGGCGATGGCTGGGATTGCTGTGCTCATGGTTTTCGTGCAGGCAGCAGTAGGGTGGACAGGACACAAAGAAAAGGAGATGACAGTCTCAAGTCCCGAACGTGAATCGCTACTGGGCGATGAAGAGTCAGCGCATCGTTCGTAGAATTTGCGCACAATGGGATAGAAATGTTGCCAGAGCCACAATCTAAACTCGTCGCGAGCATTTCAGTTGACGTGTGAGTGATGAAGCCACCATTACGCCTGGCACTGGAGTTGAACATTGATATTAATGATCGTCGTTTTTCTTCTGTCGTAATGAGCTTGTAAGGAGTTTAAACCCATTTGCGAAATGCAGTGCTTCCGAGTGTAATCAGTGTTTACACCCCTGAACCTCTGCGACCTCTCCGGAGCTTTGTCCAGATTTCGTGCTGCGCTTCACTGTACGAGCGATGCCCTTCTTCGGCTTGCGCTGCGCTGCGTGCTTCTTCAAAGCAGCAGCTCTGTCTTCCTTGACACTCCTTAGATCATGATTCATGTGGAATCTGGAGTCAGTATACAAACTCGGAGCCAGATGCTTGCTCTAAAAGCCCGGCTTCTTCATCTCCACATCCTCGAATTCATCCTCATCATCCATCATGTCCTCGTCGGCCGTGCCGTCCTCCGTCTCGCTCTTCACCGGCGCCATCTCCTCCTTGACCATATTCTGCTGAATCTCATGCAATCTGAGATAATCCGGCTTGAGTTTGTAGTTCTGCACGAAGTCTCCGCTCTTAACCAATGTCGCGATCTCGTCCAGCGTCTCCTTAATGTACGCCTCCGGCTGATGCAGACGATTGCGAAGCGCCTTAAGCGACCAATACTGATAATCTTTGAAGCACTTCTGGATCTCGTCGAGGAGTTGAGACTTCTCCAAGCGCACCGCTTTGTCCTTGACCACCTTTTTGTTTCCTTTCTTGCCGCCGACCTTGGAGGTCATACTGCCAAACGCGAAGCTGGGAGCGGCGGTGGTCGGGTGCCAGTTGATACCTCGCACCGTCTCGGAGAATTGGGCTTTGTTGCCTGCGTTGAGGGCGGCGGTGTACGATTGCTTGAAGAAGTCGAGAGCTGAGTCGTCTTCGACCGGGTTCGCGACTGCTTCGTTCACGATCATGGGCGCAAGAGCGGTCTGTTTCGGGATCGCGGTTCGATAGCTACCTGGCTTCTTTGGGCCATATCGTTCTGTCTTGGTTTGAAGACCTGTCGGCTTAGCGCTTGGGTTGTGCGTTCGGTTGCCAAACGTCTGTGAGCGATGGCCTGGGAGGTCCTTTTCGCTAAAAACGACGGTGTTGTTGTATGATGTGGACTTCACGTCGAGATTGTAATTCTTCGGTAGGGATGAGTTCTGAGGTAATGATCCTTTGAGTCGGATCTGGATTTTGTGCTTGTTGGGGTCGTCGCCAGGCTTGGGATGGTACACGCGCAGCTTGCCAATCTCCAACGGCGGTTCTCCTTCGGGCGCATTCGCATACAGATCATTCCACGCTTTCCACATATCATCCGACACCTTCACCAGCCATGCTGTCCTACCATCACCGGTTGACGGGACGTAAAGATCATTGTCGTCCTCGAACGCTTCCACGTCTCCCAGCTTGGATGGTGAATCTCCGTCGACTTTGATCTCCGGCTTCACCTCATTCTTCATCGTGACATTCGTCATATTGAGCGAATGATAGCGATAGGTGTTGTGCCGCTCACATGTGGTGGACGTTTGCGTACGACAAAGAGACGGAGCGGAGGATGGTGTAGAAGCTGCGCATGCGACCGTGATATGTGACGAAAGAGATCGTCCGGGAACGGCCGCCGGCCGCAGTTTAGCCCCCGCTGAGCCGCGAGGGGACTGCATTCCATTCAATTTGCATGTGAAACCTTCAACAACGACTCACGGATTGGCGTAACTGTTGGTGGTGAGAGAAACATGATTCAATACGCTCCTCTACATCAATCTGTTGCTGCTTGAGGGAGCGATGCTCGCTCATCTCTTTCATCCGCTCACTTATGTGTTTGCTTGCGAGTCTGCCTTTCCTTTGTTCTTTGTCTCGAGATGTGACTGACCCATACGGCGTGTCCTGATATACTTTGAACGATGCAGGAGACCATAGTGGCGGTGAGTTCACCTCTCAATGCATGACTGTGTGTATCCTGCGCTGCTGCTTGCCGCCCGCCATTCACAACGATGCAGGGGACAGAGTTTGACTTACCGAAAGAGAGGACATTTCCAGTATCAAGTTGCAATGCCAGCAATTCGCTCGTGGCGATGAGGTCTGTCGGTCCGAGCAGGTTTTGCTATGGATTGTTTGCGATCCAGGCGGCAGGGTCGAAGTTGAAGACCCTCGCCTGCAGCATGGTCGGGAGTGGGCACTGCGGAGCCCGCTCGGAGACTAGAGCATGTCAGTCTAACACCTCGCCGAACATTGGATTGATTACTCACCGACGCGCTTCAGCCAATAGTATCGTACCATAAGTTGATTCCGCGCGCGAGCTGCTTGTTCTGCTTGATCCCATTTTCTCCCCTCAATCGCCATCGGATCGTTGTGTGCAATGGGCGCCCCACCGGTACAGATGATTGTCGTGTCAATCTTGCCATTTCCTCGCTGGCAGTGCGGTGCGGCCTTGAAGCATTCCCAGTGTTGCTTTCGGACTTCTCTGCAGACGTCTGCGAGGTCTCCTAGACGTACTCCTCCTGCGTTGACCAGCCTTTGGGGTTGTAAAGTGCTCCCGCCACAGCAGGTAGGATAAATGTGGAACGTGGTGAGGCATGGCTGACTGGTGAACATCTGGCGAATTCGGTCGCCCAGCTTGACATCGTTCTTGGAGCATATTTGAAGCAGAACGCGGTAGCCGGTCGAGCCGGGATCAGGACCTATCAGCTCGGTTTCGAAGGTCATACCAGGCAAAGTCATGTCCTGGAAGGGGATGCTGAGGTGTCCAGCGCTGCTGTCGATCTGTAGCGAGAGTCTGCGTTGGATCTTCACCGAATGTTCGATGGTGGCGTGCCACGATTTGTCGACTGACATTGCGCGGAGAATGTCCCCTGGCTGAGCACGGAGCAGGATGTTCTCGAGAATCTCGGGCGTACCCAACACTTCCGCCGCGAGAGCGGACGGCTCTCTCTCGGCGAAGAAGAATCCATCGAGCGACTTGGAGAATTGTTGGCCGAGTCCTTGTACGGCTGTCTGAATTTCGCTCAGAGTCTCGCGAAGATTGGCGATCTCCCCTGTGGAGTTCGCTGCGGCGGCGACGAGCTCCGAGACCTTCTTCTCAAGAGCAGTCTGATGCGAGAGAGCCGCGCGTGCATCTCCGCGACTCACCTTCATCTCTCCGAACGCTCTCTCGTCGTCGTGTCGGTTCTGCCGATGGAGTCCTACTCCGCGGCGCAGCTTGCGGATCACCCGATCGGGTGCGTTCATGCTGGTGGTGCTTGCGAGAGAAGTAACGTATCTCGATGGCTTGATGGTCGCAAAAAGTGTAGGGTGAGGAGATGCAACAGGAAGGAGAAGGTGGCCAACAAACACTTTTGTACTAGATAACACGATTGCACGCGTTTGCATCGTCGGGTGAAGTTCCATCTCGTGTCTTCACTCGAGCATGTCGTCGAGAGCCACGCCGCCGATTCACTCTGCCTCCGTCAGCCAACACACGCCGCTTCGATGAGATCGATCGCAGGCTTCGCAACCTTCTGCATTCTGTCTCCGCTGTTCCGTGACGCTGCCATAGCCTCCATTCACTCTTTAATCGATCAGAGACCTGTCGCGCCAATGATACCCGGCACGAACAACATTGGTGCATAGGCCCAGTGCGTCCATTCACCCGCTCCAACCACGAATCTGCAGGCCGCTCCGTCCACGGCTGCCATAGCTCCGCACCCGATGAAGATCCAGCCAGTTGCCTTCGGACTGCCAAAGAACCCTGTGACGAAAAGCGCAAAGCCCATGAATATATCTCGGGCGCCGTAGACCATTAGCAGGGCGTCGATGACCTTTCTCTCTGGAGCAAGAGTCGGATAGTCCAGTTCGAAGAATCCGAGAGCAGACACAGGGTTGAACATGGCGTTGATGCCGAAGCCAGTGTAGGCGATCAAGCGCATGGTTTGGGAGTGGGAGAATGGCATGCTGTGCTAGTGAGTGGATCGTACTGAGGGTCGCGATGGCGTAATGGATGTTTCGCCGACTGCTGGGATATGAGGTCGCAAGGAGTGTTACATGTTACCTTTTGTACTGACGTCCGGAGTCTTGGGAGATCAGATGTCCGGATCGTCGCTGGCCGAAAGTCCGGTTCACAACAGGGTGATCTTGAGAGCAGCCGCCCAGGATCTTCTGCCTCTGTGCTCATATATTGTACTTTCGGACGCAGTTCTACCTATGCTGTCCAAGTTTCAAATATCCTGAAGAAGAGGGATCGTGCGTGCGGCTGGGCGGAGGCAGGGGCCACACCCCACAAATCGAAAGGTAATTGGCAGGAAACGAGACGCCACCGCTCACTTGCCGAGTTCGATCCGGATCCAGGGGGTTGAACCTTGTGATTATCACGAAGTACGCGTCAAGAATAGCCTCTCCCAAGACCGTTGTTCCTTAGCACTGTACTCACACTCTGCGGACCTCCCCCTCTTTGTATTCTTCCCACCTCTCTCATTGCTATTGTCAACTACCTACGCAATACCTGGCCGACATCTTTGCTTGATTTCCATTCTGCTCTGTCTCTGCTTCGAGCATCCATTCATTCACCACCAGTCCTACCGAATCGTACAACATCCGGAATAGCCCATTCCTTGAATCACAATAGCCATCTCGATCTCGAATTCGTACCAGCGAGCAACAGCGGCGCTTCGCGAGACGTACAGAAAACGGACCTAGCGACCACCACAGGGCGAGAACACGGACACTCTCGACGAGCCCGCTACCCGGGAACCCAGAGCTCCAGCATCGCAAGCGAGCCCGGATCGACCCTTTACCACCGAACAGTACCGCATACACCTACATCAATCATGTCGACCTCCTCCAGTGCGACCGATAACTCGAACAGTTCCATCAACATCGGCGACTCCTTGAACGGCGGAGTGATTGCAGGCATTGTCATTGTAATCATTGTCGCAGTGCTCGGCATGGCTGCCGCGTTCGTGTTTCTATGCGGCGGATGCACATGCTGTTGCAAGAAGAGGCGCAAGGAGAAGGTCAGCGATTTCTTGGACGATCGAAATGCATACGACGCTTGGAGTTCAAAGGTGTCCCTGAGCACAGCGGGCATGGGTTATGAGCTTTCAGAACCCCCGCGCGCCGCAACAAGAGAAGGAAACATGGACTTTGTCATGTCTCAGAACTCGGTGGACGATTCCGGACGACAATACCATCAGTCGAGGCTGAACGGCTGGAAGGGTTCACAGCGTGTGTAGGATCAATCTGCTGATTATGCGATTATACTGGACGATCTAGAACGGGAGGCACATTCGCAAGATGCTTGAAAACACTGAGATACATTGGAATATGCATTCGGCAGTGTGGCGCTTGTGTCGATGGACGATAGCGCAAGAGGACGATTTGCTTTATCGGGCGTTGCGAGATTGGAATTTGGAGAGGATTGGCAGGTTCTGGATGTTTTTGACGGCACTCCAATATCTATTCCAAAGCGCGCCCGAACGGTGCACTCTATGATTTATTTGCTCTCATGTCGCGTTGGTTGTACAGTCTCCCATATGCACTGTAAATCTCACATTCCTTACAGTACCGTAGCTCTTTGTGTTCTATGCTTGCCTCACTCAAAAATAGACCCCACGTGACTTCCTGACTAGAGTGCCATGAAGCCGCTTTCGGTCCTCCACAGAACCACCACCATTCGAACATACATCTTCTTGTTCCGCGTGCGCCCGACCTGTCGCACGTGTTGTTGTTCATATCCCGCCCTCCGTCCCGCCGACCGCGTGCACAATCATCGTAATCGACCGCAAGCGCTCCTGATACTGTCGGAAACCCCTCGCTCGTCACCGCCCTGACGTCGAAACCTTGCAACGCCGCAGCTTGTTCACCCACCAGCTACGAGCTGCCCTGTCACCACGTTCTTCACATCAATCGACTCCATCTGCAATTCCACCATATCGCCAGTCAATCATTACCGTCGCCGACAAACTCTTCTCCGGACCAGGACTCGTCCCGCATCTGGACATCGCACGAAAGAGCTGAAGGCGCTGTGAAGAGATCAGCCCGCGCAGCGAGATCCTACACTTGCAGAAGTAGCTAGGGAAGATGGTGGAAGCCGGGGAAGGCGGTACCCAGCCCACCTGGAAGTTCACGCAGTAAGTCGATTCCTACTGCTCTTTCCGTGCTCGTCCTTGCCTGTCGTTGTGCGGTTCCATTGAGCGGAGAGGCCGCGGAGTTGCCCTCGGCCAGCCGTAACAACATATTCCACGACCCAGCATCGTTTTCAGTATGCTTCCAAGCTTTACGAGTCGTCGTCTCTTCGATCGGACAAATCGTGATACAAAGGACGATACTATCGAAGTCGTGGCTATTCCAGCGCCGAGTGATGAGGATGATCTGGAAGAAGACCACCCTTTGGAGGGCAGTTCTGTGCCGTGCAAGATGCTGCCTATCTTGGACTACAACAAACCTCCCGATCAGTCACCTGAAAGGCCTACGATAGAGGATGAAGGTCATCTTCCGGTCTGGCGATTCTTCACGTGCGACCTCTTCAACTCATGTTTCCGTTGCACACTTCAGACCTACGCGCGTGCTGCAAGACTTGTCCACTAATTGAGCCCTCATAGATGCTTCGGTGACAAAGGCGACGTCGAGGACATCACAGAAGCGGACATAATATCCACCGTCGAATTTGATCAAACCGGCAACTATCTCGCTACTGGCGACAAGGGCGGACGTGTGGTCCTTTTTGAGCGTAACGAGACCAAGAAGACCTGCGAATACAAGTTCCACACCGAGTTCCAATCGCACGAGCCCGAGTTCGATTACCTGAAGTCGCTGGAGATTGAAGAGAAGATCAACAAAATCAAATGGTGTAGGAGACAGAATGCCTCCCACTACTTGTTGTCCACCAACGACAAGACAATCAAGTTGTGGAAGGTCTTCGAGAAGTCTCTCAAGGTTGTGGCGGAGAACAATCTCTCTTCAGAGCTCACACCGGCCGGTACTGGTGGAGCGAATGGAGGCGGGCCCGTTCGATATCCCAACACCCACAACTTCCGAAGCGTGGCGGATTTGAAGTTCCCACGATTGACACATCACGATACCGTTGTTGCTGCCGTTCCCAGGAGAGTCTACGCCAACGCACACGCATACCACATCAACAGCATCTCCGTCAACAGCGACGGCGAGACATTCATCAGCTCAGACGACCTACGGATAAACCTATGGAACCTCAACATCCAGGATCAAAGCTTTAACATTGTGGATATCAAGCCGGCGAATATGGAGGAGCTCACAGAGGTCATCACAGCGGCGGAGTTTCACCCACAAAGCTGCAATTGGTTCATGTACGCATCGAGCAAGGGTACCATCAAGCTGGCGGACATGAGGCAAAGGGCGCTGTGTGACGAGCACGCCAAACAATTCGAGCAGGAGGAGGACCCATCATCGCGATCATTCTTCTCCGAGATTATCTCTTCGATTTCCGACGTCCGATTCTCCTACGATGGCCGGTACATCCTCTCGCGCGACTACCTCACCGTCAAGATCTGGGATGTGAACATGGAGCGACAGCCTGTCAAGACCATCCCAATTCATGAGCATCTTCGCCCGCGGTTATGCGACACCTACGAGAATGACAGCATCTTCGACAAGTTCGAAGTCGTCTTCTCTGGCGATGCCAAGAACGTGATGACTGGGTCTTACAACAACAACTTCATGATCTACCCATCCGAGGAGGGCAAGGATACTGAGGTTGTCTTGCAGGCTGACAAGAGTGCGTTCAAGGCGAAGAAGGTCGGCATTCCAACACCGATGAACTCAGCAACCAGCCCTGGTTCGAAGGATGGGAAGAAGGGCAGCCGAGCAAGCAGTCCCGCTGGTGGAGCACAGAGGATGCGCAAGGAGACCGACGCGGACCAGATCGACTTCAACAAGAAAATTCTGCACATGAGCTGGCATCCACAGGAGGACAGCATTGCCATCGCGGCGACGAACAACGTGAGTCATTGTTCCCATCGTACAGCCTGCTCTCACACTAACAATCATTCTCAGCTCTTCGTCTTCTCTGCTTTGTAGGCTCCTCGTTCTTACAGGACGCAAAATCTGGTCGGCGCAAATGGGCATGCATGATACAGTTATCTTACAAAATCGGGGGCTGGGTCTGAACAAGCAGGCGATCGGCCGGTTCGCGGCTGGGCGGAGTGGGCACGGTGGGGCATCATTGGAATGGCGATCGGAGATGCCGACAGACTTAGATCGCTTTGCTTTTCTTGCGGCTGCTACGAATTTGTTGCACGCATCCGGAAGGATGAATGCGTGGCTATCGGTGTATTCCTTATGGGAGAGGACACTGATGGTAATGCGAGGAAAGCTAGCTAGGCAGCTGGAAGAATACGAGAGATGAGTATATCAATGCAGCCCCTGAAAGTCTTGATTGAGGATTGTGTGCGTTGACATGGAGTCTGTGTAGGTGACGGCGGATATCCTGCCCCTTTTCGTGACCTGGCGCCTCGAACATGTGAGTTACAGTGAGATTACTCACGTTCATTCCTACTTTTGATCTCCTGATCTGCTGTCTCGCTACGCTCTGGTAATGAGTCCCTGTATGATGGTACAGCGGAAGTGATGGCGGGATTGCGGCACGTGCTGACGAAGTGTTGTTGTTGTTGTTGCAAACGCCGCCTCTCAAATTCGACTTCAGCTTCTTCCATGACCAAATTATCTTTTCGTTCATCAACACTCACTTCTCCCGTCGTCGCCGGAACACCGCACCAACGACAACATGCGTCCAAAGAAGATCGCAGATGCGGTCACAGGTATCGCTCCACCATTCACGCTGCAGAACTTTCCGCCGCTTCCCAAGATTGCATTTCCTGATCTGGGCCGCCGCACCAAACTCGACATGCCCTTTGGCCGAGTCACAACAGCGCCGACTATGCGGACTCTAGCTCATCCGACAGTCCCAATCACGACTCACGCACGGAACCATCGATTGAGAGAAGCGCGGCCGACCGGTTCGCGGGAACTTTCGAGCTGCTGGAGGACGTCCTGTCACAACTTTCACTTCTCGACCTTCTCCGCGCCCGCGGGACTAGCACGCGGTTCCGCGATGTTACCAACAAGTCTTCCAAGCTCCAGGCGTTATTGGGACTCACTCGACCGCAGAATGCACCTCTCAGCATGCCGTTGCTCGAAGTGGAAGCTGGACATGAGGACAAGCGTCTCGACTTTTGTCTAAAGAGGAATGAACGCCATCAACTTCGACATCGACCGCTTCCAGCCGGGTGCCATTGGTCGAAGAATATACATTTCGTATCCACCGCCCGAGTCCACGTGGTTACAGGTATACTGCCCTTGCACCAAAGGCGTGTCTTATTTGGGTGGGGGCACATGCATTGGTGCGCACAATTACGATCTCACCACGAGTGCGTCCAAGCCGGAAGGTCTCACTTTGGGAGACCTTCTAGACGTCTCTGAATGGCTTCGCATAAAACATGTCCGCTGTGCATGGAGTCACGGGGACTTCAAGAGAAGCGGCGGTTTTCAACCACCTCCTTTCAGAGTGGAATTCTGTTCAGAGTTGTCGACGGATTCCAAGACGCTTCTGGAGCTTGAGACATTACACGAAGCAACATATGGAGCTCCACATACACTCACAGGTCCGTTCCATGAAAACGCTGTTTTGCGATGGCCTTGATGCTGATAATGCTTCCCATAGATGCCGAACGACCCGGTGGCATTGTGACAGAGCCACGAGACAGCCACAAATATCGCGATATCCCATATTACCGACGTCCGTCAAGAAACTCCCCCAACTTTCGCTACTTCAACCGCGGCGTCATCATGATGGGCAAGGAAGGCATAGAGCACTGGAATGAGCCCACGGAGAGACATGGGGATTCCGACGTTGGTGACGATCAATGAATATGAGATCGCCTCCGGTGCTTCGCGCCAAGACGTAGCTGTCACGGTCTGCAGACTTGAACATGGGCCATGCAGGACGGAGATTCCATACGGTTCCGTTGTCCACAGGCGCACAACCCTATCGATGGAGGGACAGGCAGCCCGATCGTGATCTAGTCCCGATCGACGTTCAGCTTCAATCGAACCATACCACTTCATGATCTCCCTGCTTTCCAGTGACAACTCGAGGCTTGCCTCTCTCGTCTCCCTTCACAACGAACTGTGCCAACTTATGCAACCTCTTCGTCGTCGCCGGACTACTCGGCCCCGTAATCCTCGCATCCCAAACAGCAGCCTTCTCCAGCAAGTCCAGAGCCTCGTTCCTCTCAAACGGCCGGTTCTGCGACAACAGCACTTTCGCCTGCAAGAGCGCCAATCCATCGTACACATCCGGCAGCGCAGGGATCAGATCCGGATGATCCGCTGACGTCTCGGACAGCGCTTTGCCTCGTGCGATACACCTTTTCAGCTTGTTCAATTCCTTCGCAGACGTGCTCGGCTTGGTCACGAGCTTGCCCTGCTCTGCTTTGAAGTCCGTGAACTCTTTCCTCAACTCCTCCGCTCGTCTCTGTCCGGGCGCCGCCTCATCGCATACCGGGCATGTACATTCGAAACCCCACTTCTTCGTACGAAGCGTGCGGTCATCTCTTGGCATGAGAATGTTGAAGTAGGATATCAGTATCTCCTCGCCCTGCTCCAGCGCTCTGAGTGAGTGAATGACCATCCTGCCTCGCTCGTATTCTGAGTCAGGAGGGTAGTAACATACATGTGCATTCGGTGCGCATGCGTGGTTGATCCTCGCGACTTTCGGAAACAGCGCACGATGTGTTGACCCAAGGCCATCTGCGAGATCAACGTTGAAAGCGTTCGTCTGCATGATGCTAGCCACCGTGATCATCTCGGAGAGCTCGTCTGGATCGAAGCCTCGTTGTAGAAGCTTGTCTTGCATCATTGTGGCGCGGTGAGAGTCGGACGTATGGACCAGGGAGAGGTAGAGGTCTTTCTGGGACTCGGAGAAGGCCTGGACTTGGGAGTAGAGTTGCGGTAGATCATCGGTGGGTTTCATGAGCACCAAGGGTGTGTCCGTGAGAATCTGAGTGAAGGCTGGTATTGTTCGGGCGGCGAACAGGCCTTGACCCCTATTCGGGCCTGAGGACTTCACTTCGGTGAGTGGTGTTCCGAGGAGGAGGCAGGACGCAACCGGACGTCTGGAGAGCCATCGGTGCACTGCGAACGTCTGACATCGAAGAGACATCGCCGGAGGAACCTGAGCCCTCGTTCTCGCCAGTGATCGCTGCTTCCGGCTTGTGATCGGAGTTTGAGGTGTCGTCTAGCTCACCGTGAGCCGGGTTCTGCAGCACATGGTGGCCAAGTGGTCAGGTGAGAACTCGGTCCAGCGCCGTGGCTTCCAGTCTATCGGGCGGCCCCAGGCAGCCGACGACTTGCGGTTATCAGCGCCGAGGAATCTCTGCCACACGTGTATAGCACGTGGGAACGATGAAGTCGCTTGATGCTGGTGATGATGGTCGTGTCGGACAAGGGGTTTCCTTCGGCTAAAGGCTATTGATCCCGGCCACGGTGGTCTCCGTCAGTAGTTCAAGACGTATGCGGACGAGAATATGTGCATGTTCTCCAATGCAGTGATCTGATAGGTCGTGAGAATGATCAAGTCTTGTATAGGGCTAGAGGCCGCGTGGCGGGGGTGTTGATCTCCGGTGGAGTTTTCGTGTCGCTAAGAAACCTTGAAAATGCTTGACAGTGCTTGGCCCTGCAGGTTAATTGATGTCGCGAGCGGACATCAATAATGTCACCTTTCGATGCGATGTAGCAGGCGTCTTCAGTGCCAGAGGACGCAACGCTCGAGGAAAACCGCGACGTGTGATAGTGTCGCTCGAAGAAGGCACGATTGCTCAGCCGTGTGCCACGGGTCTGATCGCCCCGACTCGGCTAGAAAGATGATGGTGTCCGGCTCACGGTGCTGGTGGGCTGCTGAAGAACGACAGTCACGACCCATGCCGCTATAGCCGGCCGATGGCGCGTAGCGGCTCGCTACGTGATAAGGGCTCGACGATGATCTTCTAGTTCTAGTGGAAGCCCTGAAATGGTTCCTCGTCCATCTGCGGGGAGGATCGGCGGAGATTTATAGGTCCATGCGCCTTCCCTTCCACATCATCGGTGTCCTCAACGTCACCTCTACATTCACCTCATCTCGTCAATTCGTGCAAGTCGTCACAACTGCTGCGTACCATCTCAGCCCAACGACCGTAAGCATCCAGTATGGCTGACAAGCAAGCTCGATTCGACTCCGTCGAGCAGCACTCTTCCAATGACGAGAAGACCACGCACAACGCAACGACCACCGGCCTTCCACCTCTCGCCGCCACCGAGAAGACTCGCTGGGAGCGATCATGGCCGACCATCGCATGCGGCGCCGGACTATTCTCCGACGGCTACCTTCAGGCCGTCATCGGTCCTGTCAACACTATCCTCAAGCAAATCTACGGCGACGTCTACACCAAGTCCAGTGCTCAGCAGAACGTCACTTCCATTGCTTTTGCCGGCACAGTTGTCGGTCAGCTGGCTTTCGGTTACACGAGTGACCACTACTCGAGGAAGTGGAGTCTGTTCATCTCTACGGTGATTCTCTTTGTATTCGCTGCACTCGGTGCGGGCTCGTACGGCGCGGGAGGAAGCGTGCAAGGTCTCTTCGCCGCTCTGACCGCATATCGCTTTCTTCTGGGAATCGGAATCGGCGGCGAGTATCCTGCCGGATCAGTAGGAGCAGCTGAGTCCACCGGAGAGCTCAAGGAAGGGCATCGTAATCGATGGTGAGTTATCGAATGATAAGCACCTGCGCCATCGGTGCTCCGTTGTATGGCGATTGTTGACTTGGACGTCCTTATGACATAGGTTCTGTCTGTTCACGAAGTGAGTAGCTCTAAGGAGCACATCAACCTGCTCTACGCACGATCGCTGATCTGGAGCAACAGCACGCAAATCGATCTCGGCTTCGTCATCGGTGCTCTCGTACCAATGATCATCACAAGAATCGCACCGAACAACCTCACCCTCGTGTGGCGTCTGTCTCTTGCGCTTGGCGTCATCCCACCACTTTCGCTCCTCTACCTACGTCTCAAGCTCAACGAGCCAGAGTCGTTCTCCCGTGAGAGCTTCAAGCGAACGAAGACACCATATTTCCTCGCACTCAAGTTCTACGGCCCTCGTCTTCTCTTAGTCAGCGGCATTTGGTTTATCTACGACTTCTTGACCTACCCATTCAGCATCTACTCCTCTGCGTGGATTGACGTTATCCAGCCTGATGCTGCCCTTTGGCAGACCTTTGGATGGTGAGATTTTTGCCTCGAAGAGAAGCATTGACTCTGTTTGTACAACGGCTGACTTCCCTCCCACATAGGGCCTGCCTGGTCAACTTCTTCTACCTTCCAGGTGCCATCTTTGGAAGCTTCACCTCCGACTGGATGGGTCCACGCAAGGCTCTCTTCACCTTCGTGATCGCCCAAGGTGTCTTGGGCTTTATCATGAGCGGCTGCTACGAATATCTGAAGATGCCGAAGAACATTGCAGGATTCGTCGTTGTGTACGGCATCTTCCTCATGCTCGGAGAGATGGGACCTGGCGATAACATTGGTCTTGTTGCCTCCAAGACCTGCGCGACAGGTATCCGTGGCCAGTACTATGCGATCGCCGCAGCAATGGGCAAGATCGGAGGCTTCATTGGCAACTACATCTTCCCATACATCCAGGATGCCGGAGGTGCGAGCGTAGTCCGACAAGGCCAATATCCGTTCTACGTCGCGTCAAGCCTCTGCTTCTTGAGCGCATTCCTCGTGTGGCTGCTACCGGAGATCAACCAGGACACCATCGAAAAGGAGGACATCGAGTTCCGTAGGTATCTCGAGCTTCATGGCTTCGACACGAGCGCGATGGGTCTTGGAGTGCTGCCGGAGAGGCTGTCAAGCAGTATGAAGAAGGTCGATTCGAAGGAAGACAGCTCGTGAAGATATAACGGGACGATATTTGCAGTCGTCAGTCCTTGTGTTGCAGTAATCTGACTATGGTCAGCCTACTTGCAAGAGCTTTGATACCTCACAATCTATCCTTCAGTGCCTCTCGTCGCTCATTCACGTCGAACAGTTCACGAAATCTCGTTCGTGAACTCTGTACACCCTGACAGCAGGAAGCTTGTCCACATGCGACTTCACAAAGAAATGGATGACAGCACAAGTAGCTTAGAACGAATTGTTCGAAAACAAAGAACAGCTCAAAGCGGAGTGATTTTGTCCATCTCCAAAACTTCCAGGTGGCACGAGTCCCCGAGGTACAATCTCCATACAACCATGTGTCTCCATCGTCGTTTGATCTTCACAACCTGCGGCCACAGCACCTTCGGCCCTCAGCCCATCGTCGAATGCCGAGATGCATGCATCGGACCCAGAGTATCCTGGTCAACAACCTGCCAAATCGTTGCTCATCCATACAAGACGCTGAAGCTCGACTCGCTATGTCCATCATGTCAGGCGCGAAGAGATGCACTGCTCCACGAAATCGAGGTGAAGCAGGTCGTCAAGTACGACGAGTGGCAATGGAAAGTGAGCTACGGCATGCCGAGCAATGGCGGGAAAGATTACTGGGGCAAGAAAGCGGAAGAGAGGGAGAAGGAAGAGAAACGAAGGATGTCTGAAGTGTCAACGACGTCGAAGAGGAAGAGCAAGAGATTTAGTTTCAGGAGGAACAAGAAAGCGATGTTGAGTCCTGGAGACAAAACGCCCAGTATCATGGAGGAGTGAAGCCGCATGACTAAGCAGCGAGCTAGCAGCCGGCCGGCTCGCATTGAACTTGTGAACCACACCAAGGCCCTCCAACGCACCCCATATCCCACCTTGCGCCCGCGAATGCGATAGTCCACCGACGGAAGCCATCTCCGACATCCTCAGACAGCGCCCTCCACTCCCACCGCAACCATGCCGACCCCCGAATCCGAGTCCTTCAAAGCCTCCAAACCCACCGTCCCGCCGACCTTCGACGGCGTCGACTACGACGACAACAAAGCCCTCAAAGCCGCACAGGACTCCATCATCCGCGAACAATGGGTGCAGAGCATGATGGCGCGGCTGATCCGCGAGGAGATGGGGAAGTGCTATTATCGGGAGGGCGTGAATCATTTGGAGAAGTGTGGGCATTTGAGAGGTGAGATCTATCTTGATTTGCGGTGGTGATGGGAGGTGGAGCGGTTGGATATTATGCGAGAGGGTATGGTTGTGAAGGGTGATTTACTGACGAGATCTGTGTGTGCAGAGCGGTACTTGC
Organism: Zymoseptoria crescenta; assembly: GCA_026122155.1. Classification (NCBI taxonomy): domain Eukaryota; kingdom Fungi; phylum Ascomycota; class Dothideomycetes; order Mycosphaerellales; family Mycosphaerellaceae; genus Zymoseptoria; species Zymoseptoria crescenta. The sequence continues at coordinate 105,957 of JALRMM010000011.1, forward strand.
AGCAGTTGAAGCACAGCAAGATCAGGGGATATCTGTTTGAGCAGCAGAACTACATCCCCAAGACGGAGTAGAAGGGGTCTGAGCGGCACGGGAAAAAGGTCGCGAGAGAGTTGAGAAGAGCTGCGGATTGATTGGCGTGGATGGGTGAGCAACGGGCAAGAAAGGGGCAAGATGGGATACGCTGTAAATATAGCGACTGGGTGATGGGAGTACGCAATGTGCACACTTTCAAGAAGAATAACTTACCGTTTCAGGGCTTTCCTTCTTGTCTTTGCGCGGCATGCTTTGCTCAGCAGATTCTTCTGTTGCATGGCGAGAGCTTTCTTCAAGATGTGAATGCATTCGGCAGAAATGTCACAACGCACTCGCCTGAGGGAAATTGATCGCCACGGTACCAAGCCATGCGACCTAGACAACGATCTGTTCGCGGGCTCGCATTATCCACTCGCACGGCTTCCAGCGACGACTTCTTTAGGGCCATACCGAGCTGAAGACCGGCACTCCATACTGGGTGGGACCACAAAGAACGTGCACGAAGTCTGCAGCGATTTACTAGATCACTACTGACTGACAACTATGGAGCCGCATCATTGCGCCATGGGTTGATGCAGTGATCTTCGAGGTGTGGTCAGAATCCCGGTCCAGAGACAGATCCTTTGCCAGCGTCGAGGTGCAAACAGGTCTGAGCGCTCTCCGATCATACCATCGGCAGTTGGCACTGCCCAGGATTCGTATCACACCTCAATACGAGTCACACCTCAACACGGGTACAAACCTGGAATGTAGTTCTGATGGCGTCCTGCAGGTAAGCGCACTGGGCAGGTCGCTGACTAAACCTAGCGACCATACCCGCCACATTCCGATCGATAAACACCTCGATGTGTTCGACAACAAAAACTATGCGCACCTGAACAATGGCGAAAATTCTGCTTAAGTCACTACTGTTTGCTCATCCTTTGCTCTGCGGGGCAGTGGGCCAGCATGGATGGACACAACTCCGCAGAGCGTCAGCCGATGCGTCCATCCGACTTCATGTCGGCGTCAGGACGACCGAAGGCCAGAACACTATCGAGGAAAGGTCTTCCGAGATTGCGACACCTGGAAGCCCTTTCTACCGCCAGCATCTTTCCGCAGCGGATATGCAAACGCTGCTAGCTCCTCCCCAATCTACTGTGGACGATGTTCTGACATGGCTGTTCAACGACGGAGATCACTCGAGCACAAGTCAACGCGGCAATGTCATTGATGTCGTGACAACTATCCAAAGGGCAGAACAACTCTTGAACACTACATATCATGTCTACACAGATGGTGTCCGAGAGATCGTTCGTTGCGACAGCATCATTCTGCCACCGAATTTGCGGCCTCGCATTGACTTCGTCTCGCCAACTGATTCGTTCCCCGAACCTGTCGAGTTGACAGTCCTGCCACAGAACATCTTCAAGCGACAATCGACCGAAGCCGGAAAATGTGGTGCCGAGGACTACACCACCCCATCATGCGTTCGCTCCATTTACAATATCACGTACACAGCACAGCCTAACCGCACGACGTTCGCAGTCTACGCCACCGAAGCTGCGGCTTTCAAATCTGCCGATCTACAGCAATATCTTGAGACATTCAACAAGCCGGCGGGAGACGCACGCGCTGAGATGGACGTTATCGGATCTGGAGACCCGGAAAATGGTCCTTCTGGAATAGAGAGCGGCATCGAAACCGCCTTGGGCACTCAGACAATCTTCGGCTTAGCCTGGCCAGCAAGAGGCGTGCTGTACAATCTCGGAGGCGTGTTTGGCCCGACGATCGGCCAGACCTACGATCCATTCGTCCGATTCCTGCAGGACCTGATGCACAACGAGACGGTACCCTCCGTCGTCGTCTTCACCGAAAGCGTGGCCGAGAGCCGCATGAACGAGGACTACGCGAGAAGTCTTTGCACCATGTTTCAGAATATCGGAGCTCGCGGCGTCAGCTTGATCTTCAGCTCCGGCAACAATGGCGCTCAAGGCGACCAGCCGACTGAGGAACACAAGCAGATCTTCTCGCCGAAGTTCCCGGCTTCTTGCCCTTATGTGACAAGCGTGGGAGGTACCACGGACATGTCGGCTGAGACTGCAGCTACGAAAGACACCATTAAGGGAGTGCTCAATCAAGCGGGATTCACTGCTTCAGGCGGCGGTTTCTCCAACTACTTCAGCCGCCCTTCATACCAAGATCAAGTCGTGTCGAGCTACATCTCCGACCACGTCCCTGAATCCTTCCAGAGCAAGTCCGGCTACAACGCCTCCGGTCGAGGCATTCCCGACGTCAGCGCCTTCTCGACCAACGCTCCCGTGTTATACAACGGCCTCACACTCGGCATCGCCGGCACGAGCGCAGCAGCTCCCCGTTGGGCCGCGGTAATCGCTCTCCTCAACGACTACGAAGCCTCCAAAGGTCGACCTCCGCTGGGCTTCCTCAACCCATGGCTATACTCTCTGTCCAACGGCGCCCTCAAAGACATCACCACTGGCGGCAACAATGCGGGAGCTTGCAAGTTCCTTTCCAAGTGTACATTGTCTGAGACGCCGGGGTACGATGTCGCTTCGGGTTGGGATCCGGTCACGGGGTTGGGATCGCCCGTGTTCAACAAGCTTGTTGAGGCGCTGGACGCTCAGGCTGGGAATTCGACCGGTGGCAATGGTACTGGGAATGGGAAGACAGGCGGCGCAGGTCGGGTCTGCGTGGGCAGCTGGGTGTTTGCTTTGTTGGGGCTGGTCACGTTCTGGGTGCAATAAAGGGGACGATGCCGGGCTGGAAGCGCCAGCCGGGGCTTCAAAGTGACAAAGTAATCGGTGATAATACCTATAATCTACCCCATCAATCGGTATTTCCTAATGTGAGCATCTTCATGCTTCAGCGAGGTCCTGATCATGAATGCAATCACCCCGACGTGGTCGTTGGATGGAGGATTAATCTGAGGAAGTATCTGTTTTGGTTCGAGTCTCTCTAACTTGCATTTCCAGTCCTACTGCGGTCCCGATCAACGAAAAGCGATCTTTGCTTTTCTTCGCGCCTTTCACCAGAAATCGATACATCGAAGCGAAGGAACAGTACACAGAAAGGGAAGAATGGAAGGCCAGTGCGATGCGTGTATGCCCAAGCAACCAAAACACCAAAGGAGACACATCTCGCTGTACAATGTGCCTCTCAAGAAAACCCCCACGCTCAATGCTTCTCCTCCCGCAAATCACTCTTCGATCGACTCCTCTGACTCGCCGCCTTGCCGCCAAAGGACACAGCGTCGCCATCGCCGTCTCGTCTGTCGATAGGCGACCACGCACCGGCGATGGAGCCAGCGACGATGCCCGCCATGGCGGCACCGGCGAAGGCCGAATTCGACCTCGACCTGCCACGCTTGCGACGACTCTCCGGCGTAGGTGGAGCGTTGATGCTGGGTGAGGCGTTGTGGTCTTCCGTCTCCAACTCATTGTTGGGCGTGCGAGGTAGACTTGAGGATGCGCGGGAGCGACTCGGGCTGCGAGAAGCAAGGAACGCCTCCTTAGGGTGCGCGATGGTGAATTTGAGGGAGTTGATGCGGCCGCCCTTGTACTTCTTCATCCATGAGAGCTCCTGCTGAATCTCGAACAGCGCTTCGTTGAATGCGTACGCATCTTTGTCAGCTGGATTCTCCTCATCTGTGATGATGATTTTGTTGCGGGCGTCGCGCTTCTTCTGGGCCCAGCGCTTGAGGAATGGAGGGCACATTTTTGTGGCGATGGAGTTGGGGAACATGCGGATGAAAACTCCCATGGGCAGAGAGAGCAGGCCGAGTACGAGTGCGATGGCCCACTGTTCGCCGGTTTGACGTTGAGCTTGAAACACTTCCCATGAGCCGACGAAGATGATGAGGACTTGGCCGCCGATCATGACCATGAAGATACCAATGAAGAAGAGGTTGTGACGGAGACCTTCGAAGATGTTGAAGTTGTTGTCGAGGCGACGGTTGTTGAGCGCGTTGAAAATCTGCATCCACGTGAAGGTGTTGAAGACTAAAGTGCGGTGCTCCCGATCAAGGCGCTCATTGACGTCGGGGTCCTCGGAATGGTAGCCGAAGATGGATTTTCCGGCGAAGTAGAGAATCAAAGTGATGGTAAGTTGGTATATCGCTTGGCCGATGATCATCTTCCACATGGTAACGGAGAAGAGAGGTGCGGATTTCTTGTCGGGCTTCCGGTTGAGAATCTTGCGGTTGGGTGGATCGGTCGCGAGTGCGAGCGCAGCCATAGTGTCCATGATGAGGTTAATCCAGAGAAGTTGGACAGCCGTCAGGACAGACTCTTCTTCATTGCTGGACACGGAAGAGATAAACGCAAGTGCCACGGCGGTGATGTTGACAGTGATTTGAAACTGGAGAAACTTCCTCACAGCATCGTTCACGGCACGTCCCCACATAATACCCTTGACAATAGAAGCGAAGTTGTCGTCCATAAGGATAATGTCTGATGCTTCCTTGGCGACCTCCGTGCCGGCGATGTTCATGGCGAAGCCGACATCTGCAGCCTTCAAAGCCGGTGCATCGTTGGTACCATCACCGGTAACAGCGACCGTCTCGCCCATTTCCTTTAGACGCCGGACCAAAGTCCTCTTGTCGTCTGGGGATGAACGAGCCAGGACCTGCAAGTGAGGAATGATTTCCATCTGTTTAGACTTGCTCATGGTCCTGAACTCCGGACCCTCCATAGCGAGACCGCCTTCAGTGTATATACCGCACTCGGTTGCGATAGCCTTTGCCGTGATGATGTTGTCGCCAGTGACCATACGCGGGAACACACCAGCCATGATGCAGTCTTTGACGGCTTCCGGTACGCCCTCACGAAGAGGATCCTGAATACCAACAATTCCGAGGAAGGTCATCTCCTTGCAGATGTCGGTGAATTCAGCCTGAGTCTTGTCGTCCTCGACACGCTTGACGCCCTTAGGTGGCCAGACGCCGGACTCAAAGTCGCGGAAAATGAAGCCGATGGTGCGAAGCGACCGGCCAGCGTAGGCGTCGATGAGATGCTCGAGGGTCTCTTTGTTCTCGCCGCTGAGAGGAACAGCGTCAATGCCATGGGTAGGGTCGCGAACGATGTTGCTGCAGTGACGGAGCATGATTTCGCTGGCGCCCTTGACAACGAGTCGATGAGTCTTGCCATCCTTGAGCTTGATGACCATCGCCATGCACTTCCGGCCAGAGTCGAAAGGAAGCATCTGAGCGATCTCAGCGTTGCTGCGTTCGGTGCTGATACGATCCATGCCAAGGTTGTCGCGAGCGAAGTCGAGGAGTGCAGTCTCAGTCTTGGATCCAAAGAACACTTGCTTACCATTCTCCTCTGCCTCGAAGGCAGTAGAGTTGATGGCGATGGCATCTTTCCAAAGGAGCTTGACAGATGGATCCAGAGTCTCAACGAATTCAGACGTGATCATGTCTTGCACGCTGTCGTCCATGTCCTTGTTGGGATCTGGCTTTTCCGAATCGTCCGTGTTACGGGTCGAGCGGCTGGCGAATCGGCTGGAGGTTCCCAAAGACCCGGCGACGACGGTCATGACATTCTGCGTGAGCGTGCCCGTCTTGTCCGAGCAGACAGTCGTTGCGTTGCCCATGGTCTCGCAAGAACGCAGTACACGGACCAAATTGTTGTCCTTCAACATGCGCTTCGTCGCGTACGCCAAGGCCAAAGTGACGGCCAAAGGGAGACCTTCCGGAACAGCCACGACAATGACCGTGATGGCAGTGATGAGAATGGTCATGAAGTTCTGGCCCTTCTCGGCAGGAGAGTCGTTGTCCGTAGGCAGGCGAGCGCAGAACTTGATGAACAGAATGATGAACAAGAGCAGTGCCGCAGAGCTACCGAGCTTCGCGATGTACTCGGCAAGGTTGTTGAGTTTTGCCTGGAGGGGAGTCATGTCATTGCTTTCTTGCAGCGCCAGCATGGTTTTGCCAAAGGACGAATGAATGCCAACGGCGGTGACGAGCATTCGGCCGATGCCCTCAGTCACCTTGGCTCCAGAGATCATGAATGGATCCATCTTCTTAAGCGATTCGCCGGCTTCCATGGCGCGGTAGACTTCATCTCCAGGCGTCTTCTTGAGGACATCCGATTCTCCCGTGGCGGACGACTCATCGCACTTCACGCCATGTCCAGAGATGAAGATACCGTCCACAGGGACAACATCACCCGGCTCGATAAGCAGAACGTCTCCCACCAATAAGTTCTTGATGTCGATCTCTTGAGTCTTCCCTGATCGACAGACCTTGACATTTCTCGCATCCTTCTTCTTGTTCAGCTTCGCGAACTGCTTTTCCTTTTGCCAATCGTTGATCGCGCCGACCATGACAACAATTACGATAGCCGCGATGATGGCCACTCCTTCGATCCACTCGACACTCCCCAAAGCGACGGCTTGGTAGATACCCAAAATCAGGGCGATCGCCGCAGCAATGGTCAACACGATGAGAACTTTGTCGTTGTATGCAATCCACATCAGCTGGAAGATGGTCTTGGATTTCCGCTCCGGCAGTGTGTTGTTCTCGAAGATGCGCTTCCGGTCGGTAAACGTCCCTGATCCACCATCTGCGCCTCCTGGAGCCATCGGAGGCTCCTCAATCGCAGTCTTTTCTGATGATGGACTGGAGACCTTGGTCGCTTCTTCGAACGCAACTGAGCCGTCCAAGCCTTGTTCATCAACACTCAGACCAGTGAATCGATCTGTCCGTAGGCCCTTCTCCAGTCCGACGAGACCACCAAGCGCGTGGAATGCACCCAAACTCTTCGGGTTCAACAGCTTCGTCATATGTCCTGGCGCAAAAGCAAAAGGGTTGTTGTCTCTTGTGAAGTCCGCTTCGGTACCCGGATCAGGCTTGAGGGCCTCGTCGTCTGATAATACATGATCGTGTCCTGTGCTGCCTTGGTGACTGCCGAATGCTTTTGGCATGCCATCTGCGATCTCCTTGTTGGTGCTCACGTACGTGACGTCCGAAGTTGAAGAAGAGTCCTCATCGGTGTCCAAACTTCCTCCTCGACTTCTTCCTGTTGGAACGGAGAGGAAGCCTTGTGGTGTTGCCCATTGCGGTGACGAAACGTTGTGAGGGCTCGTCGGCCGCGAGTCTCTGCTATCGAAGCTGTTCTTTCCCTTGACTTCTGAATGCGCCGCAGATGTGTCGAGATTTAATGCGGGTTGTAACCGGGTCGCGGTGTCTGGAGCGGCGGGTGTGCGTGCGGGTCGCGGCTCCATCGCATCGGAGGCGGATGTGTCTATTGTGATCGTAGGCGCTCGTTGTCTGCCCGTCGGAGCGCCCGAGGGTAATGTTGTGTTGCCATTAGGCGGCTGCACCGACTCGCCAGGGTCGGCCATGGCTCTTTCAAGGCCTCAATTCGGACCGGTGTGGTATAGCTCGTTCGATGCAGGCGGCGTGTGTAGACGGCAGTGGACTGACGGCTTGAAAGTGAAGCGAAGGACCGGTGAATAGATGGTGAAGACCTATACACCACGAGCGAGGCGCAGTGTCGATCTGCTGACGATATGCGTGGCAGGCGACTTGTGGGTCGTCTAAGGACGAGTAGCGATCTAGACCTCGACACTCAAAGGCGGTCGGAGTACAGCGACCGTCAGGTCCTTTGAGAGGTTGGCCACTGGGCTATGCAATCCGTGGAATCTCGGAGCAGGTCCGCGCGGGCGTTTCGGTCGGGGAAAGGAGGCAGTGCAAGAAGCGGAGGTGTAGTGCTGCAGCAACAAGAATAGAGGAGGTCCTAAACGTCTCGTCTCGCGGTGATCGTAGCGGGACAAGGATGTGGGAATAGGTAGAAGAGGATGAGTAGTAGAAGCGGAAGAGAAGAGCTCGGTCGCGCTTAGGACGTGCGCATGCTGATTGTAGATGAATCGATGGTCCGGGGAGTAGGGCGTTTGGCGACGGCGCCAGATGTGGTTGTAGTGTGGCTATGCTACGGCTCGAGGCGAGGGTCTGGGTTGGGGTTGGTATGAGCTTCAAACTTTCTACGGGCCTAGCTCGGCAGGGGCGATCCAAGGTTCTTACGCCGGGAAAGTGAATGTCCTCTTGGATCGGTGAGGTCGGAGATGAGGTCCACGCCAAAGAGTGCTTTGTCGTTGATGCCGTCGTAGGCATTGGCCGACGTCCTTTGGCCTCCCTCGTCACGATTAACCACCCAACAACAAACTACGCTTTGCACTGCCCAAATACCAAGCCCTTGGCGTTGCATAGGACAATCAAACAATTGTCTCGGCGGTGATGGCAAGTTCGATGACCAGATTCACGCCAGACTACGATCGTCGAATGAGACCGAGCTGCGATCAGTCCGCCTCCTTGAGATGATGAGGAGGCGTTGTCGACTTCATGTTGCCACTTCCCGCTCTGTCGCAATACACAGTCCCATGGCATCAGTACGATATTCGAATAAGCTAACAATCGATCCATCGCACGGCGGAACTCCCGCAACGATCGCCTTCCATAGCAATCTGCGCTCAAGACACGCCATGGCCATGTCCCGATTCAACCAAGCTTTGCACTTCGGGACTTCACATCAACAAACGATGAAATCGACGGGGGTTGTCGTGGACTGGACAGAGCATTTCTCGATTCGATAATAAGCTTCGTTGACGACTGCATTCGCAGGCTTGAAAGATTGGTCCTCCCCTTTCGTTGAAAGACAGTGCGAGATGATGAGCAAGGTCCGAATCAAGACATTCTCATGCGGGTACCCAGGACAAGGACAAGGATCAGTGTTAGACGATTATGAACCGCAAGCGGCGCGAGCGCTTGTTTAATTCGTCGGCGTTCCCTGTGAAGCCGGATTCTGACGACATACGCGATACTATACTGCCACGCAAGAGGGAAATCTAACACATCGCGCTATTCTTCCTTTGCCAGACTTCATCGCGTTATCATATTCAAAGCTACGGACTGCATAGGCAGTATACACATCTTGTCCCTGCCAGAGCGACAAGATGCGTTGTGCTTCTCGTGTTCCAGGCTTATGCAGAACAGCCGGACCGGATCCGACGTTGCTATGCAACATCTTGTGTTCTCTCTGGCAATGCTACACCTCCTAATACAGTAGTAGGTCACTACTGTTCGAGTCGAGCCTTGGTTAAAAGGGCACCTCAGAGATCTCAGCATCTTTGGTTGCAGTTCAAGGCATTGAAGTAAGCACTTACTACCGCACACGAGATCGTGCAAAAAGCACGGAGTTGTTGACGTTTTCCTTCTGCACTTCTCGTTGTCCCAGCACTGTACGTCCGACGAGGAAAATTGATGCGCAGAGGACAAAGATCATGAGCTGGATCTTTCGCCTTCATCGCGCACTCTTGCACCAGCATCGCAAGAAATTCGGAGCCGAATCCAAGGAACAAGACCTCCGATAAACAACCCCTATTCCAAGCAAGTGAGGACGAAGATGCCTCAGTGCGGAATGGTGGAGAGGGAATATCACATCCTCTTCAAGGCGTCGTCGCTATTCTCACGTATGGCTTGAAGAAAGTCGCGCGAGCATGGTCGCCGAGCACCATGTGCTCTGGAGCGAGCTCTCCCCTTTGGGTTGCGTGGATGAGTACACAATCATCAGCGGCTCTCAGACATACCCGTTGATCGAGTGCGCGAGGAAGCTGGAGCAAGCATGATCCCCATTCAGGCTGAGAGGATCAACTTCCTTCCGCGACTTCATCCCGTTCCACACGAGTCCGCGCTCAAACAGTCTTTGCGATTTCGAGCTCGACCAAGCTTCAGCAAGCTTATTCCATGTTCGGCGGCAAGAGGATTCACATGGATTGTGCAGGTTGAGCATGGGGAACGGAGGTAGCCGTATATGTTCGTCATTCGTTCTTCAAGCATCCTTGTCTGTGAAAGGCTTGACCAGGCTTGAACGAGCTTGTTCCATGCTCAAAGATGACGATCCCAACCCCAGGTCGCGCGTAGGATGAAGTTACGAACTCTACCGCCTCGTATGTTCCCGCCCAAATCGCCGACCCATCGGCGTGTGACTCGCAGTTGTTATCAGCTCTCGACCATCCAGGAAGTCCCTCGAGATCGGTCAAGACGGACATAAAAAAGCATGTACTTCTCACGCTGCGCAAGCGCTTGCCTTCGATAGCTTATCGCAATCTGATAGCTGCTGAGGATTTGGAGCGACGATGCATATGGTCCATTCACCACCTGCTCTAGCGCCGTGACGACAGCCGAGCAGCTGCAGCCAAATAGCTAGCGATCTCAAGCCACAGTCGTCCAGAGCGACCTCATCCTCCAACGACTCCGACCTCCTAAAGACCAAACAGAAATGTCATGCATCGTACCCAAACACCTCCCTTCGATCCCCTCCCCACCGCAGCCCCAACAATCTTCGCATCGATCTCATCCAACCTCGCCTTATTCGCGACCTCGTACCTCTTCAATCCAAGAAGAAGCATCCGGCGTGAAGATCTTGACTTCTTTCAACCACTCCATCCTCCGAATCTCAGCCACAATCCGCGGCACCATAATCGCCCACGTCGGAACATCCAGAAACCGTACACTGTCCAGCCGCTCCAGATACAGCGAGGTCAGATTCGGGACCTCGGAGCGGAGACATTCGAGTTGATGCGGCAGAGATGCTGGCGACGCAACGGGTAGTGGGAGCTGTGTTGTGGCACTTCGACGTCGGCGACTCAGGGTGGAGAGGAAGTCGGCGGGGCGTGCGAGGGAGAGACGGTTGATGGAGTAGAATGTTTCTTCGGCTTCGAAGTGGAGGAGGCGGCAGGTTGAAAGCGCTGTGAGCCTAGGCGGTGTGTTGTCGTGGAGCAAGTGTTGGATGATTTTTGGAGCCGTAGTACCGGACGTAGGAATGCGGAACAGATAGTCATAGATCAATTGTCTGAGCTCGATTGGTAGGCGGAAGAGGTGGGATTGCTGTTGAGAATGGATTCTTTCATCGGCTGCAACTTTGGCCGGAGTGACTCTTCTCTTTGGTCGAGTTGAGCGTGCAACGAAGGAGAAAGTGCCGAACCTGGTCTTCCTTTGATAGTTGATGTAGTCTGATGGAGCTGGATTCGACGGAACGAGAGGGTTGGGAGCTGGCCAGTCCAGGTCTTGCGGTTCCACTACGACCCAGTCCTGTCCGTCGCCATCGTTACGGCCGTTGTCCGGCATGATCAGATCGATCGTCTGTTCATTTGTGTATGAAGGACAAAGGCTGGACGGATACTGTGTGTCTTCATTGCTGGTCCAGGTGGTGTTGTTGAAGGATCAAACCTTGTGGTCAATTCCCGCAAGCCGCTTGCTCGTTGCGGCACGACGCCGTAGATCAATTGTAGACGATTGGGTCTGCCGAGTTCATCGCCTGGAGAATACCTCCGACCACGATAGCCCTGCGAGCGATATAAGTAGCAAGGTAAGCGTCTGAAGTGATTTCACCATACTGGATCGTAGCGTACGGAGAAAAACATCATCACTCCAACCCGAAAACCCTCTCGATCAGGAACCGACCAAACCTGTCCTTACCCGGACTCTCCAAACACCTCCCCATCCGATTGCCCGCATTCAAGCTCAACCAGTTACCGATATCATCCGGCCTCTCGCCCTCAGCATCGCCCTCATCCCTCTTCCTCCTCGCTCTGCGATCGACAACGCACATTCCTCTCGTCCACTGACCAGCGGTCTCTACTCTCAGATCTTCGTCTTGGAGGATGTTCCAGTCTTCCGGTCGATTGTTGGAGGCAGAGGTTGCAGATGCCATGCAGTACCATATGCATAAGGGATCGTGAAGTTGCAGCGCGACATCGTCGCCGGAGACGTCTGTTTGCAGGGTTTCGACTTTGTCGAAGGTCGAGTTCATGAAGATGGACATCCACTCTCCGAGAGGAGACTTTGACTCCACGATGGGAGTGATGAGAGAGCGAAACTCGCCGCGGGCGAGGAGGTGGTAGTTTGTAATGTCGAGAGGGAAGAGGACGACTTTCAACTGGCGTGAGAGGGAGGTTGGATATGGGCCAAGGAAGGGTGGAGGGGCGTGGTCGGTGGATTTACCAGGAGGCGGCGGAGGAATTGGTGGCATCGTGCTTCTTGGAGTCGGAGACGTCAGAGAATAGACGCGTGCTGCGGCGATGGTGTCGGCGAAGGTGTTGAACTCAGCGACGGGAGTCATCTGTGACAGGGGCGTCAGTGCGGTACGGAGAGGCGTCAAAATTTGCTCAATAGCTCGCAAGATGTCAGGAATAGATCGATCGACTTACATTGCCCTTCTCGTCGACATTTCCGCCCATGACCACCACTTCTTTGACTCGCAGGAATGTCTCGGGATCGGTCGATGCGGCGATCGCAAGATTTGTAAGAGGTCCGACTGCCACAATCGTGATGCTGTCGGGTTCATTCTGGCGGAGAAGCCGAAGGATCTCCTCATGACCCGGGAGTTTGGATGCCTGGAACAGAGCATGAGCATTCTGTAGCTCTGAAGCCACTTCTTGATCGGTCGGATCTTTCGACCTCTCAGACTGGACGAACAGTTGCTTCCAGGTCTCGTCTGGCGTCAAGTGGGGATGCTGGAGCTTGTCAGCGCAATACTTTGAGCGGACAGGAGTTTCAAACATACAGTCTCGTGAATTCCAGCCAACCCGTCACGTCCATGGAAGAAGTCTGCCATCAAGATCTGATCGGCCAAGGGCTTCTCCGGACCAACAGCAACGAGTGGTTTGGTCTTTCGCAGGGTGTCAAAGCCCAATGGCTTGCCTTGGGACTTCCTGAACTCAATCTCCTTCTCGATCTGGTGGAAGAGGGAGACGACATTGCGGAGACAATTTTGGAGATCGATGTTGCCGTAGGTTACGGAGATGAGCAAGACTTCCAATTCTTCGGGCAAGGCAGAGAATGCCAGGAGCATTGCCAGAATGTCATCAACTCCCTGATCGAGATATCAGCGGGTTGCAGCCCGTGTTCTTCGATCATGCTCACCGGATCGGTATCAATGATGATCTTCCGTGGTGCCATGATCGCTTGTGCTTGGTGTTGGGTTGATCAACGAGCTTTAATGTGATTGAAGGGGACGACTCCGTCGCAAGACTTCGTAGCCAAGGTCAGTCAGCGTGATAAAATCGGCTCTCCAAGGTTCGCCTCAATGAATGCTGCCTGCTCTCGATTGGCAAGAAGGATGGAGTCGACAAGAATGTGGTCCACATTCCTAGGCGAGATCCTAGCGCTTCATGCAAAGATATTTGCCGCTCTGTCTGGCTGGTCCCGAATGACCAGTACTTTCCCCGCCGAAGCTTTGGCCTCTCAGAATTTCGTATCAAAACTTCCAACGCGCTGCTCTCCTTCTTCCTCTTTTCTTCTCCAACAATGTCTTTACAGGCTACCATTAGAGTCTCGGTGCGAACGTTCAGTGTTTGCACAGGCCCATGAGGTCTCCCAGCGTGCTCCGGCAGTCTAAGATTGAAGTCCGCGCTCGCTATAAAACTTCGTCCTCACAAAATTTTACCGTTTTGGATGGGACGCAGACAGGCAAAGTGAGTGCGACAGTTCGAATGAGGGATGAAGAGATTGTGCTCGACACGACTGGCTCTAGATGAAGGTGGTCCGGCCTGCGCGGTGCGGGTGTTTGGAGCGACCCGCTGGATGGTGCAATGAAGGCCATTGTGGTATGGACCGAGGAGGCAGTCTGTCATACTGTCTGATGTCGCTACGGCGGACGTTCGCATCGCCAGGCTCTGCCACATTGGACGGACACGGGAGGTTCGAGTACTGCAAATGTCTCGCTGCGGCCCATATTCGAGCACGTCAGATGCCCTGCTGTCGCTGCTTCATCTTGAGCCTGGATATGGGTTCAGAGGGAAGTCACCGCGATCTGTCGAACGAGCACGTACCGTAGAAGACTGGCCTTCGGACAGCTCACGGTCGAGGCATCATCTCCCTCTTTCTTGTAGAACAAGTTACAGCACTCGTATAGTGCGTCGATCTGGAAGCCATACCGCTATCAGCCTGGAGTCATGCAACGAAGGATGAAGGTGATCGTACCTGCTTCTTACACTTTGCCTCGTTGTAATTGTTCTTCTGTATGCAGTCTTCGAGACACGTCGGTCAGCATGCACTTTCGTCGTTGCCTCTTCACAATCTCACCTTGAATGGCACATGCGAAAGAATGGCATGGCGGATCCGTGGCCAGTCCGTCCTTGGGATCTTTCGCCTTCGACTTTCATCAGCAGTTGCAGCAGGACACCGAGACATCGCTGTCACCGTACCATGTTCGAGGGATATTCAGATGTCAATTAGTTCGATAGTGAGATATCAATCCGAAAAGACAGAACATGTGCGCCTCACAGGTGTTTTCATTGTCTTTGGTGTCTCGACGTCGGCTCACTCTGACCCCACCTGAGTGAGCCGATTCCGCTTCCACCTCGAACATTTCCACACGCAGCCAGACCATCTACACCCTTCGACACATCAACGCACTCATCTGCGAAGTTTCTCAAGGTACGTCGCTCATGGATTGCACCTTCCAGACCCTACTCAAGACACGCGAGAAACGTCGCGGCTGCCTTGCACGTGAGACCTCAAAAACTGACCGCGTTGCCACAGAACACTTCGACTTCACGAGCGCCTCACTTCACTTCTTCAGTGGACCCGTCTCACGCGCACGCATTAGTCATTATCGAACGGCAAACTAGGACCAAAACCACGACACCCTTCCGCGTCAACCTTCTTCCTCACCACAACAAACGAAACCCCCTCGATCCGTCCACGACCGAAACCCCACCCACCAAAACCACAACCCCACGAACAAAATCACCATGTCCGAGAACAACGGATCCCCCGGCGGCGAGAAGCCCGAAGACCAACAGCCCGTCAGCGAGCACCTCAACATCAAAGTCACCGACAGCAGCAACGAGGTGTTCTTCAAGATCAAGCGCTCCACCCAGCTGAAGAAGCTGATGGACGCCTTCTGCGAGCGACAGGGCAAGAGCCCACAGAGCGTGCGGTTCCTGTTCGACGGACAGCGCGTCAACTCTTCGGATACGCCGGATACGGTGAGTTTTTCCGAGGAAGAGATATGAGAGGGGATGAGGAGGCTGTGGGCGTACTCTCGGGATTACGTGGCTAACGATTCTTCTACAGCTCGAGATGGCCGACGGCGACTGCCTCGAGGTGCACCAGGAGCAGATCGGCGGATCTTGCTGATCGCTGCCTGCGCGGAGATACCACGGCCGATTCGAGGCAACGACAGTTTGAAGTAGCGAGGACGAGATTACAACGAGGCGCAAGCTTAAGACGGCATTTGTCTGCGCGAGGATGTGGACACACAGCATGCATAAGTGCCTTCAACACGGGGAACAAAGCATGCCTGCGGACATTGCAACGATTGAACGCCAGGCGCTCAGGCGTCGTCAAGGCGGTAGATCAGGGTGCGAGATCTGGTCTGGTGGGTGTTTTTGCCGTTTTGCTTGTTCCTCTGCTGGGTTTCTGCGGTCACAAAAGCAGCCCAGTCCGGCGTCACATCGGAATGAGAAATGAGAGAAATGTCTGCGCAAGTTTCATCCCATCTCACTCGCCTCCTGTTTCCACGATGCACACAACTCATACGCGACCATTTGGCGAGGACCAAATCGCGAAGTGACGATGCTAAGTCCTGTGATATCCTCCAGTCTACACGATCTACATTTCTACAACAAAGCCCCGGCCTCGAGATCCCAATCCACTCATCACTTCCTCCCCCCATTAGCAATCTCAATAACCCTCTTCGCCGCATCCTCAAATTTATCAAAACTCTCCAACCCCAACCCACTCTCCGCAATCTTCTTCTGCCCCACCTCCTCATTCGTCCCGCGAATCCTCACAATGACCGGCACACCCTTCATGTCCACCTCTTTAAACGCCAACAGAATCCCATCCGCAATCATCCCTCCATCCGTCAATCCACCGAAAATATTCACGAAAATCACCTTGACTCGATCGTCTTGCAGGATCAATTCGAACGACTTCTTCACCGTCGCGGACGTGGCTTTGCCCCCCGTGTCGAGGAAGTTGGTCGCCGCGCCGCCGTGCAGGATGAGCGCGTCGACGGTGTTCATCGCTAGGCCCGCGCCGTTGACGAGCGTTCCGATGTTCGCTTTCGGGTCGTCGAGGCGGACGTAGACGATGCCGTCCTTTTCCGCTTCGACTTCTTGTTGGTCTTCTCTGTCTTTTCGTCGGAGGGCGTGGATGTCCTCTTGTCGTTTATTGCTGCGGTACGCCGAGTCGTCGAACATGAGGGTCGTGCTGGGTTGATGGAGGCGGAGTTTTCCCTCGCCGTCGAGGGAGGCGCAGGTGGTGAGGATGATGGCTTCTTTTTCCTTGTACATTTTCGCGAGGGAGGTGAGGAGGGCGTGGGCTTGGCGGCGGGTGGATTCGGGGGCGGAGGAGAGTTGAGAGTAGTCGAGGGCGGATTTGAGGTCGGAGTCGGAGGGGCCTGTGGACCAGTTGTAGGGGAAGAATTTTACGCGGGAGTCGATGGAGGAGGGGTCGGCGGTGGGGGCGACGGCGATGCAGGGGCTGCGGTTGGTGCGGTCGATTGTGATGCCGAGGTAGTAGCCGTCGGAGGGCGCTTTGTCGGTGGTGAGAGACACGCCGGAGATTTGTGAGAGGTAGGGCTCGAGTGGGGTGGGGATGGATTCGGTGGGGATGAAGAGAGAGCGCTTGGATCGTGGGGAGGAGGTGGTGGTGGAGGGTGTGGGACGGCGAGGAGCGCGGAGAGAGGCAGGGCTACGGCGGAGGGTGTGGTAGCCGCGCTTCTGCTGCTGGGCGGAGTTGGCTTGAATCTTGCTGACGTCGCGGCCGGACTGTGCGAGGAGAGTCTTCAGCACACCGCCGAAGTTCTCCGGATGATCGACCATGGTGGCACCGGCTTCCGCCAGAACGCTGTACTTCTGGTGGGAGTCGTGTTCACCGCGAGCAGCCCATGCTCCAGCGTGTCCCATGATCTTGCCAGGCTTCGCGTACTTGCCTCCCACGAGAGCCGTGATGGGCTTGGGGTTCTTGGTTCGCTTGAGGTAGTCTTTGATCCAATCTGCGGCGTCCTCTTCCGCTCTCCCCCCGACTTCTCCGATCAAGCAGATACCCTCCGTCTCCGGGTCTTGCTCGAACACTTTCAGTGCGTCTACGAGGTTGGTCCCTGCTACGATGTCTCCTCCCATGCCAATGACCAAGCTCTGACCAAGGCCGGAACGGGTGATTGATGCTACTGCCTCGTAGGAGAGGGTGCCTGACTTGGCGGCGATTCCAATGTGGCCTGGAGCGAACGTAGGGAGAGGCTGGAACCCAATACGGCAGAAGCCAATGGGTGCGATGATTCCTGGTGCATTGGCCCCTACGAGTCGGGATTTGGACTGAGTCTTGAGAATGTTGGAGACCTGGGACGTGTTAGCCAGCAGCCGCCATATTCAAGACTCAAGAGACACACTCTGAGGATGTCATGCAGAGGAATGTGCTCAGCCACCGCAACGATCAAGGGAATCTCCGCTTCGATCGCGTCCTCAATCGCTTGAGCACACTGCGGTGCCGCGACGAACACCGCCGTAGCATCTGGCTTGAGTTGCTCCTTGGCCTTTTTCAGATCAGGAAGCAGAGGCAGACCGAGATGTTCACCCTCCTTGCCAGGAGTGACACCTCCGACAATGTTCGTGCCATATGCTAAGCTGTCTTTCGCGTTGCCTGTTGCTACACGTCCGGTGAAACCTTGGTAGATGACACGGGTGTGTTTGCCGATTCGGAGGTTTTGTACGGTGTCCTCGTAGCCGGCTCGAAGAGATGTGGAGGAGAAGGCTCGGGGTGAGGTTCGAGGGAGGGTTGAGGTTCTTGTGGTGTGGAAGAAGAGGGAGGAAGCTTGAGAGCTCCGCATTGAGGCCATGGTGGGTTGCTTGAGCTCCTGTCGCACGAGGGGGATGGAGGATGTTCGTGATCAGACCTGGGAGAGACGTGTAGGAAGGACAGTGATATATTCAGGACGGGACACACGACAACGGCATCACCGCGAGAGCCGCGTTGCTTTTAATACTTGATCTGCCATGGACGTGTAGTTTACCGACGGCCGCTTAAGCCCGGCGCACGCCCGGGTATAATTTTCTGAGCTGGGGACCCCGATGTCGCTCTTGTGGGGAGAGATCTGGGATATATCATATGAGACTACCTTGGACCTGTTGTTCCTGGTGGCTGCGGCATATCGACATGGGAATATCGATGTGAGGAGTTACGCCCGTCTGTCTTCGTTCTCGTTGCGACTCGTGCTATTCGGGAACAGAATTCTCGATGTCGTTGCTACGACAGAAGGAGTGACGTACGAAGTAGAGCGAAGCGGAGCTGTTTCCATCCCATCTTCACGATCTCGGCTACACCCCACAGTTCGGGAAGCTGCCGCTAGAGACCACAATGCAAGGGTTCAAGCTGTGACTTGAGAAAACCATCTTCCAGGACAGATTTCCACGGGGTAGATTCCTTCGGCCATTGAGCAACTGCACCAGACACAGCAATGCCTTCAGACTCGGCACGCAGCCTGACTGCATCATTAGAGAAGCTCAAAATCGCACCAACGAAAAAGTCCGCACCAGCAGATTCGTGGGAAGATGAAGCAGACGACAGCTCCGACACCGAACGAGAAGAAGTCACAACACCGCCGCCACGACCAGACTCTGTAAGCGTGCCTGGTCCGCCGCCTCCCACTCCGTCGTCGCCTCGTCGACAGCCTAGGAACGATGTCCAGTATCAGTCCCTTCCTGCCTTCAACTTTGTGGACGGAACGTTCGACACGACGCCTATCAGCAGCGATGCACCTGGACCAAGGTCGACGGGCGAGGAGAGACGACCGGATAAGACGACTTCAGTGGCGGCTAGATTGATCGCTGCTGGCATCGGACAGAAGGCTCCGAGGAGAACGGAAGAGCAGAGGCAGTACGATCAGGCAATGAAGGTGCAGGAGAAGAAGCGGAGGGATAAGATCAAAGAGGAGGAAGACAGGAAGACGCGGGAGGCAGAACAGGCGAAGAAGGACATTTGGGGAGACTGAGAGCGTTAAGTTGCTTGAGATCCAACTCGGCATGCCAAGCACTGTAAGCGCGTGTATCATACATGCTCGGAGAGAGGTTGTGCTTCAGGGATGATCCTCCGTTATACGACATTTGAGACTATCTAGATCTTGGACTTCTGGCTCTTCTCCAATAATGCGGTCTTCCTCTGGAAGTTCTTGCCAAGCTGCCTTACCATTAGGTCGAGCATCACGTCCTCCGAACCTCCTCTGCAATGCTGTTAGCAAACCATTCTCCTTAAAGAGACATCAAGGCGAAACTTACGGAACTCGGTTGCCATTTACCTCTCGCCACATCCGCTCGGCAATCTCACCCTGCCCAGTCCGCGTGTAGCCATTGCCTCCGAAAAGCAAGACAGCACAGTCGGCGCACTCCTTCATCACCATACCAGCATGAGCCTTGACTCCGGCGGTCAGACCTCCAAGTTCAACATCGGCATCCTCCTTCTTCATGATTGTGAGCTGGTACACGAATTGCTCGACCCACGCGCTCAGACTTTCGACCAGTGCACCGGCCTTGGCCAAGCGATGTCTGACCACGGGCTGCTCGAAAAGCGTCTTTCCGAACGCCTCTCGCTTTAGGACGTATTCGAAGGCGGCGGAAAGAACAACGCGGGATTGCCTCGTCACGCCGATGGCGATGGACATTCTCTCGTGGTTAAAGTCTGCAGCATTGTCAGCAACCAATCTGGTCCACCGGTTCGTCAATACCTCAAACTCACTCGTCATGATGTACCTCATCCCCTGGCCTTCCTCACCGATAAGGTTCTCGACAGGTACTTCAACATCATCCAGCTCAATGAACGTCGTTCCCGCCGAAACCTGCCCACTAACCTTCAACCTCCTCATATCCACGCCCTTCTGCCCCTTCAATGGAACGACCATCATCGACAAGCCACCTGGTCCCGGTCCTCCTGTCCTCACCGCCATGGCCGCAGTATCTGACCAGATTCCATTGGTAATCCACTTCTTCGTACCATTGATGATATAGTGCTTGCCATCCTTGCTCTTCGTCGCCGTGGTACGGATATTCGCGACATCTGACCCCGCATCCGGCTCCGTAATAGCAATACAAGTCCTCTTCCTTCCCGTCAACAAATCCGGCAAAAACCGCTGCTTGAGCTGCTCATTTCCAAACTTGATAATCGGCGGCACTCCAAACGCCATGCCCGTCGTCAAACTCCCTCCCGGCCCCGTCAGCCCCGACCGAATCATCTCATCACCATACAAGTAATTATGCCACGCCGTAAAGTCCTCAACCTTCACACCCATCACCTCATGTATACCCGCAGCGTGGAGTTCCTTCACCGGCAACGGAGCCGGCAGGGCGGGTACCAGCATGTTGGCTTTGGCGAAGGTGTCGAACACATGGGCCGGCACCGTCTCTTCCTTGTCCCATTCCCAGGCGTGTTGGGTGAGGTTCTCGGAGATGAAGGCGCGGAGACGTTGTTGGTATTGTTTCAGTTCGGGGGTGAGCCAGTAGGAGGGGAGACCTTGGGCCCAGGGCGGTTCGGCGAAGGGCACGGAGGGTGGGATGGCGACGCGGGTGGTGTTGGTGGGGATGGGTGGGGCGGAGGGCATTGTGGCGGTTGCGGTTGCGATTGCGAGGGAGGGCGCTGTTTCGATGTTGAGGATTGATGAGATAAGGAGGAATGTAGTCGGTGATGAGGGCGAAGTGGATGTTAGAGATGTGGAGAGGATATATCCGGCATTGCCATATGTTGACTCGTATCTCGCAACTCACCGAGGAACTGGAGCTGTGGCTGACTTGCCGAGGTGGGTCTTCCCCGAACTTCCCCAGATTTTGGAGCGCTCAGGGTCTTTTGCTTATTGCCGTCTATCTCCGGCTGCTCCTCACGGCACACGGCGTCGTTGCCTTGCTTCCTTTCACATCGTCGTCCGTTGCCTCATCATTGCGGTCGATTACCGCTCTATCGTGCAGACGCTTCGAAAGGCACGGATTCCTCGAGTTCGGCGCGTGTTGAGTGGGTACCGCGCGAGCTGTCCGTGAAGGGAGAGGCCTTCAATCGCGCGAGCGGACATGCAATTTGAGCAGAAAGAGCTCCAAAGAAGACCCGGGTATGGCGTCGATCCAGCGTAATTCTCCCGATGAGCATCTCAAACTTGTCCGCATATCTTCTCTCAGACACCAACGAACTTCTTCCTTGTCATTCGCACAGTCCTCTCTTTGTCCTCGGGAGGTCGGACATCCAGGTCTTCCAGGACATTGAAAATGACAGTCCCAATCGGATCACAGATCGAGAAGCTCCCGGACCGGATCGTGATTTCTCGGTCCATTCCTGGGTAACGTTTACTCCCGAAACTACAATAAGTCAATAACTGCGCTGCCCAGCGTGTGGACGTATCAGAGGCTTTGCCGAACAGTACGTCTAAACCCCGTCTCCAACCAATGCCCTGTTGTCGCGGAAATGAGCCTTCAACGCCTACAAACGCTCGCTGCGCACGGTGATAAATGCCAGTCTAGCGGTTGCAGACAAAAGCCATACCCAAATCTTGGTGACTGGCGGTGAACATCCCCAGCTCGACTCCTGTTCCAAGATATCTGAGAATTGTTGCAGCTCACGGAACTCGCAGCATATAAGCCGGCGGAGGCACTCGTTTGCTTTCACTTCTTCACTCACCACACCACTTCTTACATCCTCAAGCTTGCTACCCAAGTTCCATATTAATATGAAGACCACTATCGTCCTCTCGGCTCTGTTCGCCGCCACGGCCTTTGCCTAGTTCAACGCCATTGAACTCCCAGAACTTGTGCCCGGCGCCTCCTTACCCAGCGACTCCTCACCCGAGGACAAGATAATGGTTCGTCCGCGCGACGAGGATGGTGCTAAGGATAGTGCTGAGGATGGTCTTCTCTGGGGAAAGACGGTAAGTTACAAGCCGTCGACGTTGCCCAATCATCGAACAATTCACTAACTACTCGACAAAGTGCACCGACCACACCGAGTGCGTAGGCGTCTGCACCGAGGTTTCCGGCTGCGCTACCGGTCAGGAAGACTACTGCAACCCCGATGAGAAGGATTATGTGAAGAGGTGCCGCTGCGCTGTATGTCATGACAGCCTTGACTGACCCAGTACGAAATGATCTGACCAATTTCTCGCAGGTCCAAGACCCAGGCGTAGTTTGCAACTGCCTTCTCGGTCCCAAACATGGACCGCTTAAAGATTCGTGCAAGAGGGTATGTCGCATGCCTGATTGCGTGGAGGAGAATTTCAGAGCTGACATTTTGTATCAGGGTCTTCCTTATGGCGGTATAGGGTACTGCGTCTATTCGTGCAACGGTATGAGGGATCCGGGCAACGGGAACTGCAATACCGATGAAGACCCTTGTAAGAAGCCGTAAGGGATTGTCGCTGAAGCGTTGATCTGTTCGCGAAGTGCACGAAAATTTCTAGTCTCCAGGGTCATGTGTTTCTGTTTCCTGTAGTGATTCTTGAAATTGTGGACGGCACCAGCTCGTTTCATCCTCATCTTTCATCCTCATCTCGTCTTGTCACCATCTGTGCCAATGCTTGTGAAATGATGTCGACAGGAAGACAAGCGGTCAGTGATCAGCATCCCTCCGCGGCAAGAGAATCGCCCAGGGAAGGGTTGCAGTAGATGTGAGGAGGCGTCTTGCTATTCCAGATTGTCATACCTGTGGTCATCGACTCATCGTCCAATCTTCCCTTGGACCACGTGCGTGACACGTTGGCAATGTCGGCGGTTGGTCGTGCCCGCCCATCGACATGGTCCCATGTTCAACGTTTGATTATCTCCTATCTACCTGTTGCTAAGGAAACCCTCCAACCCTCGCCCTCCTCGCTACCCTGCTGCCCTCCCTCTGTCGTTGTCGCTGTCGTTGCCGAGACAGTTGGGGACAGGGGTATAGTTGCGGCCTGTACAACAGGAAAAAGCAACTGTATAACAGTCGGGGCCTGGCACAGGCGACCACAATAATGTCGCAATCCGCCCTTGAGGGTGTGCTCGTATCCACAACTTCGTTTACTAGGTGCCCTTGCGACAGCCTTGCAAACCCTCACTAAGATTTGGAATACAGCCCAATGTTTGTGCCTCAGGCAAACATTCACCTGCACCTGTATATAGATCCTTCTTTTCTTCTTTTCGGCTTCCTTTTAGCTAACGAACAATGCATGCAATAACACTAACAACGTTCCTCAGAATTAACTAGTTATAAGCCCGGACGCGTATCCAAGACGCATCTAACATAATAACTAATACTAAGCTGTCCGAGATAAGTATCGAGTAGCGTACGAAGTTACGCATCGCTCTTATCTTATTATCTCTTTCCCTTATTAAACCCCTTATACTAAGACGTTACTAAAGATAACTAATAAGAAGGTAGAGTAGCTAAAAGGTTAGGAGAATTATAAGGTTTAGTCTATTAAAATTAAGGCTCTCCTTTAAGGTAAGGGTCTATAGACCTATCTTACCGGCGAACGTAAGGCACCGGCTAAAAAGAAGGACGAGGATAATAAAGACTTCCTCGACCGCACTAACAAGTATAACATAAACTACTAAAAGGCTCGTAGAGTGCTAGTTTAATTAGTATTAAAGGATATCGCACTAGATCTCGAGCATTTCGCATTAGTAAAAGAAGCATAGGATTATCTCGAGGCTAAATACAAGCCCTCTAGCATAGCATACTAGTTTAGCAAGTACTAAGAGTAGCAACAGCTCTTATTCGATAGAAAGAATATTAATTACTTCGTAGGCGCATATAAGAGCGTATGCACTAATATAAAGGAAGCGAAGCTAGAAGTCGATAAAGCTATTTAGCTATACTAATTCATTATATTAGTTTTACCCTACTACAACGCCTTTACTACTAACCTACGCGAGCGTATGCGTACTTCCACTAATAAGGAAAACCTCCCTAAGCTCGACGACGTAATTACTAGACTCCTTAACGAACAACGAGCGTAGAGCTTAATCGATTTAGCTAATTTCATTAGGCCTAAGGGTCGCTAAAACGGCAACGGCAATAGCAATAGGCTATTAACGAAGCTAAACAACAACGATAAGGACTCTAGCAAGAAGTGCACTTACTACAGCTCTACCTAGTATAATGCCGACAAATGCCGCTATCTCTACCCTAAACAACGACTAGCGGATTAGACACCGAAGTTTAGCTACAATAAGAGCGGCTACAAGCTAAAGGAACATAAGAAGAAACTTCTACTATAGATATTAAAGAAGGAGTTAAGCGCTTATACTATAACTATAACTAGCGAGGACTTCTCGTTCTTAGCTACTAAGCATATTACTAAGTAGACAGTCGAACTCCTACATATAACCGAGAATAGCGATATATAGTATGTCGACTCCGGCTCCTTATCGCACTTTATAACGACTACGATAGTATAACGGACGTTATAGCTATCGACATAATAGTAAACTTCGGTAAGGGCGTATTAAAGGCGACCGCGCTAGGCTCTATTAAGCTGAAGCTCTAAGGCAATAGTCGTGTGAATATAGTTAAGTTTACTAACGTGCTGTTCGTAGATAGCTTAAGGGCTAATCTACTATTAACCGAGAAGCTTAAGAAGAAGGGCCTCTTCTATCGTAACGACAACGACATACTATTTACTAAGGATGTAGTAGTCGCTAATGTAGTTACTAAGGTTGGTATCCCTTAGCTAGTGCTCGTAGAGCAAGCTAATGCTAGCTCTTATGTCCTCTATCTATTAAAGGAGAGCGCATAGGTCTAGCATAACCGCTTTAGCTACTTCCCTAAAGGGAAGGTAGATCTTATTAAGAAGGGCACCGAAGGCATAATTATTAAAGGCTCGGAGGAACTCGATACCTACTATAACTGCAGGAAATTAGATGTAAAGCGTATTAAGAGCCGCGTTTAATCCGATAGTAATAGCAAGCTACCGCTTACTTACTAGAACGTAGACGTCGTTACCGTAAGTAGCGACACTAGACTAACTAAGAAATACTTTACTAATATAGCATGCGCCTTATTAAAGGCACCGCGAGTAGCCTTCCACCCTACAAAGGATAGAGCATTTAAGTCTATTTAAGACCTTAACGTATAGGTAAAGAACCGAATAGGAAGAAATATCTAGACTCTTTATATTAATAGAGGTCGTAAGTTTAGCGGAAACAAGCTAACTAACTACTGCACTAACAATAGCATTAAGCTAATTATTACTACACTAAAGAACTCCGAGAGCAATAGACGGATAGAGGTCTTAAACTACCTCGTATGCGTGTTAGCTCGAAAACTCCTAAGCCGTAGAAAACTCGGTAAGGCGTACTAGCAATTAGCAGTTAAAGCAGCGGTCTATATTATTAAGAGGACACTACTAATTACTAGCATTAAAGGGGAAGTTACTATATTAAGTGCTAGCTAAACACTTTAAGTCGCTACGAACTAAGCTATATATTAGCAACCTCCGCATCTTCGGCTATACCGCTTTCGTGCTAAACTAAGAGGTAACACGTAGTAACAAGTTCGAAGATAGGGCAATTACTAGTAGGCTCGTTAGTTTCGAAGGAGACAACATCTATAAGGTCTACCTGCCCTTAGAACATAAGGTAGTACGATTAGTAAACGTTACGTTTAACGAAGCGCACTTCGGCGTACCTAATAAGGACTATGTACTAATCGAAGTTACTAGCGATAATAATAAAGACGACGATAAAGGCATTACTTTAGGGGGTGGAGATATAGTAGAACTAACACCTCTACTGCCAGCTACCGCGACACCTTTACTAGACTACTAGTCTAGCAAACTACTAATACCTCTAGTACCGCTAACGACCGTAACCGCTCCGCTAGCGACTACCGCTCCGAACATACCGCTACCGCGTAAAAGCACGCGTACTAAACAACCCTCTTAGAAGGCTCTCGACAACTAGAGCTAGAAGAGCTAACTAGCTAATATAGAACCCTCTATCTAGCCGCACCGAGCACTTACCTACCTTATCGAATTACTTAATACCGCTAAAACCCTAGCAACTTACACGCCTAAAGAAGCACCCTTATAGCAAGCGGCGAGGTAGAAAGAGATAGACAGCCTTTATAAGAATAGCACATAGCAACTAGTAAGGTAGCTACTATAGAAGGATACAATTACCGCACTTAAAGACAGTAGCTTTAAGGTAAATAACAACACGAAGGTTCTTAAAGGACGATAGGTTAAGAAGGTTAAGAAGGCCATAACCCTTAAGAAACTTATCTATAAGAGCCGATAGGTAGTTAAAGGATTTAGTTAACGACAAGGCATTAACTATAAGGAAACCTATGCAGCGACTACTAAGGCGGCATTAATTAAGGTGCTAATAACTATTATTGCTTACTACGACCTCGAAGCGCGGCAATACGATATTATTACTACGTTCCTTAACACGCTAATAAAGGAGTTCGCGATCTTCGTAGAGTAGCCTTATAGCTTTACTTAGTTTAATGCAGACGGATAACCGCTCGTGTACCTTCTGCTAAAGTTACTCTACGGCCTCAAGCAGTTACTAATGCTGTAGCAACAACAACTTACGCTCTTCCTTAATAATAAGGGCTTTAAACCGCTGCTCTTAGATCTATGTATCTACTAGCATCGCATTATAAAGGCAATCCTAGCGGTCTACGTTAACGACCTTATTTTAGCCGTACTAATAACTACTACAATTATCGAAATTAAGGGGGTGCTAACCGCGTAGTTCAAGATAAAATGCCTTAGTAAACTGTTATATTATCTTAGTTGTTACATTACGCGTAACCGCGCTAAAAAGGCTATCTACCTTACTTAAGAAGCATACGTTAACTAACTCCTTAATAGCTACAACGTAGATAGCCTTAAGGCGCTCGATACACTACTTCTACTAGGAACTTAGCTTATTAAGGGTGAAGACGACTACGAACCGAGCGACAACCTCTATTAGGGAAGGCTAAGGCATAGCCTAGCTCTGGACCTTAGGTAAGGTCGTTAATAATACGTGGATAATACGACGCCGAGCGTAGCGGCGAATGCCGCTTACGTAACGCATAGTCGTATATTATAAGGCACGTATGTGCAACTTAACAACAGCAAGAATTAGTTTCATTACTAGTGGGATTACTAGCTAGCGTTCTATACACTGCGATATCTTTATACTTCTTACAATTCTAATTTATCGTCCCTATAGCGAGTTATATACGCTTCCCTTACCGGACGGTCCGTAGTAAGAGTTGTTAATAGACTTTATTATGGACCTTCCGCTAAGCATGCGAGACGGTCGAGTTTATACTACTATCCTCGTAATAGTCGACCGCTACTCGAAGATAAACATCTACATCCCGGTTAACAAGACTTATATAGCGGTAACGCTTACTAAGCTCTTAGTAGATAAAATTGTCCGGCACTATAGAGTGCTAAGAGGCATTGTTAGTAATAGAGGATCTCTATTTACGAGCTAGTTCTAGAGCGACTTCTACTACGAGTCGTATATAACTCGTAGGCTGTCTATAGCCTTCTATCCGTAGACGGACGGGTAGACGGAGAGAGCTAACTAGACACTAGAGCAATACCTACGCTGCTATTGCAGCGAGTTTCAAGATAACTAGGCTAAGTTGTTAGTATAGGCGGAGTTCGCGTACAACAATAGCGAGCACCCTACGTTAGGTATAAGTCCCTTCTACGTTGCATATAGGTGGAATCCTACCCTTACTACGGAATCTCGAGGCGAGATTCCTAGGGGAAGGACGCCCGTAGCAATTAATGCAGCAACACGCTTAAAGGAGACATACGAGAAGCTTAAGGAACGCTAGAGAAAAGCAGCCGAGTCTTAGGCGAAGTACTACGACAAAAATTATAAGCTAAAGCAGTTTAGCATTAGTAATAAGGTCGTGCTATCGACAAAGAACCTAAAGCTTAAGATGCCTAAGAAGACCTTAGGACCCAAATAGGTTGGACCTTTCTAGGTTATAGACGTAGTTGGATCGTAGGCGTATCGCCTAGCGCTCCTAAGTAACTCGCGTATTTATAACGTGTTCTACGTTAGCTACCTCGAACTATAGCGTAACCGCCTAGATTCGTCTTATAAGGCTAGCATGCCTATCGTAGACGAAATAGGCGAGTACGAAGTCGAGGAGATCCTAGGTGCAACGAAGGATCGGAAGTTCTACTTCGTATACTAGAAGGATTAGCCTAAGGAATACGATAGCTAGTAGACAGCTAAGGAATGCGAGGGTACGGCTAACCTAATAGAAGCATAGTAGTTACGCGAGGACAAGGTTATTATAAGAGGGCCTAAGAGGCAGAAGAGATAAGCATAGAGGAAAAAAGCCTTTATTCAAAAAGGGAAAAAACCCCCTAGTAAGGCCGAACGTAAGATAGTCGTAGGAGCCGAGACGTCTCCTTCGGAGGAGGGAGGTAATTGTTAGGGAAGGCTAAGGCATAGCCTAGCTCTAGACCTTAGGTGAGGTCGTTAATAATACGTGGATAATACGACGCCGAGCGTAGCGGCGAATGCCGCTTACGTAACGCATAGTCGTATATTATAAGGCACGCATATGCAACTTAACAACAGCAAGAATTAGTTTTATTACCAGTGGGATTACTAGCTAGCGTTCTATACACTGCGATATCTTTATACTTCTTACAACCTCCTTAACGAATACTAATTACTTATCGGTCGCCTTATATAGCTATCGATTTAGACGCGCGCGGATATTACCTTTGTAGTCGCACAACTCTTACGCTATCTAGTAAAGCTAACGACTAATTACCTTAACGTAGCAAAGCGAGTCCTTCGATATCTTAAAGGCACGCGGTGTTATAGTATTACTATTAAGAGTAAGGACGAATATAAGAGCAAGGAACTTAAGCTAGTTAGATACACCGATAGTAGCTTCGTAGACAACCGCGACGATAGCACGTCTACTAGTAGCTACGCATTTCACCTTAATAACTCCCTTATCTTATAAAAGTCGGTAAAACAGCGCACGGTAGCACTCTTATTAATAGAGGCTAAGTGGAACGCCGCGGTTACTACCTATTAGGAAGCGGCATATCTCTTAGCACTATGCTCCGAGTTTAGCGTTATTAAGGAGCTATTAATAACTCTAGTAACGATTAAGGCGGACAATATAAGCTAGATCGCTCTTACTAAGCGCGGTGGAGTAGATAGATAGACAAAACATATAAACAACCGCCTCTACTAGCTCCGAGAGCAGGTTAATAACTATTAAGTTACCTTTTAATAGGTGCTAACCGAGCAACAAGCCGCTAATAGACTTACTAAGGCCCTTACCGCACTAAAACACTACTAGTTTTGTTAACTTATTAGTATTACCGACCTTACTAAGGAAGTTACTAACAAGTTACGATAAAGAAGTTACGTATAGAAACTAAAGGAGTTCTCTAGCCTCTTATTAGCTAATAGTTTTACGACGTTTTTGGAGTTTTTAGGATCCGTACGAGTCGTTTCCGCAAGTCTCAGAACTACTGCTATTGCGCCTAGAAATGCGTAGGTAAAAGAAGTGTAAAGGAAGGGGGTAATTTGGAATATAGCCGAATGTTTATGCCTTAGGCAAACATTCACCTACACCTGTATATAGATCCTTCTTTTCTTCTTTTCGGCTTCCTTTTAGCTAACGAACAATGCATGCAATAACACTAACAACGTTCCTTAGAATTAACTCTAAGAATAGCTAGTTCGAAGGGCGGTAACGATACACCCGTATAGTTACCTTACTAGTAGCCTAGTGCAATAGTTAGCGCATTAAACTATGTAATGTGCAAGAGGTCCTTAAATAGAGCCTAGTAACAGAGGCAGATACCGGATAAAGGACGACTAGGATAAGTGTCGAGACTCGAGAGCACGAGGGTCTACGGAGTCTTCGGATCTTGAAACCCTACACGTCTAGGTAGCGATCTACGGAGGTGTGTATTAGAAGTCCTTGCCGGTAGTTAGTGCACTAGCTAGTGCGCTAGCTAGTGCTAGCTAGTGCGTGTAGTGTTTAAAGGATAAAGCATTTAAGAAGGTATTGTTCGGTTTTTTAATAATTTAGCGTATAATATTAAGGAAGAGCAACATTAGAGAACTAAGGGGTTATTTTATGCTCGGATTGTCTTGTAAGAGTATGCTAAGGATATTAGGTAGAGGAAAGCTATTAGCTTAAAGCCGGATTTTAGTAGCTATACTACGAATTAACGTAGAGGTGTTATTAAACGCTAGATTTTGTAACTCCGCTATATATTCTTATAAGATTAATAAGAAATAACCGTTCTCTAAGATAGCTCTTTAATAAAGTGCTAAGCCCTTATAAGGACTTTACGTCCTTATTTCTTATGTTTCTTACGTCCTTAACAACGACTTAAAACCCTCTAAAGGTAGTATCTACTATAGCCGCTCTACGAAGGTAACTATCTTCTTTATCTTTGCTACCTTTAACCGAGTAACACGCTGCTCGTCGTCCTTCTAAATAGCTACTACAACCTCCTTAGAAGCTATCCCTAAAATTACTCGAGAACGTAGCGACTTCTACTTATTACGACGCCTCTACGCTAGTACGTTATTACGCATACGCCTTACCTCCTTCGCTTCCTTCTTAGTAGCCTCCGCGGCATCTTCGTCGACTATCCTCGCCTTAAATACTATAATCTAAGCGAGCCTTAGCGCATTACGAGAGGGCGTTACGACGACTTCTACTCTAACGGCCTTATTAGTACGACTATTAAACTTATGCCGCCGCTCTTCGTACGGCTTGTCCTTACTCCCCTTACGATACTTATTACCGCCCTCGAGCCGGATAACCTCCTTAATATAACGGATAATCCGACGAATCTAACGCTAAATAGTAGACTACGGTAGTCGCTCTTCCTATACCTACTTCTATACCGCTAGCAATTTAGGCCTAGACTCAAAGTCCGGATAGGTCTATATTGTCCTCTTTATCTAGAACTAAGTAGGCTTAATTATATTAAGGTCCGGTAAGTTACTAGGCTAAAGGAGGCGGACAACCTTCTAAAGATCGAGTATATACTAATTATTATACTATACGTAGTGTGAGGGAGTGTAATTAGGTAGTAGCTAACACGTACAAGCAGTCTATATACGAATGTATATATTACCTACCGAAGGGAACCGAAGGGAGGCGAAAAGGGAACAAAAGGGAGGTGTATATGCTAAGGCTCGTACGGGCCTGCTTCGGGTTAGCATTAGGCCTAAAGCAGGTCCGTAGGCCTACGGCATCCTAAGGCACCAACTCCCTAACATTATCCCCCCCTCCCCCGGCGGCCTGTCCTAGGTCGCAAAAATTAAAATAGCAAAAGGTTGTGTCCTAACGATAGCCCCGATTTTAGCTATACGTACTCCTATAGCGAGCGGTCGTCCGAATCCCGACAACTCGCTCTCTTCGATCCCTCGTAGGAACTCTAACAGCTCGCTTACTTAGCGGCTAGGTATAGTCTAGCACTCCTTTAGGCCTAATTCGTAGCTAACGTAGTTAGGTCCCGTTATCGTAGTCGATAGCCGCGCTCCGATCTTGGATTATCTCTATTTATACGCTAAGATAGCTATCGTAGAGACGCCTATTACTTATACGAACCGTCTCCCTTAATTAATCGCCCTACGTCCAGATGCGCGTTGTCTTCCGTACGTTAACTATATCCGTCGGCTCTACGATATTAACTAGTACCTTACGGCTAGCTATAGTACGCTAAGTTTGACGCCGTTTAATATTATCGCGGATACGGAGGTAGAGTAGCGCACCGTGCGTAACCTACTATCTAAGCAGTAGCGCTTAGTATACTAGGGCCCTATCGCGTACTAGCTTAGGGCTAGTACGGGGCTAGATAGGTAGTAAGGGTAGAGCAGCCTACGGTAGTTATAGACATTAGTCCCTATAGCCTATAGGATCGTTAGACTCCTTAGTCCGTATTTTAAGATACTCCGGCCGGCGCGCTAGTAGCGTTGTTTGTTTCTTTAGGTAGTAAGGGTAGGCAAACAAAAGCATACGATTTTATCTACGAGTTAATTTCTTCTTTTAGCGCTTTAGGAACCTACCCCTAGTGTAGTCTAGGGCTAATTTGGGTCCGTTTAGGGCCTCTAGCCGCGTATGTTTAATCTTAAACTCTTTAACTAGTTCGCTTGCTCCTTCTAGTGCACTCGTAGGTAACTATTCGTCGTACTCCGGGGAGTATCCTAACTACCGAATAAGGTATTCCCTCGTATCTCGTCCGCCTCTACATTTAAGGATCCCCTTAACTTCCTACTTAGCCTCTTCGTTCTTATTATTCTAAAGGGGCTGCACTAGGGGTAGTTCGTATCCCTCTCGGGCATAATATAGCTCTAGTAGCGATATATAGAAGACTAGGTAGAAACGCTTTATCGACGGTAGGAGATCTAGTCGATAGGCTTAAGTACTAATGCGTTGCGTAATAGTAAAGGGTCCTAAGAACTTGTTGTCTAGCTTCCTATGCGGTTGCCTAGTCTCGATGTTCAAGTTCTTTCTAGATAACAGCACCTTTTTACTAACGTTATAGTACTTTGCTACTGTCGTCTTATCGTAGTATTTCTTCTATAAGAGAGCCGCCTTCTCGAGGTTCTTACGCGCTTTCGTAACTTCCTTATCTCTACGGGCGATGTATTCGCGCGCTGCCTCTACTAGCGATTTCGCTTTAGACGTTAGTCCCTTAGTTAGGAATTCTTTCGATAGGACCCCGTTAATAGAGCCTAACTTAGACCTATATGCGACCCGCATTAGGGTAAATTTAGACCCGGAGTGAACTTTCGTGTTATGTACGTACGTAGTAGTAGAAAGTAGCACTACCTAGTTGTCCTAGTCCTAATTGCAGTAGATCCTAAGGTACGCCTCTAGCTACTAGTTTGTTCGCTCCGTCTAACTATCCGTTTGGGGATAAAACGCTATACTTAGTCGTTTCTTAACCGATAGGTAGTAACATAGTGCGCTCTAATACGTACTAGTAAATACCGACCCTCGATCCGACACTATCTCCTCTAGGGGGCCTAATTCGCATACGATGCGGGTGTATATTAGGTCTCCTAAGGCGTAGGCGTCGATCGTATTATTTATAGGGAAGTACCGGACGTACTTAGAGAGTCTATCGACGACTACTAACACGGCGTTATATACCTTACCGTTGTATCCCTTTAACGGTAGTAGGCCGACGATAAAGTCTATCGATAGTAACTTCTACGGCTCTCTAGGGACGGCAAGGGGTTATAGCCGACCGTATAGCTTATAGTGTTTTGTCTTAGTTCGTTAGCAAACATCGCATGTCTTAACGTATTCGTTAACGTCGTTCGTTAATCCCTTCTAGTAGTACTTAGAGGCGATAATCTCTTACGTACGCTAACGACTATAGTAGCCTACGGTAGGGTTATTATAGTTTCGTCGGAGGATTTCCCTCCTTAGTGCTTCCGAGTTAGGGACGTAAACCTTCCTATCGTACCGTAGGATTCTACTTAAGTCGAACGCCTACCGGTCGTTCTCCTCTACTAGGTCCCGGTCTAATTTAGGTCCGCCTAGGGCCTAATTTAGGGCTAAGGCGGCTACGCCTAAACTTTGTACGGCTATCTAACTTCTTCGTTCTTGTATAGAAGGATCCGCTTACTAGGCATCCCTAATTAAGTCGATAAATAAAGTCGGTAGGTCCGCCGAGTTCGCTATCTCCCCCTCCGCCGCGGCGGTAACGAGGTAGTAAGGAACACGCATATATATTCTAATCGAGGTGTTATCCTCGATGCTATAAACGGCGTACACGTACTACTCCCGGGTTAAGAAGCGTGTTCGTACTATATTGTCGGTATAGGCCTCCGGCCTATCTACATCTAGGTTCTCCTATATAGATATAACTACGGGGTCCCGAGGGGCCTCTCGTAGGTCTAGTATAGAGCTTTCTAGGTATAGCGTTCTTAACGACTATTAAAGGATAGGTAGGGCTCCCTACATCTTATCCTCTTTCGTACCTTCTTTAAAGCCCGCGAAGTAATCCGGACAGCATAATAAGCCGTCCGTAGGGTTTAACTTTCCTAGCTTGTATTCGATAACGAAGTCGTATATAGCGAGTGTCTCGGCAATGCGAGCCTAGCGCCTATTTAATGTCTTCGTAGTTATAAAGTACCGTAGGTTATAGTAGTCGGTTAGGACCTAAATCGGGTATAAAGCACCCTCGAGGTAGTGCCGCTAGTGCTTAAACGACTCTAATATAGCTATTAGCTCTTTATTAGGCGTATAATATCGGATCTCCGGTCCTACCTAGCTCTTAGAGTAATATACTACGGGGTGCTAATAGCGGTCGCCCTCCGCGTCCTCCCTTAGCTATAGTAGGATGCCGGAGTATGCCGTATTAGATGCGTTAGTAATTACTATAATTAGTAGGGTAGGATCGAAATGCTAAAGTAGGGGTGCATCTATAAAGGCCTGTTTTAGGTCTAAGAACGCTCTATCGGAGGCCTTATTCTACTCGAACGGTCTACGGATTACTTGCTTCTTACTACGCCTTCCCTCTACTACCTAGCTACCGGATAGCATATTATTAAGGGGTCTCGCAATCTTCGAGTACCTATATATAAACCTCCGGTAGAAGTTCGCGAACCCTAGGAACACCTGTACGTCTCTATAAGACTTAGGTTATAGCTAGTTACGGATCGATTCAATCCTTTTCTCGTCTATAACTACGCCGGAGGGCGTAACAACGAACCTAAGGAACTCTATACAATTAGTGTGGAACTCGCACTTAGTTAGCTTCGCGTATAGCTTCTATTCCTCGAGCCTCTTAAGAACTTGCTTAACATAGCGTCGGTAATCTATCTCGTTTTTCGAGTAGATAAGGATATTATCTAGATACACTACGCATATAGTATCTACTAGTCCTATAAGGGCCTTGTTAATATAGGCTTAGAAGGTAGCGGGCGCGTTAGCTAGCCTAAACGGTATAACGAGGTATTCGAACAGGCCGTACCTTATTTTAAAGGCTGTCTTCTACTCGTCTCCCTCTTTAATCCTTATTCTATAGTAGGTATCCCTAAGGTCTAGTTTAGTAAAGATTCGGGCCTAACTTAGGCGGTCTAGCATCTCGCTAATAAGGGGGAGCGGGTACCGGTTCTTTACCGTAACTCTATTTAGTCCGCGGTAATCTACGTATAGGCGCATCTCGCCGTCCTTTTTAGGAACGAAGAGGATCGGTGCCCTATAAGGGCTCTTGCTAGGCCTAATCCAGCCCTTCTTTAGGGCCTTATTAAGGTATTCCCGTAGGATTACTAGCTCTTTTTATAAGAGGTTGTATATTAGCATCTACGGTAGGGTTTTCCCTTCTTCGATGTCGATCGTATAGTTATATTAGCTATTTCGAGCGATAATGCCGGCTAGCTTCTTACTAAACACGTCGTATTTACGGTATTTAGTAGGCACTCGGTTAATGTCTACTTACTCTACCGCGGCGACCGTAAGCATAGTCTTATAGACCTACTTTAGGAGTTCTTCGAGGCCCGGTTAGCCCTCGTAGGCGGTGCGATATCGCTCGTAGCATAATAGAGCCGCGACCTAGTGTTCGCATCGTCTATTAGGGTCTAGCTCCGTCGGATCCTTGTCCTAATCGGCGTAGATTGCTATCGGTTCTATAATAGTACTATCTAGGGCGTTAATATCGACTGTTTCGGGGATAAATAGGGCCTAATCCTCGTCTTCCCCGATTTCCGCGCCTACTAAGAACTATCCGTTCTATTTAACGGCGGCTTTACTACTAAAGATAGTATGCAGTGCTATGCCCGTAGGGTAGTCCCTTTACGGCTAGTCGTCCGCTTCTATTTCCTTGTCTCCTACCTTATTATCGCCGGCCGCCTATACGAACCTTCCTAACTAGAAGTAAATAAGGGGGTTAGCCGCGAGGATCCAGTCCTATCCGAGCACTATGTTGTACCTAGTAAAGGCGGCTGCCTAGAAGGTCTAATTTACCCCTTTTTCGTCCCCGTTAGAGTCCTTAGCTAGGACTACAATATCGTAACCTTTATAAACCGTTATCTAGTAGTTATTAAGGAACTTAACACGCGGTGTAGGCGCTCCGTTACTAGGTATCTGGAGCGATTGTACTTAATATTGCGCGATAAGGTTAATCTACGCTCCGTAGTCGACTAGAGCCTTTAGCGTATATAGCTTCCTATCTCTACCGCGGATATCTACGTTAATCGTAAGGCGTCTTTCTCTCCCTCTCGATTTTAGCCCTAGTTTAAGGGAGCTAAATTGTGCAACTATAACTTTAACTAAGGCTACTCTTTTTCCTACTCCTTATTGCCGGTCGGGGTGCGATTTACACCTAATACGGGGCTGTTATAGTTCGCGAAGTTTCCGCGTCCCCCTCGCTATCTAGGTCGGAAGCTAGCGCCTCTACCTCTTAGTGCCGGTAGAGGGTTCGAGCCTATTAAAGGTCCGCTTTAGGCTTGTTCCTAGTCCCTTTTAGGCCTAGTGTCTCTTGCTCTTAGTCTTCCCTTAGGGAAGAGTATGTTCTCGTATACCGACGTAGCCTCTATAAGTTCCGTAACGTCGAACGCGTTCGCGAGCTTCTCGTTTCTATTAATCTTGCTTCTTACGTCCTCTAGTAGCTTGGAGTAATAGAACCCCTTACGGTTTCCTCGTTCCTCCGGTACGGTTATTAGTACTACGTCTATGCGAGCCTTAAGCCCCTATATATACGTATAAAAGTTGCCGATAGATTAGTTTAGAAGCTGCTTATATATCTAGTACTAATTAGCTACCTCCGCTATGCGTATAGCCTTTAGTGTAATCTAGTTACGGAGCACCTCCTTTAGGTTGCTCTACTCGAATACCCTATCTTCTAAGTAGTCCTCCGGGTTTTAGGACTAGTAACGCATAATAGCTACTCGGAGGTCCTTTAGCCTAACCCTTTCGATCGCCTAGGTAGTACGGCGAGAGTAATAATTAGCTAGCATATTGTCCGGCACGTCGTAGAAATAGAAGCGGTTTTCGCAGTTACTAATCTAGTTACGGAGGGCCTCCGGGGTAGCGGTTTTAAGAGTGCATCCCGGCCCTAACTTAAGAAGGCTCTAAATCGGGTCTAAATTAGGCCTGGGTCCGCAGTGCGTTAGGTCTATACTCGAGGTTGCCCTCTTCCTTTTTTTAATTAGGTCTAGTTCTATCTTATAGATAGCTATAACGTCTCTTCTTACGTTTACGTACTCTATCCTTTCCTCCGGATTTATACCGTCTAGCGATTTCTATCGAAGGGACTAAAGGTAGTCGCGGACATATCGAGGGACCTAAAGATAGTTAGGGTCGGTGTCCAGGTCTATTAGTTCTGTTCCAGGGCTCGTTAGGGTCTGGTTCCGTTCTATATCGGGTCCTTCGTTGTTGTCGTGCATCCGCTAATCTACCGTTCTAGTATCGGATCGATTCTCTAGCTCGGCTAATAGGCGGGTGGATCTACCTATACGTCTAGTCGAACGTTCGGCCGCTTTGCCCTTTAGTAGCATCGTTTCGGTGCTAAATTAGACCTACTCTAGTGCTTAGTACGGCTAATCCCTTTGTAGGTTAAGAGGCAATATACTATAAGGGAGTGTAATTAGGTAGTAGCTAACACGTACAAGTAGTCTGTATACGAATGTCTATATTGCCTACCGAAGGGAACCGAAGGGAGGCGAAAAGGGAACAAAAGGGAGGTGTGTGTACTAAGGCTCGTACGGGCCTACTTCGGGTTAGCATTAGGCCTAAAGCAGGTCCGTAGGCCTACGGCATCCTAAGGCACCAACTCCCTAACACGTAGGCTCTAGCTCTATCCTCTTAGATAATAAGCTTATACTCCTTTACGAACGGCAATAGCTTAGGTATAAGAACGTCCTTTTAATAACGATACTAGTCTATACTACTAGCTCCGGCCCTACGTAC
This sequence comes from Zymoseptoria crescenta, assembly GCA_026122155.1. Taxonomy (NCBI): domain Eukaryota; kingdom Fungi; phylum Ascomycota; class Dothideomycetes; order Mycosphaerellales; family Mycosphaerellaceae; genus Zymoseptoria; species Zymoseptoria crescenta. The sequence continues at coordinate 143,881 of JALRMM010000011.1, forward strand.
TAGCTTACTACGCGCTTTAGTAAATACGAAACTCGGCCGTATACGCTTCCGCGGCTTCCTTAGCTAACCGCTCTTCGTAACTCCTCGATCTAACGATATACTAGCTAATTTATGCGCTAGATCCTCCTTATCCTACTTCTTCTTAAACCGCGTACGCGCCTCTACTTCGAGCACCTTATTACGAGCCTTTAGATCCTTCTTAGCCGCCTTTACCTCCGCCTAGGTTTCCTTCGTCTATACGTAGTATAGACCTTTATAATTATATAAGAAAGAGCCCTAGAACATAAAGTCCGAGAAGCCTTTAAAGTAGTTACTATAACACGTCTTATCGTTCGCTTTATATACCGTTCGCTAGACACGATTGCTACTACGATATAGGCTATAAATTACGGAAGTTTCGTTAGTCTATAACACTTACTTCTAATCCTCGAGCGTCTAGTCCTTATATTATAGATACTAAGCAAGCCGTATCGTACGTATCTCTAGAGTAAGTCTAGGCTTCGCATTACGCTTAACTTTATAATATCCGGCTCTACGAAGGAGTCTCTATACTAACATTACCGATAGGTTAGAGCCCTTTACGAGTAGTTAACGACTAATTATAGTAGCTATTAGCAAGCGCGTTCGCCTATTAACGCTAATAGTAGACACTACCTTACTAAGAGCTTTCTCGGTCGTAATAGGTAGTCTACTAGAGCGTAGCTTATCGATAAAGAACTTATCTCGGAAGTTAGTACTATCGAATCTACGCTTTCTCGCCTTATTATATATCGACCTATAATACCGCTCCTTTATACTAGTTACCGCTTTAACCTAAGTATATGTCTTACTAGCCTCTTATAGAGTATAAGTAGCCGCACGAGCGGCTACCGAGTAGTAGTTAGTACGTCTATCCGCTCTCTTTTAAGGGTTACTACCTACTAGAAGATAGTTAGATCTACGCTAATACTACTTATTTTGCCGCTACTTAACACTATAGGCTCGATAGTAAGCCGTAATATTAAGCATTATGCAATTTGCTAACTTACCGAGAAGGCACTTTATCTAGCTAGAGGATATTATTAGCTATTTACCGCTCTTCTCGGTTAGCAACAATACTATAATTAAGATAACACTATAAACATAACACCGTACACAGTACAACAACGAGGATTAAATAACGCTACGGAGATATCCGGCACACGGACTAGCCTTACCTCCACCGGCAAGGACTTCTAATACGCACCTCCGTATCGGCATTAGTCTTAGACCCTTTAGCTTTTGGTCCAGAGCTAGTACGGACTGTCGCCTGCATACAGGAATAGCGCCTTCTGCCGAGGAACTCTATCGATGCTCTCTTTCGGAGTCTTAAGGCAGATATCGACAAGATTCTCGAGCTTATATTAGCCCGAGAAGCAGTCCTATAGAACTAGGCGGGCACCAGTTCATGCTCTTTCTTGTTCTTCTAAGAGCCTGTTGTAGTAAAAACTTCAAACCCAGCACGACGTAAGCTTGTGCTCTCGACCCTTGACACTAACTAGCCAACATCCTGCCGAAGACCCTGCTCGTCCTTTCCGGCACCTGCCTGAGTTCAGAATCAGCCAACATTCGTCTGGATAGCTACTCCGCACCTGGTCTCTCCCTTGTTATAACTTTGCACGGACGACATCTTACGTACGGCAATGCCCCTGCAACAGCGACTGCAATTACAGTCACCTCACCAGTGCGACGGTGACCCACTTAAACCATGCCAGATTTAAGGTGCCCTTGAAGTACAGCCTTGCAAGCGCAGAAAGGGCGTCCGGACGACCACTCCGAACCTGGTATTCACCTTGTAATCGCTATGCACGGGCAGCGCCTAGCCCATGGCAGTGCCCTTGCAACAGCGACTGCAAGCAGTTAGTCACCATCGGCGCTGCGACGTGACTGTAGCTGAAAACCAAGCGCTAACCACCGGCGCTGCGACGTGACTGAAACCATCCCTTTGCAAACTCGTCCGGTGGAGACAGGTACAACGCTAAAGCCCTGCTCCGGTATTCCATATGTGAAAAATCTTATGTTTCTGAAGACTCATCCAATCAACCCATGCTTAGGACCGGCCCGCCCGGGATGCACTGCTTCGATGGGAACAAGAAGTGCTACTGCATTGTATGCCATCGAGTCAAATCCCATTTGCTGTCGATTGATCTGATCCGTCTTCCATAGGCCCAGAAGATCCCGGAGCTTTGCATCTGCCTCTAGAATACCACGAAATATGGACCGCTCCAGGATTTGTGCACACGGGTGAGCGACACTTTGATGTGCGTACGACTTATTGGTGACCTCATGCTGATACATGCTAGGGAGCGCTTGGAACTGATACCTTCTGCGTCTATGACTGCGATGGTAGTGGCAGGATGGCAGGAAATGGCGCCTGCGATTCCGAAATTGATCCTTGTTCGAAGCCGTAGGACATCGTCGTTGGAGAAATCTTGCCTGAGCATGCACGAATGTTTGATAGCGCAGCGATGCCAAAGGTCACACTAGTCGGTCCATGGTCACGTGTCTTGCTGTCTTGCCTAGATTGTCAAGATGTCCGCCGCTTTGCGGCTCTGTTCCAACCTGCTCGCATTAGATTACTGTGTCCCGTCTGGACAACATCAAGTATGAACTTCCAGGCGGTGTGCCGAGATTTTTCTAGCGGCGGTCCTTCGAGTATCTGTCCTCGGGGGGATCCACTGCAACTACCGCAAAGGGTGCCAGCTTGATTGTAGAGTTGTGCCGGAGTTTCGGCCATCAAGATCGTACACAGTCTCAATCCTCTGCTTCCAGAGCCACAACTTCTGGCAACTCCCTCACATCGACGACTCTGCTCTCCTCCAAATCTACAATCCTCAATGCCCCCAACTCCAGGACTCCGACTTTCAACGCCCGAAACTTCAACGTCGTATCGAAGCATGCACCAGCAGGCAGTGGTCCGATCCTTACATCAGGATTCAGATCGAGCACGTCCTGGGCTTTAGTACGTTCAAGAAGCGGCGCGCTGAAGATGTTGGCGATCAAGTCTGCTGTGTCAGGGTGTGTGGTCTGAGCGAGGGCGGTACTGCGGAGAGGTTTTCGAGGTTGAAGCATGACGAGAGCGAAGCGGCGGTTTCGAGAAGAGCGATTATTGCATTGGACGTGGAGGATGAAGTCTTGGTTGACAACTGCTGTCGCGGGGCCCGTGAAGGTGAAGATTACGCCCGATTCGGGAGCCGTGGTAGAGGCTGTTTCTCGCGTGGGCGGTCGATGTATGGATTGGACGGAGAGACTTTTATGGTGAGAGGAGGCGTTCATGGGCCGAGACCAGTTGTACGTCTTCTTGGACGCGGTGTTGGCATCTGTCGGGTCGAGCTGGGTGTCCAGTGGAATGGAGAGGTTGACGGTCGAGCCTTGGTCTAGCTTCGCAACGGCCTCAATCTTTGCAGTCAGTGGTCTCGAGGCCACAGCGTGTTTCGACGAGCTCGGTGGGATGTTGTACAGAAATATCGTCTCATCTCCGCTCTGAGTCTGAAGCGGCAGGATGATCTCGGTGAGAGGCTTGATCAGGCGGTCTTCCAGTCTGAGATCCACGCCTTTGATCTCAACAGTCCCAGCAATGACTTGCGATATCTCGACATGCAGACTTGCTATTATTGAATTCGGGAGTGTCGAGTACCGGATGCGCGTGAACAAGGCCGGCACGGCTGGATATGCTCGTTTCGAGGCCCCTCGAATCGGCTTGATAGCATCGTCAAGATTGACCGGTTTGGGCGGCGTTACTTTTGTAACTCGCGTCTCTGAGAGATAGACGTTTGAGTTCCTCAAGGCTGGATCGTGGTTCAAAGGCTCAAGGACATTGGCTGGCAAAGGCTCGAAGCTTTCAAGGTAGTCTTTCTGATTTTTGCGAGAGGCACGAGAGACATTCGCAGCCAATTTGACGGTCGCGGTGAAGTAGACTGCTGGTCGCTGAAGCCGTGCCCTAGGACGATGTAACGGCAATGTCGGCTCGAACACCACGTACGTGTAGTCGCCCACTGGAACAATATCCAAGAAGCTGGCTCCTGAGCAGGATTGAGATACCAAGTCATGCTTTCCCGAGGCCGATGCCGCATTGCCATTACCTTGAGGCACTGCGTCTGTGGCGTGTGCTGTGACTACCAGCTCAACGCTGGGTAGAATCTCTCGTAGACCCCCCTCGGATTCCGATGTCTTCAGCGTGATCAGAACTTTTGCTTGTTCGTCTAGTCTAGGTCTCAGTAAGCTGATGTATAGCAATGAGCTTGAGCTGCTCACCGAAAAAGAGATTCTTCCTCCCGGGAATACGTGCTATCTCTTCCGGATTGCCCTTCTTGAGCAATGCCACGGCATCGAAGTCTGATGCTCGAGGCAATGTGACCTCCAAGAACGCCGGTGACAGCGCCTCGAAACGCGTCCTGGCATCTATCGGGTCTGCCATTGATCCCAATTGCCAATTCGGTCAATGATCACATTCTGACAATATTGATGTTGAAGTGAGGTCTAGACAAGCTCACCGACTCCAGATTCACTTCACGTTTTGGTGGGGCTTCATCAGCTGTTTTGAAACCCCACCAGTTTGTGTCATCGCTGGAAAGCACTCATCTCTCCCGTCTCTTCCACAAACAAACTTCATATCCGCTCGACTTGTTCTCTCTCACACCGCACCCGCCTCGCTGACCAAATCGGTACCGCCATATCTTCTCATCACCGATCCCAGTTCCACCACCGCGATCATGGGCGCGAAAGTACCGCGCAACTTTCGCTTGCTGGAGGAGTTGGAGAAGGGCGAGAAAGGATTGGGCGCTGGTACGGACACGTTCGCTATTTGACGAATGGGTCCATATCACTGACACCGTGCTAGAGGCCTGCTCGTACGGTCTGGACGAAGGCGATGACTTACTCATGACCAACTGGAACGGCACCATCCTCGGACCACCTCACGTGCGTAACGTTACATGGGCAGAGCGAGGCAAAGGAGAGACATTGGGCTAAGAGGAGACAAACACAGAGCGTACACGAGAACCGCATATACTCCCTCAGGATCGTATGCGGACCACAATACCCAGACTCGCCGCCAGAAGTGACCTTCATCAGTAAAGTCAATCTGCCTTGTGTCGACCAGCGTCAGGGAAAGGTAGGATACGCGGACAAGATCCAAGCACGCTCGTACAAGGCACTGACATTGGCCTGCAGGTCGACATTTCCAAGCTCCCGAGCATCAGCGTCTGGAAGCGCGAATTCACAATGGAGACGATCCTGATCGAGATTCGACGATACATGGCTGCGCCAGCGAACAAGAAGCTACCTCAGCCTCCAGAGGGCACGAACTTCTGATAGCAGAAAGGAAACACAAGGAAGAGAGGTGTCGGGGTAGTACAAGACAGGGCTGCCGTTCAATGCAGCGACGGCGTACGAATAGAACTAAGCATAGCCTAGGCGTCATGAGGAAGTACAATAGGCTGTGAGCTCCATTACGAAGCAATGAAGCCACGAATGCATCTGCAGCAGCAACACATATCCATTCAGTGTGAAATTCAAGCGCTGCATCCGGCGCATTGCCGTTCTGGTTTCTATCTCTTTACATCCACCTAAATGTCTTGCCCATGCCTCCACATCAAGGAGCTCCATACAACCGCACCATCTTCGCCGCATGTTTCGGCTCAATGAACAGCGCTTCCGCCTCAACGACATGTACCCCATCACCTTCCCCATCCTCTCCAATAACCTCTATCCAACCTTTGACCCACGCCTTCCTACCCTCCATCTTTGTCGTCTCCGCCTTCAACGCAACATAACTACTCCCCGGACAAGGCCTCTTATAATCAATCTTCAAACTCGCCGTGACACCAATCTTATTCGGCAGCGCCGGAAAACACGCCCTCGCCAACCCTTCATCCAACAACGTCGCCAACAACCCTCCATGTACAATCCCCGGGTGTCCACACAACGCAGGCCCCAAGTAGTAAATCTGCGTCGAAGCCGGCAGTTCCGCCTCTTTACTCGTGAACATGAGCGGCGGCACCTCGATTTTCTCCTCGCCCATCAGCGGACCGCAGGTCAGATTGTGCGCGCGCATGGGCTCCGGGATTTTGAGGTGGGGTCGGGACTCGGTCATGGTGGGGTCGGCGCGCAGCGCGACGGCGATGGGGTGGTTGATGATGTTGAAGTTGACTTCTTCGGAGCGAGGAGTGGAGGGTTTGAAGAGCGTGAGGGACTCTTCGTCGCTGGGGGAGTGGAGGTAGCCGTTGACGGCTTCGGCGGCGGGTGCGGAGCCCATGGTGAAGCCGGCTATGAAGAATGCGAGGACGAGGCCGGAGGTGGTGAGGGCGCGGAGGATGCGGTTGGGTCGATCGGATGGAGGTGTTGGAGGCGAGTAGGATGGAGGAGCGTTGGTGTCTGTACGAGGAAGAGGAGGAGAGCGAGTCGCAGAGGTGGATTGAAGGCGCGTTTGAAGTTTATATGTTCGTGAAATGGCGGATGCTGCGAGGACACCTCTCGCAGCGATTGAGTGTTGAGATTGGCTGGCGAAGACCTGCCGAGCGATGACTGATCGCAAACCAGGCGGCGTCTCTAGAATTGCTGAGAAAGCGCGTCGTGAAATGAGAGCCATGGTTTTGTTTGTGCGGCCGTAGTAAAGGATTAAAAAGTTCGTCACCGGCGTTGAGCGGCGTTTTCGTTCTGCCGATTTCCGTTGGCCGAGGTCACACTTTTGGTCAACGCTCAGGTACGGAAGCGGACCGGGCGATTCGTCTGCATTTGGGCAGTGCAGAAACCACACTAGCCAGACGTCTTATTATTATCGTTCGCGAGAACGAAAACGAGTGCACTTGTACGCTGCTGGAAGAGAGAAGCACGACTTTGCAGAACACTGGATCAATTTGATGTCGGAACATCGTCTGCACTGCGCGCTGCTGAAGCCTTCCTGTCTGCTGTCTTGTCTCGTCGTCGGTAGACAACCACACTTGTTCGCTGCTCGTATTTACTTCATCATTGAAGTTGTGGCAGCTTCCTCCCCTGCTGTCATCGCGAAACTCCAATCAAAAATTCGAAGTACTCCTCTCCTTTCAAACTCCGTGTTCCATGCTCCATGATGCATTTGCCTCGCGGGCGTGATGGCTTGATGTGTCGTGTCGCGCTTGCTACGTTGTGGTTCTGCTTGTTCAGGCGGAAACGTGTCCGCCAGAGGAAGATCCTGGGGCGGGTCCTGCATTCGAGGACGAGGCGGGTGTCGAGGCGCTAGCTGGAGCTGCATTGCCTGCCGAAGCCGGAGTCGACGTCGAACCAGCTGCCGCCGGAGTGCCGGTCTCTTTTGCAACGCTGAGTGTACCGTTTGAAATCCAGATGTCGATAAGATCGCCCATGGGTTCGATGTCGCGTGCTGTGAGCAAGCCGAAGATGAGACCGACATTCACGAAGTGCATGAAGCAGGTGTTCAGCTCGCGGTGGCCGCTGGTGTCCCAGAAGACATTCCAATGGGCCCAGTACAGGTGTGCGTAGCAGCGGAACATTTGCTTGTACATGTTCTTGATCTCGACCTCGAAGCGTGGTGGGAATCCGGAAGCTTTGCCCAGGTAGTGACTGGGATCAGCTGCGGTCTGCTCAGCAGTAGGGAATTGGTGTCCTGGCTGAAGGTTGTTGGTGGGAAAGATTGACTCGTCTTGAATCTTGCCGTTAACCCAGGTCTGAATGTGCTTGATGTAGGTGGGAGCAGGGAGGTTGATGGGATTACGGTTGGTGTCGATCCAGCTGTAGTTGACGCTGAGAAGTCTGTCAGTAACAGAGCTTAGCTCGAAGGCGAAGGTGAATGCTGCATCTTACCTTCCAGCGTACATGGATGGGCAGTTGAGCTCGTTGCAAAGTGGACGACCAGAAGACTTGTCCTCGACCTGCACCACCTTGAGCTGTCCGCTCAGCTGTCTGACTTGCTCAACAACTGCCAATCTGTTAGTGAAGGCCAGTTTGATGTCAAACAGACGTTTCCAGCCTCACCTTGATGCGCCAGCCATTCACCCTCCTCAACAAGCTGTGGTTTGGCCGCCAAGGTCATGAAGTTACCCTTGACAATGAACCCCGCATGCTTCTCTCGGAAGAAGTAAGGTACGGATTTGGTGCCATTGTTGGTGCCATTGTTGGTGCTGGGATTGGTGTTGCTCTGATACGCTTGCTCGTTGGCGGCCATGTTTGGTGGTGCGTAAGACGAAAGTGGATTGCTGGGTTGTTCGGTGGTAGATGGACTGTACGCAGATGGTGAAGAGGTGTTGCCGCGGCTCGGCGGTGCGTTGGGGCGGCCGCCTGAGTTTCCCTGGCGTCCGAAGTTGCGGCTGTTGAGAGGGTCATCGTTAGCAATGTTGATCTCTCGAAAGCGATTCTCCACAATTTCGAGCGTAGGCGGCGACAATGGCAGCTCGATTGGCGGTGGTCTCCGGTCGCGGCGGAGTGGTCTTCCGTCGCTCCGCCAGAACGAGTTGTACTCGGCACAGTTCATGGTGGTGGTTGGCGTGGTTGTGGTGACCGGATCGGAGGGACGTGAGAGATGTGCAAGCTGGAACCGCGTCTCATGGCCTCACGCGACGTCATTTTGGAGCTTTTGGAGCTTCATTCACTCTCGTGAGGCCCTTCTAATCTCCCTTCAGGCACGTGGACGGCCGGCCCGGGTAACCGGCAGCCTTGCAGAAGCTGGTGCTCTCTCGCTGTCATACTCTGTCTCTTGGGGTGAAGTGCAGCTCCAGTAGTCGACGTGATCCAGACCAACAGCGCGAAAGGAGCTCGCAATAGGCAGCTCCGATCAAAATCTTTCGCCCAGCAACGACTTCGTGTTGTGTTGCGTGCCCGGAGCGCGCTCCGGCCCTTGGGCAGCTCCATCGTCTTCCGCAGCCATATTGTGAAGCACCGTGGCAGAAGCCCACGTGCCATCTTTCGTGGTGAACAGAGCATCTCTCTGCTTTTCGAGAGACGTTTCTGGCCATCCAGGTCCGGGGTCGGCGGTGGTCCCGGCGCAGCACCAAGTCGACATTGCCTCCTCTCCGCTGACAATACCTGTGATGACTCCAAGGCTCACGAACATTTGAGCTCTCGAGGAGATCACCACGGAAAAGAACCAGCGGAGAAGGCGGAGAGTATTGGGTCCATTTCATGCCAGGGCGGAACCACGCAAAATGAAGAAGTCTCAGAACACGCAAATACTTACAGATTGTTCATCCAGGAAGACATCTTGGTCTTTGGCGCTCGATATGCCGGAGAAGGGTTGGTCGAGTATTGAGAGGGTTGTGGTCGTGGTGGAATGATCGGTTTACACGACGTGATGTTGTGTCTTGACAGACGGGAAAGGGAGAGAGGTCCACAACTCCTTGAACCCTTGAAAGCTAAAACTTGTCCCACTCAAACTGCAGGGGCTCAAACACCAGCCACACGTGGTTCTAGGTGTGGCTTGAGTGTATAAAACGTCTCTCTCGTTCTTCTTCCTCCTCTTGCATAACAACAACAACGTTGATGCACAGGACGAACACTATCGGTCTGGTCGTGCGAGTGCGGCTTTCCCTCTCGTTGCTGACCTTCTCGAGAAGCAGTACCGGCATCCGCGCTGTTCGGAAACGGCGGTCTACTCCGAGTTTTGGGCCGAAATTAGCTTCACCTGCATACCACGACTCGCACCGGTATGAAACGAGGGACAACTCTACATTTGACGGCCTCGAAAGGCGTGACAGCTGAGTATACTCGGCTAAAATCATGAATCCGACACCACCTTGATCCAAGCTACTCAGTTCTTGAAGAGCGGCACACCCCAGGTCTCGCGGAAGTCGACAGTCCTTCCAGAATCTCCAGGTTGCGCAAGCGCATCAATGGCCTTCGTATCCTCCTCGCTCAACTTGCGGATCGCCAGGTTACTCTTGATCCGACTTGGAGTAGCGCTCTTACCAAGCGGCACTGTACCTCGTCCAACAGCCCAGCTCTGAAGCAACTGACCAACGTCCATATCATTCTTCTTTGCTAGCTCAAGGATCTTCTTATCCTTCAACAGCGTAGCACCATCGGCTTTCTGGCCCGCGAAGGGAGAGTAGCACGTCGTGAGGATGTCGTTCTTCTTGCCGAATTCAACGAGCTCGTTCTGCGGAAGCCATGGATGCACTTCGATTTGATTGCAGGAGATTGGCACGTCGGATGCGTGCGGGATGATGTCTGCCAGCTCAGCGACGGAGAAGTTGGAAAGACCGATGGCGCGAGTCTTGCCAGAGCGGACGAGTGCTTTCATGGCGTTCCAGGTGGGCACGAAGGAACCTTCTTTGCCTAAGGATCCCATCAGCACCTCACCGGCACACACCCTTTAGACGAAAGTACTCACCAGCCTGCTTGCAGATGTTCGACGAAGTATGCTCCCAGTCAACTACAGGCTTGCCGTTCTCCTTCAACATCCCCTTGTCATGCCCTCCCGCTTCCGGATTCTTCAAGGTGAGCAGGACCTCTCTCGATTCGGGCTTCGCCACGTATGGCCAGTGAGCAAGCCAAAGATCAACGTATTCTACACCCATCTGTTCCAGAACGTGGTCCAGGCATATCTCCACGTTCGATGGGTGTCCAAAGTGCGGCCAGAACTTTGAGGTAATGAAGATCTCCGATCTTGGGACCCCAGACTCTTTGATAGCTGTTCCAATTTCTTGATCGACCTGGTGGTTTTGTCAGTTCGGTGCAGATAGAAGCATTCTATTGGATGGGACTTACGCCATACATCCACGCACAATCAAGATGTCTGTAACCGGCCTTCAAAGCCTCAAGAACTGCATCCTTGGCCCATCCATGTCCACCAGAGGCCCAAGTTCCATAACCCACGGAGGGAATGGCAATGGTTTTGCCATCCGCGGCTTTGATGTCGAATGTTTTCGGTAAAGACATACTGTACTTCTGCTTTCGTGATGAAGATTGTTGCCAGTATAGTCGTTGTGATGTTGTAGTGTAGAGAGTTGTTACCTTCGAAAACCATCGTGACATCAGCCTCGGCTCCACTTTTCTAACTTCAAGCATCTCACTACGACGACACCTCACCTCCTTCTTGTATCCGATGTTTCTCTTGTTGGGAGGGTGCGGTATAAGCGCCTCCTACTGGCGTATCAGTCCGTCCAGCATCAACTTCGATGGCATGGACTCCTGGGAGATCGGCACAACGCCAGAGGCCCTGGAGAACCGGGTCACCTGGAACATCACGCGAGAGGACAGTATCACGCAGAGACAACTCATTCAAGGTATTTAAACTAAACAAAAGCCGAAGTGAACGCCCCTCCCAGCCCCTCCACCACCTCCCTTCCCTCTAGCGACCCCACTTCCCCAACATCGAGCCGAAGGAGGCATCGACGTCGAGGTTGAGAGCGAGGTAGCCCGAGTTGGGCAGGAGAGGAGAGGCCGGGATCGCTTCCACGCCAGCGAGGGAGGAGGACTCGCGGCAGGAGAGGTCGTCGGCAGAGTTGCCGAGAGCGAGGCTGGGAAGAGGGGAGTCGGAGAAGCGGAGCAGCCGCGCTTCATCCTCCTCGACCACTTTCGTGGCCACGGCGGTCTTTGCAAGACCACCGTCCCTCTTCCCCTCCACCGCGACGACTCTCCTCCGGAGGCTTCCCCTCACCTCGCGAAAGATCCCGGCGAAGCCGCGCTCCCTCTCCGCTCGGCGCGCCAGTGGAACGAATGTCGTTCCATCTGGCGGGTTGGCGCCGAGCGGGTTTGGGTGCGCGCGCTTGAGCGGCACGCAGGTGATGCGGATCACCCCGCCGTGCACCGTCTCGTCCTTGTCTGCGAGAGGGTTCTGCAGAGTCTCTCCGTAGCTGGAGGAGAGATCGTACCTATGGGGTGTCAGCGATTGACACGGCCGCAGAGCGGCTGGAAGAGACTCACAAGAAACCGCCGGGATACAGCTCCTCAATAACTTCTCCTCCAGCTTCGGTGACGAGTCGCTGGCAATCGCGCAGGACAGTAGCATAGTCGTCTTTTGCGTGGCAGAATATGTCGCACTGTTGAAGAGAGTGTTAGCAGAAGATCAAGATAAAGAGGAGAGGAGAAGATTGGACTGACTCGGAAGGTTGGAAAGGGCAGTCCGGTCTGAGACTTGGTCGGTTTCTCCGGGCTTGTGGTGGGCGTCTTGCTCCAGCTCTTCTTCTTCAGCTTCTTTGCTGGTGTCTGGGCGACTTGTGGTGCGACTTCCTTCTCGAACGACGGCATGACTTCCTTCTCTCGGCTGATCTCCTTGGTCTGGACGGTGCTTGTTGCGCTCGTGTTGACTTTGTTCTTCTCCGACGATTGGAACATGGATCCGAATCCCAGAGATGACAGCCGGCGCTTGGTCTTTCCACTGAAGGCCGAGTCTTTTCGGATTGGTTCGATCTTGTCATCTTCCGCTTTATGCATCGTGTTCTCTGTTGTTGTCATTATCTCGGCAGTCGGTTCGGTTCTGCTCTCCCGCTTTCCTTGCTCGATTTCGTTCGGCTCCTTTTCATGCTCGAGATCGGTCGGCTCCTTTTCATGCTTGATTTCATTTGTCTTCTTTTCATGCTCCATGTCGTTCGTCTCTTTTCCATGCTCGATCTCGTTCGTCTCTTTTCCATGCTCGAATCCGCTTTCCTCCATTTCCTGCATCGTGTCCGCCTTTGCCTTCAACTCTGCAGTCGTCTCCGCAGCGACCATGACAGCGTCCATCCCAGCTCTGCCCTTCCTCTTCTCTTGCAAGATCTTGGCCTTCATCGCCGCAGTGGTCTGCGCAGCGGGCTCTGTAGCACGCTCCGCCGCTCGTTCTGCAGCATGCTCCGCCTCTCTTGCATCGACATCCTCCAAGTCTCTCAGCTTCATCTTGACTCCAGATGGTACACCTCCTTCATCCTCTCTCACGACTCGAGTGCGCAGACCGCTTGGAGTGGATGGTGGTGAAGGTTGCGTTTGCACAATTCCAAGTCCTTCTCGATCATTTTCGCCGTAGTCTTTGGCCCCTCCGTCACTTGCTCCGTCTTGATTGTCTCCTCCGCGCTTGCTTCCTTTGTCTTTATCGCTACTGCTATGAAAGGGTTTGCCGCTGCCGCTACCGTACTTGCCTCCGCCTTGGGGTTGACTCTCCGACGCGGCTGGGGTGAAGAACTTGGTGATGTCTCCAAAGATGGAAAGTCTGGAAGCTCTCTTACTCACTTTGGAAGGTTTGGTTTGTGGTGTGGCTGGACTCGCACGTGAGTCTGGTCGTGGAGACGGGTCTGCTTGCATGGAAGGACCGTGCGGTGAGATTGGGGCTGGTGGGTTAGAGTCAGCGACGTCGTGCTCGTCAAGTGGGTGACGCTCGATGCCAGGACGATAGTAAGGGAGTAGATGAAGGCTGCGCGGTCAACTTACCGAATGCTGGCATCTTGTCTTGCAGCTGATGATGGTGACAGTAAGCGATTCGATGGTGAGTATGCAATGAGCAATAAGAAGTGTGGTAGAAGTAAGCGATACGATGGTGGATTTGCAATGATCAATAAGAAGTGTGGTGAGCGTGATGGTGGGCGTGGTGTGTGGCTCGAACTTTGGGAATGTTGACATGAGGCAAACGAAATATATGCCAAGAGCTTCAAGTGAACGCACTTCACCCGATTCCCAACGAGATGGCGAACAGCCCTAGGTAGCGCGCTTCACCCGGACGGTTCAGAGCAAAGAGAAATAATTTTGTTGGTCGACTTACATTCCGAGACGCTCGAAGCATTTGCAAGCGCACCTCCCATCCAGCAGTGATAGTTTAGCCCCTTTTCACCGACTTGAACCTGTCCAGCACCTCGTCCTCTGGCAGGACAGGCTTCACCTCAGTATCCCACGTCATATCAGCCCTCGTCTCCGCCTTGCCTTCCTCCAACTTCGCCTCCCGTACACACCTCCCGCACTGACAATCACCATCCAGCCACCTCTGCAGCCGTGTCCTCCTTGCCTGCACCGGATGCTCTGTCACGAAACAATCATATTCCACGAACAACTGCTCTCCCTTGACGACGTCCCTCTTCGTCCACACTTCCATCTTTGCATGGTCATACGTCGTCTGCCAGATGCAATTCGGCTCGCACGAATGATTGAACATGGCAAACAGACCGTTCAAGCTAGAAACGTTCGGATCGCTCCAGGAGTTGTTGTCGATGCGTGCGAGGATGGTGAAGAAGACATCCGTGTCGTAGGAGAAATCGGCGAAGATGTCGATGCCAAAGCGGCGCAGGGCTTCGTTGGGAACGACGATGTCTTCTTTGAGTTTGAAGGGTGAGGACTTCTCGCGGTAGGTAGGAGTCAGGCGTGCGAGTAGAGGGTGGGAAAGTGGGTGGGAGGATCTGTCAACAATCGGGCAGAGGAGGAGCTTGCAATGTAAGATGACCGATGCGGCTTTGACTCCGCAGCGGTCACGGATCCAGCGCATGTCGTGATCGATGTCGTCCTCGTCGGCGTTGGGGTGGAGATCTTCCATGCAGCCGAAGCCGCCGTGGAGATTGTCGCGGGTTCCATCGATGCCCGGTCCATTGCAGCCCTGGTCAGTGAGATCAGTCTCCGTGGCAGTAATTTCGCTGGGTAATTCATCCCATACCCAAGCCCGAGATCGATCGACCACCACCACCTCCTCTGCCTTGATATCTTTCTTCGCGAAGTCTCCCCAGACTTCTCTCCCGTCGCCTCTACCCATCTGACCGAACGCATTGCGCCGCACCTCGCACATGTCGCCAAGCTCTCTGTTGACTTGCTCCAGAGCCTCATCTCCTCTGTTCACAAATTTGCTCAACCACGGATACGCTCTAGCCACAAACGAGCCGTCTTCAAACTCCGGAGCGAACTCAAGCTCGTTCTGGATCAACGTGTCCGCCTCTCCTCTCAGCAGAACAGCAGCACTTCTCAGTGCATCTCGCGCCTCACCTTGGCCTGGCTCGTCGTGCTCATGATCATCAAGCATATAGAAGCCCATGTTATGCCCAAGTCGCCTCCGAGGATGCCAATCGAGGCTTCTGACAATGGCCTCGCAGAGTAGAGAACATTTGTGAGCGGACCCCGTGGCGAGTTCGGGGTAGTGCAGCTGGGACAGAAGCCGAGCTCGCTTGAGCCAAACTCTCGGGTCGTACGGATGCGCGTGAAGAGCACGGGTGGTGATGGAAAGGTCTTGAATGAGTTCTTGTAGCACCTGCGGACTGAGATTGTCGTTGATGTTGCGTTTTGGCCTGGTGGGACGCCACTCTGTATATGGAAAAGGGACCTCCATATTTTGTAAAAGTGTTGTATGTTGTGTCGGTGTACGAAGTTGAAGTTGAAGTAGTGGTGAGACTTTGGGTCTTATGCGATTTGGCTTTTGGCGTGAAAATCTCCTGATTCGGAAGGAGCTGAGGGTGTAAGTCAGGATTGTCAGCGATATGAAGAGGACTGACTTGTCTTTTCAAGGCCAGCGCCTATTCATAGTGTGAAGAACATCAAGCATATGCAAGCAGAGCAAGCCGTCACGGCAAACCAATCCCGCCTCATTGCTTGTCTCCGCAAGAACAAGCCAGTTCTACTTGGGTGTTCGTCAGAGAAGCACAATCATGAGTCGTACAAAACAACGGAGAAGATAGGCACTTCTGCACTCACCCGGAACGCGCAAGTCGTTTGTGAATGCTAACCCTGCAAGCGAGCGCGCATACGAGCAAGGAGCTGGCTCCGCGGCGCATAGGGACAGAACATGAGCCACGGAACTGGTCGCTCCGCGGCAAGACGAGCGGTCAGAGTCTACAAAGGCCTGCGAGGAAGTTTAAGCACAATGCCAATGATGAAGTGGAGAGTGAAGAACATCTGCGATTCAGCACGGTCTTGCTCACACCTCAGGTCTCCTCATGCTCTTTGCGATTCGCTCGCGGCGATCCTGACCGTCGCCGGCCTTTGGAAGCTCATCTCTGTTGATTCATCATCCAACCAACATCTCTATTCCGCAATCCTATCCTGCAAGAGCGAAGTCCACGAGCCGCGCCTCCATGGTCTTCGTCGTTCGTCTTTCGCAAAATTGACCCCGCCTTCATGCCTCCATATCGGCATGCCGCTCAAGTCTTCCCCACGACCATGAAGTCGCTCCCGCCTCCTACTCGCGAGCCCCCTTCTACCACTCGAATAGCTATTCCAACCAAAAAACAAGTCATGACAAAGCTCTTCCTCGTACCAACACCTCATCAGCTGCTTGGATCCAAATTTCGTCGGTCTCGTTGAATTTTCCGCCAGTGCGAAGTCTAGCGACTTGGATGAATAGGTGGTACCGCCCCAAAACGTATTCCGCATCGCTTGCTCTTTCGCCCGTCGGACCGCGCTTCTGCCCGCGGGTTTCATTTTGGCTGTGAGGCCATTACATACTGCGACGGATAGACAAAAGTCAGAGAACTTGCTGTGAAGAAAGAGCTCTAATCTCCCTCGCTGAGAGGGCTCTAATCTCTCGCTGAGGTTCCGGGCTTTGGTGCTGGTGAAGGTTGGGCTGAGGGAAGGCCGAAAAAATTGATTACAATTGGCCAAGGAAGCGGAAGTAATGAAGAAGTGAAGGGAGACCAAAAGACCAGAGAGCTCTGGTCTGGAGAGAAGTCGGGACTAGCTCACAGCATCAGATTATGCAGGTTCCTTTGCACGATCATGTCCTGCACGCTCTTCATCGTCTTGTCCAGCAAGTTCGTATCGGTAGCATTGGTGAAGTGCACATAGGCCTCTTTGTCGGGATCGCGGACCAGATTCCTGAATTTCCGTGCAAAAAATTGCTGGCCTTCTTCGACATCTGTGTCGGCTCCGGTGTAGTCTGGGAAGTGATCTCGGATGAGTGATTGGCCAGTGGAGACCTTCTCTCGGAAGAGGTCGATTTTGTTGAGGAAGAGGATGAGGGCGGACTTTTCGAAGTATTTGCTGTTGGCGATGGACTCGAAGAGCATGAGGGCTTCGTGCATTTGGTTCTACGAGGATGCGTCAGTCGAATCCCCAATTTCTGGTACTCATATATCCAAACTCACGCCATTCCTGTCTTCGACCAACACATGATCGTAGCCGCTGATCGCGACCAGGAAAAGTACCACCTGTACGTTGTCGAAAACGTGAATCCACTTCTTTCGCTCAGATCTCTGTCCGCCGACATCGAACATGCGGTACGTCAGGGAGCCAGTCTCGAAGATGGTCTCGCTGATTCCTGTCGTTCTCAGCCGTGCTCGGAGAATGTCCTGATCAGTCGGTGAGTAGTCTCGGGCGAATAATCGATCGACGTCCGAGAGGAAGCTGTGCTGTAGTCAGTGATAGCTGCGAAAGTGGCATGCCGATTCACATACTATGTGAGGTTGTCGTGAAGCGCGTATTCGTTGCCTTTTCTAATCGCAAGTTGTACGCCTTGATCTCTCCACAGACTCTTGAATGCATTGAGGCAGTCATTTGGCATTGACTCGTCAGGCCCAATTTCCGGATCGGCCGCAAGGAGTTCGGCGAAGCGCTGGATACGACGGTCAGCAGAGTATCGTTTATGCCGCGCGATCTCTACATACCACACTGCTGGGATCAGCGAATTCCACCTCTTGTTCCTCCATTGCGCCAAACACGACCTGGAAGGCATGCACCAAGTTCTGGAAGATGGTCACCTTCCATTGTTTCCGCTCTGAGTTTGAGAAGCCCTTGGTGTGAATAAGGCGCATCTGCTTCAAGACCGTCGACTTGCCGGATTCGCCAGCGCCTGCACAGTCGCCCAAGAGTCAGCAATCAAGATATCCCGCCAACGATGTGCCCATTCCTCCTGGTTTCATGCCTCAAGGAGGACGTACCGAGCAGCAGGAGCTTGACCTCCTTAGCCAAGCGCTTCTGATCTTCCCGCAGCTGTTTCTCAATCTCCTTGCTCTTCTTCGCATCGGGGTCCTCTTTACTGCTGCTGCCGAAACACATTATGCCGCCTAATGCCATTCACTCAAGAGATGTGAGGAAAGACTCTCGAAGAAGGGACGTGTATGCCTGCGGTGCTCGGTGGCAGCACAGATCGGCGTTCAGTGGAGTATGCAGTGGGCGTTCGCTCGTCACGTTCCGCGCGGGACTCAGCCGGGAGCTCGTGGGTTGGTGCTGCGCGTGCGCGTTGTTGACTGGTGGAGGAGGAATGAGAGGTGGCTGGTAGAACGCCCTGGTGCGAGGATGCGGTGTGACGATGCTGGAGTGTTCTCTGTTGACGGCAATGGCTCGTCCGACAGTTGTGGACCGGTACGGTGTTTCCAAGAAGATAGACAATTCGATGCGGTACAGCGTTGTAGACTGGGTTGTGGTAAGGTAGTCCGCCAAAGGTCGATCGTAAACGTAGTCTATCACTGCGCCCAGCTGTTTGCTAGCCCCCTAGTCGCGGTGACCTGCGCGCCGTAGTCGTCAGCAATGCAACCGCCAGGATTTTGATGTCCGCCAAAAAGCGAGCAGCAGTAGCGACGGCAATTCTCCGCGATCTTCAGGCGGACAAGCAGGCACTTAGGCGAGCGGTGGGGGTTTGACGTAGTTCTAGTGCTGGTGAAGTACCGGGCACTTACTCGACACGCGGGCCGTCGTCGGCGATCCGGTAGGTTTGAGGCAGGGTAACAGGTACGCCGCGCGCGCCAGTGGATGAGTAATCGAAGGTAGTAGGTATGCACTTCGCAGGTCGCACACAGGTGTACAAGTGTTGCTCGAATCCGACCAGAAGTGCGTGATGGTGAGAAAGTCTTCTGTCGACTGCGAAGGAGGCGCGCTGACGCTGAGAATCTCCGATCTCACTCCTCTTCGATCAAGGAGACCTGAAGACCCTGTCTGTCACTCGGCGCTATCGACTTCACTCCCTGCCTAGACGGGAAGTCTCCGATGCGTGGGATGAGGCTTCCAAGGCCGTCGGCGTTGCTCAATGGGCGAGAGATCAAGTCCGTTGTCGAAGATGGCTGCTGGCGGACGGGCAACGGCTGGTGCGAGGGAAGCAAGTCGACCAATGTCCTCAAGAGCACAAAAAATGGGCGGCACAGCGGATTCAGATCAATGTGCAGAGCGTGCGCAATCGCATTGGGTGGAGAAGCAAGGGGTGCGTCCCACGTTCCAGAAGTGCCAAGCTCAACATCCTCGAATGCTTGAAAGGAAGTTTGGGTGATTGATTCGGCACAAAGGCCGCCGCTTCAGCAGGGATGGCTGCGGTATGGCAAGGTAAGCTGGTCGGGTGCAACGGCAGACACTCATCACGGAGCCACGAGGACAAGGTATGCCTGCGATGTTGTCTGATAAGGGCATCGCCCTCACGGTCACGGGATACGAAGGCGCTTCCATCGTATAGAATCTAAGATACCTCGCGGACACACGGCTCAACAGCGCCTTCGAATTGACACGATGCAACAGCACGTATCATCCGGCGATCGACGCACTGGCCAACATCCAAGGACGTCGCCCGGCAGCCAGTGAGCACATCTCGACGCTCGAGTTCTCGACATCCCACTTGCCCCGTCTGCGGCATCCGCAATCGACGCGCTGCTTCCTGTTGTGCCTTCCTCAGACCTCTCTACCTCGAGACTTTCGCGTGTCAGACACGCCCCTGCAAGGGATTTGGAATTGCGAGGTATCCCCGTTCAACCACATGGCGAAAAGGCGCTCGAACATGGTGTTTGCGTTCTGCCTGTCTTCAAGACCGAAACCCTCTCCCGAGGGCGAGTCAGGCCCGAACCACTCACCGGAACTGCCGTGCCTCGACATTGCCAATGGATCGGGCTAGACTCTCAGCACTGGGTTTCATCGATGCCGGAACTGAGCTTGGCCTTCCAGGCTTGGCTATCGCGGACTTGGTATTGTCAGAGCGGCGATGCCAGGAGTATGGTACTGACTGTAAGACGAACCTGACGTGCTCCCTCCACACTCCGCCGTGAGGACGACCGAAATCATTCGGGTAAGGACACCCATGCTAACTTAGGATGTCAACGATGTTTGGGCTGATCTTGGCTCGCTCGCCGACGGCGATATTTGATGCTGTTCTCACTACAGTACCTGCGCAGCCTTGCTCCCCTCGTCTCTCGGGTCACGGCTTTGCTAATGACAACAACATGTTTATTCTAATTGGACTAACGACGAGGTGTTCGCCACCAAAACCCACCGCTGTTTGGAGAATGGTCGCAAGCTCCCGCACCACCCACTCTAGGCCTCGTGGGGATTTCCTTGGATCGCTTCCCAGGGTTGGTTATGTTGGCTGTGAGACAAACGTCATACGAATATTGGATTCGTACAAAATGAGGGTCGCTCGTTCAACAACAACAGGCCATGCTGGTCGAACCAAGTGGAGCACGAGAGTTCATGCGGGGCTGTATACGAGGCAATGAGGATGAGAGCAAGAGCAAGGGGAACTCGGAAAGTACATGTATGTCACGCCTCCCAGTCACATTTTAAATCAATTCTGCCCACCCCAAACGATCGCTCAAAGCATCCTGCGACTCTACAACCACCAACCCTTCCGTGCCAACCAATCCTCTCATCAAGCTCTACGACCAATGCTTCCGCGCCGAACCGCCTCGCTCTCGTTGCGACCTCTATGAAGCTCTCCAGCATTCTGGCTTTTCTTCCCTTCTGCGCAGCTCTCCCTATCGCGGGGACTCGGACTTCTGTTGAAGCATACGCATCCCTCAAGCCCACGACCTACTTGCCGGAACTAACTTTACACAAGAAGTGATGTTTCCTCGGCCCTCGTGCCGCGTCAGGCAATCCTTGCGGAAGCTATTGAGGTGACGCTCGGATGGTTTTTCGAGATTGCCGAAACTGAAGCTCCAGCCGCCGCGGAGGCCACATTTGAAGTCGGAGAGACGGGCGCAATTACCAATGTCGGCAGAGGTGTGACTATTCTCAAGAGCTGGCCAGTCGGGAATGACCTCGTCTATGTCGCCCTCAAAAAGTTCGACGATTTTTTGGGTTTCGAGGGGCATGCAATCATGCTTATCAACAGAGCCACTGGTCTCATCCGGAATGCAAAACCGACCGGCGCCGGAATTCCTGGCTACACCTTACGCCATCTAAAGCTCGCCCCGAGCGCGAAAGTCAGGGGTATTTAGGCAAGTATCGCTTCGCACAATGGCCCGGAGCTGGAAGAAGCCTCTTCTCCGATGGACAGCGGCCTGGCTAAGGCGAGATACATGCATCCAATGCATGAGATAGGAAGCCGTTGGTGAGAGCGCGTGATGGGCCACTTTCATGTACGCACCTCTGTCTCTTTTACCTATCTCGGGTCCTACTGACAGGACTGAATGCAGCGGTGGAAGGAGCGGAAGAAGGAGCAGTGGCGTGGTCGTTGGTTTGTTGGAAAGGGAGTTCATCAGCAGTGGAAGGAGATATCGATCTTGGTGTGAAAAGGGACCCAGAGTAGGGGTGGAGGAAGGAAAGCAGAGTAGGGGTGGAGGAAGGAAAGCAGTGGCATTTTACGACCACTTTCGGCTAGATAATTGTAATCGAGTGTCATCCGAACTGACGTTCAAAGTTGTGAGGCTTAGCGCTGTCTATGCTATCACACACCATTCAAACAAAGATCGGACTTAAAGAAAGCGTCCACTTCCAAATTCTGGCATTCGTGGTCAATAATCCCTTCACGTATGATCTTGGCTGCTAGTGGAGAGTGTCAGATGGGGCGATCCTGTTCACGTTCATTTCAATGACATATACCAGTCCATCCGATGCGCCATAATCCAAACGGGCACAACATCTTCAAGATCAAATGCCGTTCTGATCAATCTCAGCATTCGAACCCTTCCACGCCGCGGCCAAGAGATTCTGCTGGCGGCAGTACAGTAGCTCTCGCAACGGAGATCATCCCGAACATCAATTCAACACCAAAGTTACATCGTTGTCGTATCCAGAGACTACCGGGCAATCTCACTCGCTTAGGTCGTGTCCAGTAGATGAGTGGATCGGCTGGTGAGTGGTGTAAACGCTCGGACGTAATCTAATGGTAGCTCTTAATCACGCTATTGTCCAGTAGTTTGTAAGTAGAGTCAGCTGTAATCTACAGTAATTAAAATAAAGGTTCATAAGCGTATAGGGAGCCGGTAACACCCTCTATATAGTAAAGCGCCGAGTAAGAAGTTACGTATATTAAAACCTGCTCTCGAGGTAGTTTAAAAACTGCCTTACGTGCGTAAGCCGCGTCGTGTTAGCGTTATATAATATACGCATCTACTTCTACTATAGCCGATAGTAAACTATAGAAGAGGCGTATCGTATAGAACCGAGTAGTCGTAGTAGCTAGCCTAGCGGTGTTACTGCTCGAGGATTACGCAAACTCTATACCGGCTAGCGTGCGGATAATATATAAGGATAGTAATAAAGGTCGAGCGTTTACGGCTAGCCTCTTACTAAACAATAAGCGGTTATATTAGTATATACGCTTTAGCTAGTAAGCGTTCGCTCGACTCTATTAGCTAGTCGAGCCTTATATAACTACTAAGTGCCGGTCTATTAACAAGTAAAAGAAGCTAATTATATTCCTTTACGTTATAGCGTATAACGACTAGTATCGTAACTCCTCGGAGGATTACTATTATTTACTAACGACGGTCGGTATAGTACTTTACGAAGTACTAGATATAGTCTATTATATCTATTAGCAAGTAGTATAGCTAGCAGCGGCGAATAACTATAAGGCTATTAAGAGCAAGGGACTAAAGTACTAGCTAGCCTTCGACAAGTATATTAGAGCACTAGATAGCTCTTATATCTTCGTATACGTACGTAGTAAATAAGTAGTATAGCGTAATCGGAAGGGCTATCGTAGAACGTATTAGTAGTAGTGGACTTTAAAATAAGGTTTACGTTTATATTAGCTAGATAGGAAGGCTCTACTTACGACGGTCGTATACTTACTAATACTCGTTTAATATATAGCTTTAGCGTACCGGAAGGATACTATTATCTCGTAGATGCCGGTTATTCGAATACACCCCTTACGATAGTACTATATCGCGGAGTACGATATTATCTAAGGGAGTAGTATCTAGTTAGTATAAAGCCGTAGAACGCGAAGGAGTTGTTTAATCTAAGACACTCGTCGCTCTATAACGTCGTCGAGCGGTCCTTTAGTATTCTTAAACAACGCTTCCGAATCTTCGAGATAGCGCTACTATTCGATATAGCTACGTAGATGTAGCTAGTATATGCCTATGTAGCTCTTTACAATATCCTTATAGACTTCGGTACGAGCGTGCCGCGCGTAGAGCTAGTAGAAGATAATACGAACTATCGGCTATTCGATAACTTTATAGCGTAGGCTAAAGAGGCTCGAGTAGTAAAGGATTCGATAGCTATACGAAGAGAGCTGTTAGTAGAGGACATATAGACGAGATATAAGGAGCATCTAATAGAGAAGGAGGCATTAAGGGGTAGTAATAGTAGTAATAGCGATAAAGAAGAATTCGAGCTAGTAGTTTAGACGAAAAAACTTAGATTTTTTACCCTACTTTACTTACTCGGGACGGTGTTATAATTAAAATCCTATGTACCTTCTCTTAGCACTCGGTTTTAGTAAGAAAAGCTTATAAAAGTAGGGCTATACTACGGTTTTTAAGGATTCGTAGGACGGCTTTAACGATAGACTCCTAAATACTAAAAGCCCCCCTATCTTAGAGTTAGGCTAAGTTATTACTAAAAACCTTACTTTCTTCCGTCCGCTTTAATAATCTAGCCCTTCTAAACGACCGCTCGTTCTTTAACTCTTCGACTACCCCTTTAACTATAGCCTCCTTCTATTTATTATTAATCGCCGGCGACTATATGCCCTCTATCTCTTACCTTATTATCTCCTTTATAACTATGCCGCGCTACTTATAATTAAGCCCGTCTACTACCTTCGACTTCGAGAAAACGAACCTTTTAATAGAGTTCTCCGTAGTAGGCTATACGAGCTTCTTACTAGTAAGGAGGATAGCATTAACGAGGTTGTCGAAACGACTACTAATCCTCTTACTAGCGCTCTCGGACTTCTATCGCTTATTCGCCTTTACGAGCTCTAAGGCTTTACGGCGCGTCGGCGCTAGTTAACTATCTCGTCCGCTTAACGAGGCTAAGACTCGTCTTACGTATTACTAGTATTACCGCTTCTACTACTAATAACGGTATAAATACTCTAAGTATATATACTAGTAGTAGACGTCCCGGTAAACAACTAATCTAGCGTAGCCTCGAACTATAACGGCTTCGTTACGAACTTCTTCGAGCCCTTATACTACTCCTAATACGCCTTTATTACTTCCGGTAATATACGAGGGTAGCTAGATACTAGATTCTTACTCTAACCGGATAGATTATAGAGTTCGTTCTATATCTTCTAGTCTTGCTTTAACCCTCGATACTTAGTTTAATACGACAACACGGTAAAATGCCTATATCTACTAACTAGTATAATAGCCTTTATACCTTCTACTATAAATAGATACGCCTACGGCTTAATACTACTATCCGTACGCATACTAGCCTCGCTCTATTTATTAGCCTCGTTTATTAACGCCTCTATCTCTCTATCCTCCTATACGAACCGTGGATCCGCACCTAGTACTAGCGTGCCCTCTTTAAAACTATCTAAGCTCTCGATACTAGATAATACGGATATAGCGCGTAAGGCTTAAGAAGCTAGCTAGCGAGAAGGCGTCTACGAAGGCGTCTATAAAGGCGTACGTAAAGGCGTACGTAAAGGCGTACGTAAAGGCGTCTACGAAGGCGTTCGATTAATTATCCGAGAAGGAAGAGCCGGAGTCTTAAAGATAGGGGATTATAGCTACTCTAACTACGTAAATAGTGCGTCCGAGAGTAACGAATCGATAGCTATATCGCTAGACTAAGAGGCAGCTATAGTAGTAGTAGTAGTAGTAGTAGTAGTAGTAGTAGTAGTAGTAGTAATAAATACGCGTTAATACTATAATAACACCTTCGACGCGAGGTAGAAGTAGACATAGCTAGCTAATAACTAACCTTAATCGCATTACGCACTAGACAACTGGACGATTTAGAGTAAGATTAACCTTTGGCTACTAACAACACTATTGCAACACTAAATCCAGCGACATGGTCAGAGCGTTCAATCCACTCCGCTCATCTACTGGACAGGCCCTTACAGGCTCAGCAGCGATGGCCAGGGATCGATGTCGCTGTCCGGGCAAATCACCTTGATGGCCCTCCTCCCCTGGAATCTCACGTCGAGCCATCAAGGTACCGCACCACACTTCAAAATCACACCTCGACACAAGTCAACTCTTCACGTTTGCTGTCAGCAATACCACTGCCCAGCTCACAGCACAAACGAACACACCACTCCGACTTTCGAGCCAAGAACTCAAACATGTCCCACGACACAGTCTACTTCTGCCGCCCACGGACCATGGGCAAGGCTGCCATCGGCTGGTAAGATCGCTGCCCTTCCTCGCCGCCCGATCATCGATGGTCCTCGAGAGCTTTCCATTGCTGACCACAATTTTCTTCGCTACAGCCGTGTGACCGGCGACAAGAAGAAGAGCGGCGTCATTCGCAAGTACGGCTTGAACATGTCGCGCCAGGCGTTCCGCGAAAAGGCGGCGGACATCGGGTTTCAGAAGGTGAGTTGATTTTTGGGACGAGTGGGACGGCGATGAGCTGGGCGTAGAGCATGAGCGGGAGAGGAACATCAAGGGCAAGAAATGAGTTCAGGCAGCTGACGAGGCTCTTCACAGTTCCGCTAAGCTACCACGCCTCCCACCAAGCCCACAAACCTCTGGTCGGACCGAGGCGGTGAAAGGACGAGATGCGCAAGACGGTCGAATCAAGAGTCTCGAGACATTCTATCTGCATGTACTCCAGAGATCGCCCACTCATTGCCAAAAGTACAATACGACTGCTGCCAAAGGATGTTGCCACGCGCCAGGCAGCCTGACTCGCATACCCACCTCGCTTACGCTCAAACCGCATGTCTCCAAGTAGACACATGGAGCCTTGTACCAATCTGCTATTCGGCATCGTCCTGACGTTGAATCATCGATGCGCTGTGACTGTCCTGCTTCTTGTGATGATGGCGATTCAAGTCACCCAACTCGTCCCTCATCGAGACATCATGTCTTCAGAGCTCAATTCGCTCTTCGTCTTCCCCGTCTCCAATCGTGCATGCCCTTTCATAGCACACCTGATGCCCTCAGCGCACAAGCTCAATGACGCAAGCACCTCCAGCACCCAGGTGCACAAGGTCTGTTAAAGGGAATCTCACGCGACATTTTTCTCAGTTCGTCCAACAACCTCCCTTCCTCGAGGCTCAAGATCCACTGATGCATCCTCTGCCGGACATCCCGAATGCTGTCTGGCTTACAAATTATGTCGCAGTTCTCCCAGCCTCCTGGATGGTCGTGGTAGAGACGGTACTCGGTTCTAATGTTCGTGCCCTTCTTGTTGGGGTGCTCACAGCGGAGCAACCATTTTTGCAGGCCTTCTGGGTTTGCCGGACAACTCTCGGTGGCGTCGAGCTCGATAATGAATTCTCGTTCAGATGGAGTTCCGATGCCTGGAAGGAGCTTGAGTTCGCGAGCGGATAGCTTGTTGAGCCAGCGGACGACATGGGCGAAGTTGAAGTCCGTGACCGTGGTGAAGATCTGGGTGGCGTGCGAGTTGAGGATGCTGGCATACTCTTCGCGGACTTGTCGAGATGTGGATAACAGAGACGAGGTGCTGACGAGCTTTGCTTGTTTGTTTTTGCGCGAGAGAGTTGCTGCGCCGGAGAGAGCGACGTATCCGTACACGACGTCTCTGAGTTCCCGTGGCAGGGAGAGGAAGCGGAACGATGGACTTTGCTTTGCAGGAGCGCCTTTGATGGTCGTTCGTTTGGCCTTCTTCCCGTTGGAGCGCATGACGGTGGTGCGCGCGCGCGCTTCTCTTGTCGACCGAATGGAGTGCACCAGTATCCGAACGTGCATCTACATCCTTTGCGACAATCATCGCAGTAGTGACCGTAAGCTTGACTTGTAATTGACGTAGAAATGGAGGTCGCAGGTGAGAGGAAAGTTGTCTAGAAGACTTTTGGGTGAAAGAAGGAAGGTCGTGGGAGCTGGGCTGACTGTTCCAACTTCCATGGGAATGGGAAAAAGGTTGCGAGAAAATGGGAAGGCGATGCTGGGAACTGAAGTAGGGGAAAGACGGTCTCTCGTGCGAGAGGAAAGAACCATCGAAGAGCGATTGTCATCTCACGTCTTGTCTTGCATTCACCTACCACGTTCACTCACCGTAATATTCTAGCAAGTGAAGTCGTCGAAGTCCAAGCGACCAAGACCTTCTCCACAGGCTCCCACAGGCAGCACCGTCTTCAGCAGGTCCACCCATGACCTTATCAACTTACTCGCCTTCTCTCCCTTCTCGCTTGGGGCCGTCGGAGATGTCTTCACTACTGCAACAAGTGCATCGCGTGGCATCGATTCCCTCTCGTCAAAATCCTTGAAGTGCATCCCACGGCGTCCCAGCAAGCTCCCCGATGCAGACACCCGCTAGACCCGGATATCTTCCGACCACTCATCATCTTCCCGTCTGCGCCCGAGCCATCGCTTGAGCTGAACTGCACCTCGACATCATCTCAATTACCGCGCATCAACTCCTGCAATCTCCATACAGCACGTCATGTCGACATTCGGAAGTCCCGGTACGTACACGCGGACTGCAGCAGGAGACGGTGGCGATGCTGATGATGAACAGGCGGCCGCCAAATCACATCTAAGCCCATCCCACCCGAACGAGGTTCCTTCCCTCTCGACCACGAAGCAGAATGTCAACCCATCATGAAGGAGTACCTCAAGTGTCTGCGCAGCCATCGAGGAGTCAACGACGATGCTTGTAGGCAGCTGAGCAAGAACTACCTGCAGTGTCGGATGGAGAGGTACGGGACATCGAGATCAGAGGATACACGAAGAGAGAGCTGGCGACTGATATCCGAGAGCAGAAATCTCATGGCGCCGGACACGATGCGAAATCTTGGCTTTGGCGATCATGCAGAGACGACGACAGCGACAACGGACAAGAACGGGACAGCTTCAGCTTCTAAGCCACAGGATCAGCCGAAGAAGTGAGACCTTCGCGCTTCAGATGCCGCCACAGTCGCACACTGTACACCGTCGATGACACTGTCTTCCATCAACCGGGTCTGGCTTGAAACGAGGCGTTGCACACATGTCTGTCTCCGATGATGACAGCCGCCACGGAATGCAGAGGAAATGGCTGGATGCAAGGGTGGGCGGGTGCTTCTTTGCGGAGACATGGTCCGGTTCACCGTCTGTAGGATCGTTGCTGAACGACCTCTAAGCGAAAGAGGTCGAAGTGCGAACAGGCAAATTCCGAGGCGACGGATATCTTGAGACAAAGCAGCAGAAGGACTCGAACAACTCCTCCAGGGCTTAGCATGGCACCCTTCCGCATCGATGGACCGAACAGACGGACGGCGAACGCACGATCCGCCGGACAGGACCCGACTACCAGGCTCAGGACGAATCCGAACGCCTTGCATTCCAAGTTTCAGGCAAACTCAGACAAACAAACTCACCGCCAGCTCCCACCGGCTATCATTCCGCGACTGAAAAAAATGCTCGGCGAAGTACCAGACCACTATGAAACGCCCTCGACTCACTTGTTCACCTAGCCGCCCGAAGCTCACCCACCTCCAACCTGTCTTGAGGATGGAGCCGCCCGGTCCCAGCGCGACAGTCCACCTGCAGCAGACAGAGACAAACATGCCAGATGCGGGCATTGCACAGAAATCTACACCGCCTGTCGGCAGCGAAGGGAGAGAAGGGAGCCACAGCTCACCACCGGACGGCATGATGAGACGTGACAGCCGGCCGATCGAGCGGCATGATGGCCTAGTGGCGGTCACGAAAACAGATCGAAAAGCGGAATCCTTGCGTACTTGGTGGATCAGGTGCGCATCAATCCCGTGCATCCAGCGTATCGGCGGCCTGGACTGTTCACCACGGTAGAGAAAGTAGACACCACAATACAAAACATATGTGCATACATTCCTACATGCGAAACGCACAATGAACCCGAGCGCCAGCAGAACAATGCACAAAATCAACACAAAAAAAGCTCAAAAATTCATGCAAATGTGGTATCATCGAAAATTTCTCAGTCTCTCCCGTGCCCATGCATGCTACCCCCATGATCCTCCTCGAAAAAACAACAGCCCACCGCCGTTCATCGTGATCGAACTTCCACGCCAGTCGTTCTCGGCTGTAAATCCTCCGCAGCCAGCAATCCATCGTGAGTCTCAAAACGCAAGCAGCATGATCAATCGAAAGTCGCAAATTGTTGAAGCACAAGAAGCCAGAAGGCGGGAATTCAGATTGAGGAAAAGTCGAACGCGGACTCCAGAACTCCGTCTGTGCTGGAAATAATGCGTCGCAGTGGCGTCCAGCCGTAATGTGAGAATAGAACGCCGTTGGATGATCCGCAGTCGTTGGATGTGGTGCCGGTGATACTTGGTGGAAGGATGACGACTGCAGCAATGCTTGGAAATGCGGGAGTGTGCGGTGTATGAGGTGAGATGTCGTCGTCGCACCATGCCGGCCATGTCCTTCATTCGTCATTGGGTAGTGGCCATTGATGATGTGATGCTGGTGCTGCTGATAGTGGTACGCGTCCAGGCTGAGTCCGGATCAAGAAAATGCCGAGAATCCCAAGACCAGGATGCATATCTGCGGTAAGGGGTGCTCCATTCGTTCGCATAAAGACAATGCTGATGCGGGGAGTGCTCGAGCTCGAAGCCATTGCATCACCTCTCCAGTGTCAAATGCTGTCGTGTTGATTCGTGATGCCGATCGCCCGAAAACGCCATGCAAGGCGCCTGTCTTAAGATCTGGTGGCTGTATGTCGATGCGCGTGTAATTGTAGGTATGTGCAATGAGTGTGACACAACCTTTCTCCATTTACATCAATTCGTACTCGTCTTCCTCCTTGAGATCGCCGCCGCCCCAGAAATGCTGAGACATGCCGCTGTTCATGCCGCTGCCACCGGATTGGAAACCGGGGCTGATCGGAGGAATGGAGAGGCCATTGGAGGATTGTGGACCTTCGTTGATGGTGTCGCCTGCGACGTTCGTGAAGCCTGGAACACGCAATCCTGAGCCGGCTGCGCGTGAGTAGCCTGAGAAGCCACCGACGGGAGCGTGCTTGTTGAGGATCTCAAGGATTTCGGATTTCATTCGATGTTCCTCCTCACTGACCTCGAACGGCCACGTACCTCCCAGCCGCTGAATCAACTCCTTAGACTCTTCCTCCTGTCGCAATTTCATGTGCAGGAACCACATCATGTCTCGAGTCCAAGCGACCGAGCCGTTCAGGATATCGCCCTTGTTGGGGCCCTTGTCCTTGTCCTCCATGGGAAGACCCTGTGTAATGGTGCCGGATCCAGTGCGTCGGCTGTGACCGCCACCAAGCAAGGTGCTGGCCGAGTTCGGCGGCGACATGCCCGTGGCGTGGGTAATCGAAGGCGAGAGCGGTGCGTTTGTTTGGAGATGCTTGCGGACCTTCTCATCTTCGAGTCGGTGTTGTGGAACGAGCGTCCCGAGATCGTGGATCCGCTCGTTGATGTTGTCTCGACGCC
The DNA here is from genome assembly GCA_026122155.1 of Zymoseptoria crescenta. Lineage (NCBI taxonomy): Eukaryota > Fungi > Ascomycota > Dothideomycetes > Mycosphaerellales > Mycosphaerellaceae > Zymoseptoria > Zymoseptoria crescenta. The sequence goes on from JALRMM010000011.1 coordinate 174,425, forward strand.
GCCTCTCGACCATGTTGTGCGACTCTCTCCGACGTCTCCGCTTCGCCTCTTGCGTGGAGAACGGTGGTCCATTGCCGGTCTCCATCTTTGTGGGAAGTGAGGATGCGACTTTGTGGTGGTGTGAGCTGTTCTTGAGGACTTCGGAGATTTGAGGGTGTACAGGCTGTCCGTTGGAAGGCGATGGGAAAGGTGAAGCGGCGTCCCAGCTGTGTCCGCCGTCTGGAGTGCTATCCCAGCCAGCGCCCATCGAGTTTTGCTGTCGATGTTGGATTGGTTGCATGCCCGGGTGATTGTAGTCATCGTTGATCTGCAGGTGATTGATGCTCGGTGTGCCGGGTGACCGGGAATCTGACACTTTCCGGTCGACGTGCTTCAGACCCGGTCTGAATGCTGATTGCTGCTGCGGCATGCTGTGCGCGCCGAATTGCTGCTGACCCGGTGCAGACCGGAAATTGCCGTAGTTGAATTCACCAGTGAATGGCGAATGCATAGGTGCGCCATCCGGCGTGTGTGAGAACATGCTGCCGCTTTGCTGCGCCATCTGCTGCTGGTTCATGAAGGATTGCTGCATGCCACCGTTGAAGTCGAAGTTGTTGCTTTGCTGGTCAATTTGCAGGTCGAGCAGCTCGTCATCGGCAATGCCGGAGTTGCCAAGATTGAAGCTGGAAGACATGTAGCCGTTGTTGCTATTGCCGTTTGTGAGATTCGCAGGATTGATGTTCATGTTGCCGTTGTGTGACCCTTGGAAGGGTGTGTAGTCGTTGGGGTTGAAGGAGTTGAAGTCGTTGAGTTCCTCGTTTTTGATAAAGGCCATGTCGGTGTCGTCGTCTAAGCCGAGCTCAAGAGGTGAGTCACGCTTGTGGTGTTGGAAAGGAGGAAAGATCGTGAGATTGTCTGTGGCTGTGGGACCACATGTTAGCAGTTGAAAGTGGAGAATGCGCAGCAGCGCAGTCATTGTGGGCGTGCATTGTCGAAGGCGTGGAATTTTCGCAAGGTGAATAAAGTGAGGGAAGAAAAATTGAGACGGGTACTCACAGGCAACAGGCATTCCTCGGACGTCGCTCATGCGTTCATGACACGGACGGCCGATCGGTGTAGTCTGAGGTGTGTCCGACAAGCTTGACGGAAGCTCGGTGTCGTATTCAGCCACAGAAGGGTGTCAAGTGTAGCCCTCGGCGTTATTCTTTGCTACTCCAATGTAGCACTCTTCTTTTCACAGGCCGACAGTGTTTGCCGAGCACAGCAATAAGGCCGGCGAGAGGGCAAGATGACGATGTGCGCCAATGGGCGATGGTGGCAGTGAACACAGCAGGTGGGATGGATTGCTAATGCGGTGCGTCGTGGGACGGTCGGTCGCGAGGTAGAGGTGAGGAACTTGATGAGTGTAGGTATCGAGGAGAAGACGAAGTCGAAGTTGGCAGCTGGGAGGCGTCGAGAGGATATGGTGGATCAACTGAAAGGAATCTGGTCAGCTATGGGTATAGACACGGATTTGAAATTAACCACGGGAAGCTGCAGTCGCATGAAAGAGGAGCGGCGCATTCACTGGAGCTCATGCGACGCCAAGGCCTCGAGCCAGCGGCATGCCGGCGCGCATTGCCTGCGTTGGGTGGATGTGCAAGTTGAGGTGAAGTATCGTGTGGGGTGTGAGGAGGCCGCTCAATCGTGGGGCGATCTGTGAGCGACGCCGGCGGTGGAGGGGAAATGCGCGTCGCGAAGCAACAGCGTCGCGAAGGCACGAGGAAAGATAGCAAGGCGACAGTGTTGGTTGTACTCACCTGCGTGGAGGTCCTTGCAGTGGCGAGTCCGTTTCGAGGAGGTGGTTTCGGATAGGTGCAGGAGGTGGAGTGGAGTGCGGAGTGTTCGACCGGCGGGAGAGTCGGAGCGGATGGCGGATGTTGTGAGAGATGCGATGAGATGCGATGGTTTCCTCTGACAAAAAGACCGGCGAGGAGCACAATATGAGCGAACTCGCTTGCCGACGGCTGCCCGTGGCCTGCGGCTGCGTCGTTTGATAGTGACAAGGAACGGTCGGTAGGATCGTGGTGCAACACAGACTGGAGCTCAGAGGTCAAGTTATGACTCGGGGTTCGGGCGACAGTTCCAGCGCGGGGTGGATTCGATGCGAACTTGCTCCACTTCTTGGAAGCGTCGTCCTTTGTTCGATGGACAATGCTGGCGACGTGCGAGTTTCGAATGGGAAGACGGTGAACCAGTCGGAGGATGTGTGCGTGTGAGTAGGAAGTTGGTCGAGATCGGAGGTCGCGAGATGAGTCGGCCGGATTGGCTTGGGACTTGAAGACCTGGATGCCCGGCCTTCTGGCGGTGAGTCTGAGGAAGGAGGGTCCGCGGGGAGCTCTGTTCCCACAATCGCCTTTGCCTTGTCGATTGTTCTCCAGATATGTTATTAGCTCGCCGCGGATCTGTGGCTGTGCGGTCGCTACACGCGCGACGAATAGTATTGGTCGAAGGCTCGTGGACTTGGGGACGAGTTCAACTCGACTGGTTGGCCGGAACAGCGGCAACGACGAGGCGACGACGGAACTGGAAGCAATTTCTGATTCGATCGCGCTGTGTATGGTACGGCAGTCCTTCGCTTGAAGATGCGAACGTTCGATTTGGGTTTCCCGGAAGGACGACAGCGAGTATGCGGATGAGAGCGTGTGATGGCGGAGGATGCAGTTTGGTTGGAGTGATGACACGGCTTCGACCTCTACTTATTTGTACTGCTCAATCCAAGAAGAAGCCTCGACGCGACCAACTCTTTCCTCCCATCGACGCCCGCATGATAAAGGGTTCCACTTCACAAGGCTCCATCCGGATCAACAAGTGACCCCATCTAGTCACCCTCCCTCTCGACTCCCATCACCGCCACGCTTGTCTTGGAAGGAGGGAAGAGGACGGGAAGGTCCAAGAGTATGGCCATTCCGTCGTTGCGACTGCTGATAGGACTCCCCATCGAGGCGGGAGAGACGTGAGACATGCATGCCACCATTTTGACCTGACAGGTTCCGCAAGCTCACTGCATCCACACGACGCCTGGGCATTCCCTCCTCCGCTCGTTCCTTTGACCATCTGAGACGACTGCACGCTTTCAGTCATTGCACGCACGCACGATCGCGAGAGCTCGCGCGCATCCTGCAAGCCTTTGCAATGCTCGATCGTATCCCTTCTGGTCATTGGCCACTCCCTGTCTACTTCCTGCATCGAATGCATTCTTCGATGCGATCGGAGGTTTGTCGATCGTATGCACGTTAGGGTCATGGCCGTGCAGGATGTAGATTGTAGATACTCTTGCCCTGCTTTTTGTCATCCATATGCTGCATGTGCCGAAACTCTCGTGTTTTGGAGGGCAGGATGTGAGCGCTGCCTTCAAATACTAAGGTAGAAAGAGATGCCCGGGAGATGGAGGGAACACATCGTAGACTCAGTGGCAAATACATGCGACAAGGCAGTACGTGTTGTAATTCTTCAAATGGTCTCGATCAAATACCTTACTGTTGTTCGTCGAAGTCGGCACTCATTCACGACTTCTGCCATCCAACATCCAAGCTTCCATCGGCGTCGCCTCCTCCAAAGTTCCGCCAGCCAGCTTGAGCTCCTCCTTGATGACATACATCCATGCACGATTGAACTGGCATACTGAGACACTTCCGCCACAACAAGTACGAATCCAGCTGCAAAATACGAGGCAACCAGGCCAGCTATTCCAATCTTCGCCATATCCGAACAGAACAAAGGCAAAGAACACGCGTCCGTCCAATCACCAGGCAGCAGCCCAACAAGAATCCACACCTACCTGGTCGGATCACAAGAGAGAGAGAGAGCTCCACTCGAAGCACCCAAACCTCAAACACACCATCGCCCACGGCGCGCCGGACCACCGCACAAAGCCGCGAGCTGTCAAAGAGCCTTGTACAACAACCATGGCCTCCTCGTCGTTCAGAGACAGCATGAACAACCTGGGATGGTCACGTCGCGAAGAGCCCGCCAACACCACATCACAAACCTCCCTTTTGGGCTCCATACAAAAGTATAATCCTTTCAGCAACGAAGGCAACGTGCGACTACCCACACATGAAGGCGAGGGTCCCGGAGCTCCGCTGCCCGCGCGGACGCGAAGAGAGGAGGAAGAAGGCTGGTTTGCGCGTAAGTCTGCCCGCTGCACAACACCCTCCACAGCTTGATGTATGGCATTGTCCGATATGGCGGGTCGGAAAGCTTGCCATTTCCTGCTTTCATGACTTCGCTGCATCATTACGGCATCTCCGAAGAGCATGTTGAGCTCCCCCATCTCTCAAAGGACCAGGTCGAGGTGCAGATTATGCATGTTTGCTGCCAAAGCCGCAGCCGTGACTTTGTGGAGTGCATGCGTTCGACCGCCGGCGTGCATGCGCAGCGCAGGTCTCATTCCTAGCTCCGACACGCACAGTCATACTTCGCAAGCCGCTCGGCCACTGCCTGATCGTTCGGAAGCCTCATGCCGAGACATCGCTGACGCGTGTGTACAGTAAGTCGATGGGATCGCCTATTGCTCTTTGGTGGTCTCAACTTGGCCGCCATTGCCTTGTTCGTTGTTTGCTTCACGCTTCTGCCCGTTTTGAGCTTGCGACCGCGCAAGTTCGCAATACTGTACGTCCTTTCTGTTTCATCCTTTCTGTCCCTCAACTCCTCCGCGATCGTCCTTCTCGTCAAAAGCTTCCCGCACTCCATTGACGAAAAGAGGGTGTGCTGCTGTTCCGGATTCTCCCTCTGCTTGAGCGACTTCTGCTCAACGAATCAGGTTGCAGCATCGTTGCCACACGTTGATAGCGCATATTGTTCTCATCAACCCAGCCGCTTATGCAGAGTGGGAACGCCCGCCTGACCACAAGCTCAAAGTAGCGCGGTCTGGGGTGCTTGCATGTGCTACACGCAAGCCGAATCAGTTCGCAGCACAGCTTTCCCGTCGATCACCCGCTTCTTACATTTCTCTCGAGACTCCCATATCGCTTTCACGCTGCGCAGATTGCAACTTTTCTCACCCAAGCTTGCACCTCCTCGTTGCTTTACATTCCTCGAAACATGTCCCATATCACCATCCATCACGACGACCATCACAGACAATGAACAACGCTAACGAAAGGTCAGATGGACAATGGCATCGTTGCTCTTCCTAAGCTCATGGGCAGTCATGATGGGCCCCTTCATCTACGGTAAGCAATACGCAACGCTCAACGCACAACACGCAACACGCAACCCGCAGCCCGCAACCCGCAATCCGCATCACATACACTCGTTTCACATGCCTTTCGCCACCCCATCTTGCAACGCCCGCCTCGTTCTACGCGTCAATCATTGCGCAATGATCGAAAGCATGATATCGCTACGCTCTCGGGTATTGGCTCGCGAAACTACAGCCGAGATGCGACGGTGATCACACTATCACCATCCGCAACCGACATTATCTACATGCGGACTGGATTGCTAATACTGCTCTGTGAAACAGTCCGCCACCTAATATCGCAGGAACGACTGCCGTTCACCGCAACATATCTCGGCAGCATCGTGCTCACGCTCTACTTCGCAATGGGTGTAAGTCTGACGTCTGCTTGCATCGCTATCCTTCCCTTTCCCAATCCAAAGTCCGAGCCAAGAGTTCAGACCCTGGTCACATTGCTCGTCCCTCCACACCCTCTTTCCAGCTGTTGACCTCACCTATCTGCCCACCTCCCCCCACACGCAAGCACACTTCACACAATATCTTTGTTTCTGAATCCGTCATGGGTGTCGATCATGCGCCCATCCCGGAGTCGCACTCTTGTTTCGAGAGTACACTCGTGGCTGTGCATCTTGCGTGTGTCGCATACATCCTTGCAGAGATCGCTGTCGGACGAACCACTGTCCGGTTGCTCTTCCTGTTGGCTGAGGGCGTGGTGGTTTATCTGAACCTCACCGCGTCACCTTCCTTGGCACACATGCACTTCACACTATCACTGCGACATGTTCCCGGGTGTCGCGATTCCAGCTTTCTCTGTGCGCAGCCTTATCGCTGTCGTCATGCTCCGCGTTCGCGTCCGCGCCTTGCACCGCCACATCATCCCACGCTTCCCGTACTCAACTCTTGCCGTCTCCATTCCACTTCCCTTCACTCCACACCTTCATCTTCCCGCATCTGACCACCTGACTGATATTCAATTTTTCACAGCTGCGATCCACGGTTCTCACCCTCTTCTCCTCGATCGTACAGATGGTCGCGCTGGTCTGGTACCTCGTGAGTTACTTTCCTATGGGATCGACGGGTTTGAGGTTTGCGGCGAATTTCGGGATTAGTCGGGTGACTGGGTGGATGGGAGATTGATCCATCATCCGTTGGTGCGCCTTCTGAGCGGGTCAAGGCAGTGGGAGGATAGCGTCGTGACACACTGTCATTGCGACGAGATAATTCCAGCGGTGAGTGAAAATACGTAGAGGTATCAAGGAATTGAATGGATCGTTGATCGAAAGAGAACAGGTAACTGGAACTTTGTGACTGCGATTCCTTGCGATTTCTCACATGATATTGCGGAAGTGAAGTCAACATCTGACGGGTGAGTAGCGATGGCCTGCGGCGGGGCTGCGGCTGTTGGTGAGCTTGGCAATAGCAGGCCGCCGAAGTTTCACGCTAGTGTTCATGTGAAGTGAATGTCGCCGCTACCTCCTTCCCAGTGCGCTCCTTCCGAAAGCTCGTACTCGGTTGGCAAGCGCGGATTCAGGGCTTTCTTTCCTTCTGCGGAGGAATTTGACCTTACTCAACCAACTCGACTTATACAACACCGCCTCCGAAGCAGAAAGGGCTGAACAGGAGATAGTGTCGCCGCTTCACACACGCAAGTCTTCTCTCCGCCACAGGTGACTGTCGCACTGCGCGGCCAACGGCGCTGGGAGCTCCGTGCTTCTTCAAACGAGCGAGTGATTCGGACGGGGCTCGAGAAAAGTGGGTCGCTGCAGCCAGCCGTGCTGCGTTTGCTTGAAGTCTTTCGAAGTTTCGACATTTTCGAAACAAACGTCGACATGTGCGCTGCTTAGCACTCAGCTTCCGCCCACTTCATTTTCGACTCAATGATGGCGGTCTGCATGACGCTCGAAGCCAATGGTGACCGCACCTTCCGATGTTTTCAATGCGCTCTGCAATTCCTGCATGTGAAAGACTCACCAGGTGGGAATTTGCGGCGGAGAGCAGAGATCACAGACGTGGGCGCTGCATACTTTGCGAGGGAGACAGCGGAGGATTGCGAGATCAATCGCCAGGCTATTCGCGGAAACTTAGCAAAGCACGGCAACGCGATCTGCTCGAGATGGAAGAAGAAGACGAAGGAAAAGCGAGCGGCGCTGATGCTGAAGGTCTTTCCGGATATTGAGCGATACGCGCACTTCGAGGTCGCTGCAAACAAGGCCCGAGAAGTTCCCAGTGGAGACGATTTCGATTGGCACAGCGACCCCATTGTTCAGGCACGAAGCATGCCATTCTTCAACCTCGAGACGCTCCAGCACGACCCCATGCGCTTCCTGAGTCTCCTGCACTACCGCTCCAGTGCAAAATTAGAAGACTGGGTGTCTTACGACTTGTCTCGCATGGAGGAAGTCTGCCGACGGGTCAACGGACGAGCCACGTTCATGATGAATATGAACTGTGTCGTCATGCGCGGTCCGAAACTGGGAAAAATAGTGCCGTACGATCAGGACAAGTGCCACAGCCTGGAGATAGTTGGGTTTCCCATGGCTTATAGCGTTCTTTCAATGCAGTGCAAACTTCTTTCCTTCCTCAACGCCATGGTCAACAACCTCATCGGTTCAGGGACATCGCCAACCCCGGGAGGCAACGCTCGTTGGCTATCTCTCCTGTCCACCGGTTTCAAGCTTTCGGGGTCCGTGGAGTGCTGGTCACAATTTGCAAACCCATTCTCGAGTCCACCCAGATTTGATCCGGTGCAATGCCTTCAGCAGGTCAAGGCGGACTTGACCGAAGCCGAAGATCAACTCAAGCTCGCACAGACCAGTCCCGAGTATTTCCAGTCGATTCCTGGATACCATGTCGAGGCTGCCCCAGTCAAGAGTCACAAGCGGGTGCTTGGGAGCACGACTGCCGTCTACCCCGAAGGGAGAAGAGCTGTTGATACGATCATGAGGATGATGAACAAAGTCGTCGGCCTCAGATGGCTCGCTAAGCAGGTCGAGCATGTTGCAAGCGCCCAGCGCGGACAACGTACCAGCTACGACAAAGCGTTGTCTGGACTATACAAGATGGCCAGCGACCTCTGCGAGTCGAGCAGGTTCGATCTCGGCGAGATGCTGAGGGCATCTGCAGAATTTGGCTCCAGCTACGAAACATCTCCACATCACGGACCTGGAAAGACCCGTCCTGCAGTACCGGACTTCATGCAGCTGTTTCACGACGATAGACTGCACTGGTATCTTTATCAGATCTACGGTCTTCGACCCAGCGACAATTCGACTGAAGAGTCATCTCTGTTCGCTTCGGTCGAAGAACATCTGGAGAAAGCAGACTACTCAGAGCGCTCCCGCGTGGACTCCAACATGTTCGTGCAGCTGTCGACGGTAGCAATCTACCAGCAGATCAAAACCAATATCGCTCTGTCGTACCCTCGACTAATCAAGCGCAATGCTGAAACATCATACGACCCATACTTGGCGGAAATGAAGACGGCCTGCACTCCTCCAACGAACGGTAAATATCCAAGCCGCAATGGTGTGCGCTCCGCTCTGCTGGCGCTGCGTGCACACTCGTGGCCAAAGGGGCAGCGCAACCAGGACTGGCTTGCAAAAGCGGACGAGGTTCGTGGATACTTGTCAGCCTTGTGGCACGCAGCTCGAGAAGAGTACATAACCGGGATGGTGGGAATGGGCATGCCCAGGCCGAACGCGGTCGCAGTCGTTTCCGATCTGAACGCGAATCGGGCTCCAGAGTACCTGACGTAAGTGGCAGCGGAGCGAGCTGAAATCATGAATCGCTGGGCTAAGAGTAAGGCGCACCCTACAATGGTGAGTGCCTCTGTTCCCGTCCAGACGGTCTGGGGAGAAGAGAGTGATAGTCCTAAAGCTGGGCCTACGCTTCAACGATACAAGCCAAAGACCCGACCAACCGAGTCGGCTTCGTGGAACTCTGCAGAACCAGACAGCCGAAGCATCGAACCTGCTGTGCAAGCCCCAGTCCAGATTCCTGTCAACGCGGAGAGCTTACGGATCTTCTCCAAGCTCTTTGCTAATGGTGCAGAACCTCCAAAGGGGATTGTCAAGTGTAAGTAGAGCCAGACTGCTAGACCTCTCCTTGAGCTGACACTAATTTGTCGTCAATAGGGCAGCAGATTGTCTCCGCCTTGTGCGACGCCGGCATAGTCGGCACTAATACGGGTGGCTCGGCGGTCAACTTCAAATCTCTCCCCGGTGAAGCAGGCCAGGGCTCGATCACTTTCCACAAACCACACCCACAACCAAATGTCGACCTGATCATGCAGCTAGAGATGGGCAAGAGGTTACAAAGGTGGTTCGGATGGAGCGCGGACACGTTCGTAGAGAGAAAGAAGTCTGTGGCGGAGAACGCGGCGACCGAGGAGGAGGAAGCGGTCGAGACGAAGAAGTGAAGATCCAGTCATTGGGTGGCATTTGAGAAGAGGCGGCTCTGCAAATCTGCGCTTGGACACACGATCATGACATTGACGCACCAGTCACGGAACGAAAACCAGATAAAGCGGTGGGCGCGAGGGGATTGGAGGGCTTGTTGACGGTCCGCCGATGCCAGATTGCGATGCGAAGAGAACTTGAGCTGTAGCCAGAATAGCGTAATGCCGACATGGCAATCCAAGACCCGTAAAGTTCAGTCCGTTGTGACACATTCATCGTGCGGATAGCCTTCCACAAAGCCCGTGGGGATGAGATATGAACGACGATCTCCTCGCATCCACTCGTGGGAAACTTGCGCGTTTGTAGAGCCCTCTTCATCTCCATTGGCGAGCTCGCTCTGCGTGGCCGGCGACAGAGTCCAAATCCGGCGCACAGTGGAATGCCGCTCCTTCATCGCATCTCGCTCGAAGTGAAGTGCACGACAGAATGGACCATAAGAGGTCCAAGCGGAACTCGCATCCGTCACGCGGACCATGGTGGGGGCTCAATATCCGACCGCGGCCAGCAACACAATGGCGCGTCCGGCTGCATAACCATTTGGCAGGTAGTGATGGTGGAAGCACAGTCGCATGAATGAGGTGACGTTCAGCAGATTTCGCACTTCAAGGCACATGCCACGTCACGTCTCGATGAGCGAAAAATCTCGCGCACCAGTGTTCTTTGATGAAAAATGGCCAGACAGCGAGTCCAGCAGCAGTGACGATGACCACTGATAGAACAGTGCGTCGTGTTGAAAGGCATGATGAGTACGTCTTCTCCAAGCGCCGGCCAGTCCAGAAAAGGAACCAGCCGCGCGCAATGATGAAAACAGTTTTTGATGAAGGTATCTCAGATGAAGGAGAGCTCCAAAGTGGTATGCCAAAAATTCCCTGGCGATCCGAAGACCATCAGGAGCAGTCAGTTGATAGTTTTCAACTAGCAAAAACGCAAGCTCAGACGAATCTTCACTGCTATGCGTAAAGCCCGTGCTGTGAGAAGTTAGTGTTGATCAAATGTGTGGGTTCTGGAATTATACGCACCACCAGGATGTAGAAGAGAAGAAGCAGGTTTGTCAAGGACCGGAGAAATTTGATATAGGTCTGACAAGCCGGCAGGGCCCGTCGTTCTGTTAGTAACGCCGGTGAGGGATGACATATATGCCGGTTGAGGGGGAATGATGAGTCAGTCGTCGAGAGAGGCTGACGGCTCGTCGGATCGTGTTCAAGCTCCAGCGGGGGCTGTGACTCTTGGACAAGAAGCGTCGAAAGGTATAGAGCATGTCGAGGCGGAGGATGTCAGGCTGACTGCCTGACGGTGCATCGGAAGCTGATATATTGGTGTCGTTTACATAAGGTATCGAATCTTGTTGATCTCTGGCTCGTGGGAGACGGTTGTGCCAACGCTTCAATGACCTGGGCAGTATTCGATTTGTGGCTTTTTGGTGATCAGACGTGCAAGAGGCACAATGAAGGACATCTCTTGGAAGTCTAGAGATCAATGAGGGTGGCCGGCGACGTAAGGCTCTTATTACCTCGATGTTCTTAAGAGGTCTTCGATCAACCTGCTTCAATCACAAAAGGCATCAGCATCGAACAGATCAATGGTCTCCATCTCCTCTTGAACGTGAATGTTGTAACCCTCCCGAACCTTCCTCGTCGAGGATGTTCTTCGCCGCAGCAAAGTTATCAAAAGGTTTCGGCAGCGGCGAGAGCATCTGATCGAGCGGCAGACCAAAATTGTTCCAGTGCACGGGGATGATCAAGCTGGGTCCCGTCGTCTCCACGAGTTCGTGCCAGTACTCGTCCTGGAACTGTGCAGTCTGCAAGCCGAGAACGCCTGTCGCGAGGTACAGCGTGTCGACTTTGACTCCTTTGAACTTGCCAGGAACGTAGTTGGCGCTGGCGTGGATGAGCATGGTCCCGGTCGAATGAGTGACGAGGTACGAGTAACAACCACTGTCTTTGTAGTTCCGCGTCCTCGCTGGGCTGCGAATGGCTCTTCAATGATACCGGGAATGGTATTGCCGGGCTGTGAAGACCTTCGAAGACCAGTACCGTGAAGGTGCCGATGTCGTAGTGATCGCCATCTTCGATGAGTTGCATGGAGTCTTCTTTGGTGCCTGCTCCTCGTCCTATGTTGAGGGTGGAGTTGGAGCCGTACATCTTGCCGCCGGTGATATTAAGCACCGTGAGGGCATCCATGGCATGATCGTAGTGCGAGTGGGCGACAAAGATGGCGTCTAACTTGTCAACGCCGCCTTGTCGAAGGGTACTGTTGATGAGTTCGTGGTCTGGGCCGATGGTGTCGTTGATGACCTGTTTGAAAGATGGCCGGGTGAAGAATGCATCGAAGGAGATGGACGAGTTGCCATCAGTGATGTGGACTGATGTTGTTCCATAGAAAGTACTCTTGACCACAGCAGAGGAGACGGTAGTGAGGAAGGTTGAGTGCAGCAATGCACGGATGAAGGTAGTTGGCAGCATTGTGAAGTGAGCGGCGATAGTGACAAGGTAAGATCTTGATTCGGAGAGTGAGAAGAGGTGCACTTCATTAGCTTAAGTAACGATTCTGAGGCAGTTCAGGATGCGGCCATCATCAAACCACTCACGATCCTCGGCGTCCTGACTTCGTTCTTCACGTGATAGAGACCGCACACGGCATGGAGAAAAGTGTTCCGATTAACGTGTCAAGAGGTGTGCTGCTCGTCAGACAGTGGGATACACGAATTGGTACGGTATGGTGGAGTCTTGAACAAGGCTCAGTCTTCGTAGAGGCTCGGAAGGATTGAGATCGCGGAAGGATTGAGATCGCGGAAGCTGCGGCGGAGAGGATCGCCAGAAGGTCGCTGACCTTCTGGAATAGGAAGGCACCATACGAAGGTTGGCAAAAGCTTCTTGGATCGAAGCACCAGGATTTTGCGCATGGCGTGGGCGATGCACAGATGTATGACGATGCAGGATCAGCCATTCACCACGTGGGCATAACCAGTAGAGCCAAGAGGATTCTCCGATGCCGGCCGCGGACGACATAACACCGTCGCACTGGATGCAAGACTTGTCAGCGTCGGAAGCGAAGATCTCCACGGTGCATCAGTCAGACTCTTCCAAGGACAGGAGTGAAGATGATCGCGCTGGTGCTCAAGGCACCTAGAGGTCGGAACATGGCGGCAACATTGAAAGCGAGGAGGGAAGCTGTTACGATCGCTTCAATGGACCTGTTCTCTAATGCGATGTCAGATAGCCATGCTCAGGCGGGAGGAAGGCACTCGCGATGGTCAGCAGTTTTGTGCTTACATAAGCCAAAGGATCTCTCTAGCTAACACCACTTGCACCAACTCAAGGGTAAAACAAAGCACGACACGAAGTTGAATGCTGCTCAGCCGCCATTTCCACATTAAGAAGTAGTCGTTGTATGCCGCCAGAGTGTTTGGCAATCTACGAGGGCGTCACTACTTAACCTGCCCTGAACGACTCTCGAAGCCATGGCCTCATATCCCTCGAAGGCCCACCCCCAAACCATTACCTACCACGAACTCACCTCCACCTCCGGCGCCCTTTCCATACTCCCCGACCTCGTCAACCTCTCCAACTCCATCTTCGACGAGTCCGCCACACCAGCGTTCGACGCAGCTACCAAAGTCAAAAACGACCTCCCAACCTGGCAAACCAAATTCTCAACTCCGGGCGCCGTGATCCTCTACGTCACCATTCCCTCCCTTCAAGACGCATCCGAGCAGCAACCAGCAGCCTACCTCTTTGCTGTACCTCGCAGCCACCCAGAGCTGCCTTGCACGACCATGCATATCTCACTAGCAGGCGTATCGCCTGTGCTGCGAGGTACTGGTGTCTGGAAAGTTCTCGTGGATCGACTGATCGAACGAACGCGGCGGACGGAATGGAGTACAGGAGGCTGCGAACCCGGCGTGTTGACGATTTGTACCTTTCCGGAGAGGTTCGTGAGGATGTACGAGGTGCTGGGCAAGAATGGGTGGGAGGTCGTTGGGTGGAGAATGGACGGGGCGCAGGTTTTGATGAAACTGGTCGTTTGAGGTGGCAATCTGAATGATTTGATCCAGATCGACTTGTTCGATTGTGGCTATCTCGAACAGATGCCTTGCTGTCAGGCCGTCTTAAGATGCGGCTGTTCCCATGCTTCCGGCCATATTGCCTGGCATACGGCTTCTGCGGGCCCCTCTCGCGTTTTCGCTGCCAGCACGGGCGTGTATGACTCCATCTACGACCTCGGTGGACATCGATGCGCCTGGCCAAGGCTCGAGGTTCTGCTGCCAGATCTCTTCCTGTGCGCTCTCCCAAGTTCAGAATCTCCGATCTAGCGGCTGGGTCATGACCCGAGGCTTTCGAAGGACGGCGTCCACGCGAGCTGCCACAGTCGCGGCGCTCATTCGCTCATGAATTTCGGTCGCGCAATCACATCTTCTAGGCCAATCTCGCGCAGTTCATTAGCTGACAAGTGCTGGCCAGTCCAACGCCGTGTACTGGACGTTGCCGGCCCTTGCGAAGTTCGTTTCCTCACTTGGTCATACTCTCAATCTTTATACGCGCCAATAACCTTCAAACCACCGGGATCTCCACCGTACGCAACCGCATATCTTAGCGGATGCCACGCGACCCATGTTACAGGGTTCACTGTTTCGACCGTATGCACCACTTCTCCCGTATCGACATGCCACACCGTCAATCCCTTGTCGCCATCCCGATCCGCTCCACAGCCAGCAACCATGTATACGCCATCGAAACTGAAACTCACATCCCTGACCGCAGAAGTGTGGTTGCTGAGAACTCGCGCGCACAACCATGAGCTCGTATCCCAGAGTGAGATTAGGCTGTCGCTTGCGCCGACCGCAACGTAGTTTCCGATTGGAGAATGGGAGACAGCATAGGTACTACTCGTGTGGGCGGAGAGGGTATACAGCAGTTTCATAGTCGGGTAGTCCAAGATCTTGACTGGACCCTCAGCCGTAGTCGCAAACACTTCCCGTCCAGAATTCGAAAAGGCCATCATATTGTAGCTTCCTTTATCCTTGACCGGCGTGCGATCTTCCGCCGCGAGATCGAACTTCTCAGCGTTGGGTTCGAGGAAAGAGGTGTCCAGTCTGCGGACATCCAGCGCAGTCACCACATCGTCTCTTCGGCCGACTAGTAATTGCGTACCAGCCGGATGCCATGTGAGGAACAGTCCCTGATCACCGACTTTGTACTCTCCTCCTCGCGGTGTCACGCCCGCTTTGCCCATCGGTCCTCCACCCACGATGCCCGTCGCTCCACCCGGTAGTCTTACGTCCCAGACCTTGACCATGCCATCCAGACCCGTTGAGGCTAGTACGCTATCCATACGCGGATTGAACGCGACCTTCTCCACCGAACTCGTATGCGCAGTATTCCTCGTGCCATCTTTCATCTCCGTCGAAGCTTTCACGTCTGGTCGTTCGGGATTCCATACTCGGATGTTGACGCTGGTGCATTGCGCGATGGCATTGCCTGTAGGCGACCAGGAGATGCTGCGGATATTCGGCGCGAGGGTCGATGCGCGGGCGGTCTCGGAGAAGACCTGTGGTTTGTAGGACTGGAAGAATTTCTGGCAGTCGTTTTTGCGCAGCGGACGGGGGCGGGGAGCGGGCGCCATTGTGATGTAGAGGGACAGCGAGAGGATCTGTCGCGGGGTGGTGAGGTCAACGCATTGAGGGTGGTGGAGATTGTTTTCGTCTCTGGTCGAGACGGCGGATGAGGTCCGTCTGAACGTATGGATTCACTTGATTGGGCTTGTTCAATATTTGGTGGAGGGCTTGAGCTGAAGTTCGACGGGAGACACGTGCCCACCCGCGCGGAGCTCTCTCCCGACGCGCATGGCCGACCAACAAGACCGATCAGCAAATTTGGTGGAAATCAAGGAAATCGCGGTGGATGAAGGCCAGGAGCCAAGTTGGCAGTGGATTCACCGACGAGAAGACCATCAACATTTCCTGTATGATCGCTCTTCTACCGGAACATCCACAACGGCGAACTACAGTACATACACTCTTTCTCACACGTCGTCGTACCTCCTAGTGCATCAGCCACAAGCCCAGGCAATCGGTCATCAAATCTAGGGTCCGCCGGAACTCTGTGCTCCAGCGGGATCTCATCATTCGAGTGACCCGACGGCGTGCAACCGGGAGACTGGGATGGTGCTGGCATTTGCCTATTTATCCAAGAGTGATCTGCCCTTGCCACTATGCCGCACACGAGAACGGGCAGTTCTGGTCACTCGTCCGCCAGTCCGCCGTCGCGTTCACACGGCCGCTACTTCAGCGAGTCGAACATCCCCGTGAACACCATCATGGAGGACGCTGGACTCGACGTTCGCCCGGACCTGAACACTTCCGACTCTTCTGGCACCGCCTCTTCTGGAGGTGCTGACGAGTATGCCAACGGCGGTGAGGGCGACTACAGCGACAGCGATGGCATTCCCACTCGCCACTTCAGTCCTTCCGGCAGCAGCACTAATGTTGCCTTTGACGATACCGTTACGCCACTCACCAACTTCTCATCCTACGGGTGGACTGCACAAGCGTCACGATCGAACAACTCGAGCAGACCCGCGTCTCAGCAGTACGAAGGCATAGCACCCGGCACTGCACCGACCGGCCAGCGACCGCAGCCACGGCCGGTGAATACTCGACAACCGAGCAACGCCTACGCACCTGCAAGACGACCGCACCAATACTCCGTTAACACTTCGACTCGACCGCGTAATTCGTCCACCCACAGGAGTCGTAGGAACAACCCAAATGCCGAGTATCGGGCGCAAGAGAAGGCATACGTGCAGAGAATACGGCAGGACGCCCCAGAGAATGATTTCTACGTTGAGCCTAGGACGCCCAGCTTGGACTACAGCTCTGGGTCGGAATCCGAGGGCGAGTCCCCGACAGGACCGAACCATATCGATCACGATCCTGCCGAGGTCGATACATTACTGTACTACGGCGGCGAGGAAACGGAACCATCGATAGAGGAGCTGAAGATACCTGCGAATCGTGAACGGCTGGAGTGGCATGCTATGTTGGCAAATGTGTTGACTGGTGATGTCGTGAAGCAAGAGAAGAAGCGTCTGATCGGTGGACCTGAACAGCAGGGAGATAATGCATTGAAGACGGAGGTGTGGATCGGCGTGCGGGCAAAGACATGTGGTCGAGCTGTCGCTGCACAGAAGCGATTGATCGAGGACGGCAGATCTAAGATAAAGGCGGCACTCGAGACGATCGTTGCATTTGAGATCAAAGGTGAAGCGGAGGTTGGGAAGTCGCCTGTGGAGCAAGTTCAGGATATTGTCAAGAAGATTGAAAAGATCGAAGGACTGTATCCCACCCGGATGGCCTTTGAGGCTGCACATCCTCGGGCTGCGTCAAGTGCCTACAAGGAGACTTGTGATGCTGTCATAGCATGGCACAACACCACCGAACTTATCAACACAGAATTGGGTATCCTCCAGGCATGGGTGGGTAACGTGGAATTGGACTTCACCAAGGCGCGTCCGCGTCCGGACGGCGAGCAGGGCAACCACTTGTTCGACGACAGTTCTTTCATCGACCGGATATTGAAAGAGGATGGGCTGAAGTCTCTTCAAGACGACAAGAGTTTGCTCGAAGGAGTCAACACGGTCATCCACAAAGCCAAGGCCACCCTCATTGCCAACGCCGAAGCTTTCGCCGATCGCCATCTCCCACCATACATCGAGGAACTACTGACACTGATCAACTTCCCAAGCCGACTCATCCAGGAGATCATCCGTATGCGGCTTTCGTACGCGAAGAAGATGAAGGATCAAGCCCAACAAGGCGTGATGACGACCGAACAGATGATCTTCCAATTTCAGATCCTCCTCAAGCTTGCCGTCAAGATCAAGGAGGCCTACACGATCATTGCACAACTTGAGCCTGGCTGGGACCTACCCTCATGCATCGATGATAATTTCGACGGTGTCATTCTGGACGCTCTCAAGTTCTACTTCAAGCTGCTCAATTGGAAACTGTCGGCCAACAAGAACACTTTCAAGGAAGCCGAAATTTTGGAACAGGAGTGGGACTTTTCAAACGAACTCGGTCGATTTCTGGATGGTGGTGATGTCGAGGTGGCGGGTCAGTTTTCCAGCCTGACATCCAAATCGATGGGTCGTCTAGCTCTGCACTTCGAAAGAGAGCTCCAGCGACCGCCGGATGAGGTCGCCGGGACTGCTGAAATGGACAAGCGCTACAAGTCCATCCTTGATTCCGTCCGTGTCCGACAGCGAAAGATTTTCCGATTCAGCAGGCTTCTTGGCCAGAGATTCGAGAACGCAACTGAGTACAGCATCAACATGGACGGCGATGCATTTGAGGAGCTCCTGATGGCATTGAGGTTGTCCGACCACTTTCTCGTTGAGACCGGTGCCGATAGTGCACCCTTGGTCACGGACAAGAACGGCTCAAGAATGTACATCATCGCCAGCCCAGCACTTCTGAACCGTCCGCAGGATATCCAAAGCATGCTGGGAACCTGCTACCACGCCGAGGACAGTCCCGAAGATCCCACGAACCCCTACGTCTTGATTCTGCGTCCCGAACAACCACTACTATGGGATGGCCATCGAATCGAGACTTCATTGGGTGCCGTGGAAAGTGAAGTCCTCAAGTCACAGCAGACGATGGATCTGAAAGTCGGACGACTACGACTTGTTGCTGACGGAAGTCAGAACAGACTGTTTAACGCCAACGAAACTTTCCGAATGGTCACCGGCATCGAGCTTCCCAAACTCGTCGAGCAGCGGGCCAATCTTCCGCGAGTTCACCAGGAGCTTGCCAAGATTCGTCAGACTGCCCACAAGTTGTCCAACACCATCATGGATTCTGTCGCTATTGTTCGCTCGCAGACAGAGGCCGCAGGTCGCAAATGGGAGAGTCAGGAGCTCATCCAGTCGTGTTTTGCTTTCGCCACCGAGTTCGGGCAGCGTTCTGCTATCCACATGGACGCGCAACGAAGAGCTATCAATCAGCACAAGCTCACCAAGCTTGCGCTGGACTGGGTCTCGTTCATCTGTGACGACTGCGTGGCATCCGATCGCAAGACATTCCGATGGGCCGTCGTCGCGCTTGAGTTTGCGATGGTCATGACGCGCGGGCAGAACATTCTGTCTATCTCAGATGAAGAATACGCGAAGTTGAGGTCAAAGGTGGCCGGGTGCATGTCTCTTCTCATCTCCCACTTTGACATCATGGGCGCCAGAGGCACGGTCGCTGCTCTAGCTGAGAAGAAGCGCATCGATGAGCAGGTTGGTAAGCTTCGTCTCGATGCTGGAACCCTCAGGGACGATGAGGAGAGCTCACGTATCGTTCGGTCACAATGGCTGGATGAACTGGAGAAACTGGACCAAGTCCGCAAGGATCGCGAGGCTGAACGTCAAGCTCTCGGCCGTGTCTTGGAGGACTCGAACGATGCTGATCGTGCTTTGACTCACCTCTCGGCCTCTGCCGGCAACGTCCACCTTCGTTGGCAGCAGGGCCAATTCGTCGGCGGAGGCACTTTCGGCTCCGTCTACGCCGCCATCAACCTCGACAGCGGACACCTCATGGCAGTCAAAGAGATCCGTCTCCAGGACCCCAAGCTCATCCCGACCATCGTCTCCCAGATCCGCGACGAGATGAGCGTGCTTCAAGTCCTTGACTTCCCCAACGTCGTCCAATACTACGGCATCGAGCCCCACCGCGACAAGGTCTACATCTTCATGGAATATTGCTCAGGCGGCTCCCTCGCCGGCCTCCTCGAACACGGCCGCATCGAAGACGAGACCGTTCTTCAAGTCTACTCCCTGCAGATGACCGAGGGCCTCGCTTACCTGCATCAGAACAACGTCGTCCACCGCGATATCAAACCTGAGAACATCCTCCTCGATCACAACGGCGTTATCAAATACGTCGACTTCGGCGCCGCCAAAGTAATCGCTAAGCAAGGCAAGACCATCGTCGCTGAAGGTCCTGGCGGGAAAGGTCGTCAAGGCTCCGTCCAGGGCACACCGATGTACATGTCCCCGGAAGTCATCAAAGGCGGACGTCATCCGCACGCCCGTCTCGGCGCAGCCGATATCTGGTCCCTGGGCTGCGTCATTAGTGAAATGGCGACCGGCAGCCGACCGTGGACGAATATGGACAACGACTTTGCCATCATGTACAACATCGCCAACGGCAATTCACCGCAAATGCCGAGTAAAGAACAAATGAGCGATGTCGGGTTGGACTTCTTGAAGAGGTGTTTCGAAAGGGACCCAGCGAAGAGGGCGAGCGCGGCCGAGTTGTTGCAGCACGAGTGGATTCTGAGCATAAAATCGCAGTTGAGCTTGGAGCCGGGCATGCCGGCTACACCGAGTAGTGCTAGTGAGAGCAATTTTGGGGCGGGGGGGATGTTGACGCCGGCGGCGAGTGAGAGGTCGGGGTAGAGGGGGTGAAGTGGAGGGGGAGGTGGACGAGCAGAGAGTTCAGTGCTTTGCATGACCTAGGATGTGTGTGTGTCTTTTGGCTGAAATGCTCGGCGAGCGCGATTATTCAGACGACAGGGATGGTAGCGGCATCAGCGATGGCGTTTGGTGGACTTGGACATTCTTCTGTGGGAGCGTGTGAGTTGGCGGGAGTTATTCTTTTCACCTGGTAGTATGTTGCGTTGTTGGTCAAATGTTCTGGATGCCTTTCTTCTAACGACTCGTCTCTTGCAAAATGCACAACGGGGTGGTTGCTTGGAACTCCACAAGGGTTGTTCACGTGAAGTGGGGTGCCCTTGCCCCGCGTGTGTGAACGATGCTCATTGCTAGTGAGGATCGGGTGGTGCAACAAAGGCATTCGTTGCAGGCTATATAGAGTCTCGGGCCAAATGAACGGTGATCAATGATGGGCAGCCAATTCCATTCATCTCATCGGGGATCCTACGATACCTTGATGGCCTCGAACAACGTACATATAGTCGATCGCTCCTGCTCTGAACTCGTAGCTCCAACGCTCCACCTCTCCTTCTTCACCAGAAACCCGATCCTGAGCAAGCAACGAGCCATCCCGGGAAATCTTCTCCGTTCGACGCACTCACACAGTCAGCTCCTCATGTCTTCACGACGGTAGCGAGTCGAGCGAGACTCGGACGAGCCCACGCGCCCCCCTACCAGCTTCGACTTGCCGCGCTCCTCTGCTCTGCTGAATTATTACCCCGCCCAAGACCCGAGCCCACTTTACTCCACTCGCGTGGCTCAGGGCAGCGGGTTCGTAGACCGAGAACCGAAAGCCAATGCGAATGCACGATCGTCCTCCTGGCGCGTGATGCAGACGGGGTAACAAGATGTGGAGAAGCGTATGGATTATAAGAAAGGGTAAGACGTCTTTTCTAGGTGCTCTTTCTACCTTTCTGCTGCTTTGATCCTTACCACTACAATTTTTACCTGTCAAATCAAAAAATCTATCCTCACAATGGCCGAAATCGAGATCCCCAAGCAAGGTCTTGCTGGTGTTTGTGTCAACGAAGGTCCGGACTTCCGCGTAGAAGTCCAAAAGGTGGATGTGCCCGAGCCGAGTGAGTTGAGCACGAGATCTGTCGGACGGCCAATGGCTAATACTCCGAAGAGAGTGGCGAGCTCCTGCTCCGCATGAACGTCACCGGCTTATGCATGAGCGATGTCCACTTCATGATGAACGACTGGGCCGTGCCACCAATGTCCACATTCGGCACGAAGTGTGCTGGTCACGAAGGTGCTGGAGTGGTCGTCAAAGTCGGCGAGAACGTACAAGGATGGAAGGTTGGTGATCGCGCTGGACTCAAGGTACGCCCGAACATACCTCACACCCACGACGACCAGTCGAATTGACTTCTCCAGCCTCTGTGGGATGTCTGCCATAACTGCGAAGCGTGCTTCACTGGTCGCGACAACTACTGCCAGAAGGGCGTGCACACTGGTCTGGTCGCCGAGGGTTCCTACCGTCAATATGTCACATCGCCTGCGATTTACACGAGCCGCATTCCAGACGGTGTGCCCGATGAGGTCGCTGGACCGATCATGTGCTCGGCTAGCACGATGCACCGAGCTCTGATCGACTCCGGTCTGAAGGCTGGCAACTGGGTCGTGTTCCCTGGTGGCGGCGGTGGTGTTGGTATTCAGGGTGTACAGTTGGCGAAGTGAGTCTGCTTCGGGCATGCCGATGACCATGAAATGCTGACGAGTCGTTCCAGGGCCATGGGTATGCGACCTATCGTCATTGACAGCGGCGAGGCGAAGAAGACGCTTTGCATGAAGCTCGGCGCGGAGGAGTTCGTCGACGTAAGCATGATCGCATCCAGCTGTAAGCCACATGTGGCACTTACACTGACACCGTTGGTCATTAGTTCAAGGAGCACGCAGATGTTGCTGCCCGAGTCAAGGAAGTTGCCGATGGGATTGGTGCCCACGGAGTCTTGGTGACGGCGTACCAGGCCTACAAAGGTCAGTAGAACCAGGATCATTCCGCCTCTGCCCAGACTGACCATCCACAGACGCCATCCCATTCATCGGCGACCGCATTGGAGGTCGGATCATGTGCATCGCTCTGCCACCAGCTGGGGAGATCAACATCGGAGCTGACCCATCGCATTTCGCGTTCAAGAACCTCCACATCATCGGCTCGTTGGTCGGCACCATGCAAGACACCGCTGCGACTCTCGACTACGCTCGCCGTGGCCTGCTTCAAAGCGTTGCTGAGGTAAGAGGTGTTTCTCGCTTCGACGAGTCGGTACAAGCACTGCGAAGAGGAGAAATTGCTGGGCGCATTGTCATCGACTTCAACAAGGAGTAGATATGACACCTCGGTACCAGAGGGCAGCCTTGTATAGCACGACATGATGTATAAGTGTTGTTGTCTGTGATGCACAGTTCACTTTCACTTGTGTATATCCGTCTGATAGCTAGAACTAGTTCTAGCGCATGTCAAACTCATCCTCTGATTGGCCATTTAGCCGCGGAAGTCCGGCCAGCCTTCTCGACCACCTCACGGCACGGGCTGTCGCGACGCATCTCCGTGTCCATTGCGATCGACGCTTCACTACCACACGTGGACGACCTTACTTGCCCCATACACCACCGTCGCTCCTCCTACCGATCCACCACGGCCGAGTGTGCATGTAAGGCGCCGCAGACTCCTCCCTCTCACGCGATCCCGCTCGCCGCGGCCACAGCTCTCACCGCCAGCCTCTTCCACCTCTCTCCCCTTTGAACCTTCAGTCTGGATTCCGACGAGAACTCAATCCACACGACTCCATCCCTGCGAGCGCACACGCCGCTGGGCAAGACCGACGTCGACTCGCATTTTCGCCTCGATACACCTTCGTCGTCACAATCGCAGGAGCGTCAGGACCAGTCGTCCTCCGCTTCGGCTGAGTCTCCTCCGCCCTTTGCCTCACACAACTTCCCCTCTCGCTACTTTCCAGAGCCGATCACCGCGGAACCATACCTCTCGCTCGTTACTACAGCTTGCGCCGCCGATAGTCTCGTTGCGTTCGCCCCGGCGCCGCCATTCGAAGAGACACAATCCTCTGGAGCCACATCGAGTGTACTTGCCGAGACAAAAGCTGCGCTCCCTCGCGATACCAAGACCAGCAAGGACTTAGACGACGGAGAGCCGCCGCCGCCATATACTGAAGGATCAAGTCCGCTCGAGGGATTTACATACGTCATGGCAGCAGCAGGAGGTGCCGCGAGCATCATCACACAGGTGCAGCAAGGGGGACCAGCCCCGATAAATACGGCCTTACAAGGAGGAGGTGCGTCATGGCATGTGCGTTGTCGCGGGACCTTATGTTGACATGCTACAGGTTCAGACGAGAACATTACCTTGGAGCTTCGGTGCGTTGAGCTCGACATCTGATGCGTAAGATGCCTGCTGATATTTCAACAGTGGAACTCGGTTCACGCTCTCACGAGATGAGCTTCTTACACTCCCTGAATTCGTCTTGCTCTCGCTGTTCCCCAATGGTCTGCTACCGGATGGCCACAACAGCTATCACGACGGCGATGTTTACCCAGTCGACGTAAGAGATCCCCACCAGAACCGTCCGCTCACGCAGGCGAAGTCCACATCCCCAGCCAGCATCAACGCTATCCAACGCGTCATCTCCAACAACAATGTATATTTATCTGACGTTGTGTATTACTCACAGTACGATCCACTTTCCCTGCAATACATGCTGGAGTTCTTCCGCCACGTAGCACAGACAATTCCGCAATCGAGCGAAGATGGTCAGCCGAGCGATGGACCCAACACGATGCCAATCGAGCCGATGCCAGGTAATGCGCGCGACATGCTTCAGGACCGAGCGGGAATCATTGTTCTGCGCGAGGATCTTGACTTCTACGCCATTCCTCCTCGCAAGGACATTGAGCAAATGGAAATGATCAACATCAAGCGAGCTGCTAGCAGAGCGCTGCTGAAGCAAGATGGAATCTTCTCTGGCTTGCGCAAAAGCGAGGAGACTGGAACCACAGAGCAACATTTGATTGAGATGCTCACAGCAGGGTGAGTTTGCTTTTATTAAGTCGTCTTGCGTGAGTCCGCTGACATTACGATAGTGGTTTTAACCACGAAGACATTTGGGGACATCGTGCTGCGGAACCACAAAAGGCGGTCATCTGTTCCATTGCCCTCGCTCGCTTACGGACCGACATTAAAAGCGACACCGCAGGAGCTCAAAACGCCGTCGGCATGGCCCAGAAACTGCTTCTCTTCTGGAGGAAACCTGCTAGAAGATGTTGGTGGGAGGGCGTTGAACTTGACAATGTCGAAGGCGTGGAAGGGAAGCTGAAGGTTTGGATCAGGCGTGTGTGGACATTGGAGATGGTGAGTCGTGATGCTGAAGGTTAGATCGAACGAGGTGCTGATGAAGATATGCAGAGCGTCATAGGATTACGCTGATCTGGTCCATGCCGGATGTGACCGAGCTACCCCGATCATGGAGGACGAACAGGACACTACCGAGGACGGAGCCTCACCATCGGGCACGGTCAGCATAGAGGGCAAAGAGCGGACAACGATGTCCGACAAGACATTACCATCAACCATGATTCCCCGCAGCACAGCACTTTCGAGGGAAACATTCTCACCCAGAGAAGCGTTACATTTCGTGATGTAGCACAGTATCGCGTTTCAGCGGAGCATCGGGCACTGGAGACTTCTAGGAAGGTATCGTAAGATACCATGGAGTCTCGAACGGGAAAGGAGAGACGTGGTAATTTACTAGTGTGCAGAAAATATACAGCAAATGCTACCTGGCATGAAGTTCGTTGCTTGGATTCGCATGCTTCCCGAGAGCACCAGTAACATTCATGTGGCTACCGAAATGCATGAAGTCCCTTGTGTCATGGGCTGCAACACACATCTACCTCTACTGAATTTTGCATTCTTGCAACCAAAGCTGTGCCTGGGGTAAGAAGAATGGAGGACTTCATGTCCGCCACGACTCTCTTCTTCCTCCTTCTCACTGGGCAGTCAATCCATCACGTACTGAGCCTTACAGCAGCGTCCGCACATGCAACAGCCAGCGAAGCCTTCCTCGCCAATCGTGGTCACAGCCTAGTATTTTCCAGATACTTCTTCACCTCCGCTTCAGCATTCCACTCGTTGGGTTCTGTGAAGGAATTCCCAATCAACCATTCGCCTGGTCACTATCAGCATATTGCGTTCGAAATACTCAGGCCTCTTCTCACCAATGAACCGAACATTCGTGACTGCGTAAAGGTACGCGTAGTACAGATACTCCAACACCACATTGTCGATTCTGCCTCGACTCGCGTATAAATTTCGAGCACGAATGCGTATGTTGCGCACTCGCGCGTGGCGAATTTCGAAAAGTCCTTTGGAAGCTGCATCAACCGCTTGTGCGACGCTCAGTGTAGTATCGATTCCTTGGGCCTTTGCAGCGAAATGCGCGAGCAAGAGTGAGAATGTCACCACATCTTCCAGAGCCTGAGCGGCGCCCTGTCCGCTAGTCGCTTGCAGCGTGTGAGCGGCATCACCGAGCAGAACGACTCCGTTCGCGCCCCAGTGAGGTAGATCCGGCGTCGTCCAAAGCGGGTAGATTCGGTCCGTCGTGGACGTCTTGATACATGCCTGGATGACGGGATCTTCCCAAGATTTGTGACGATCGTACAATCCTGCTTGGATTTCTTCTGCGTCCATGAAGCTGCTGGATGGAGGCTCCGTTGTGCCCCAATTTGACCACCACCCGACTTTTTGGTGGGAAGCCGGTGCGGCGGAGCAGTAGCCGAAAGATCCCTTTGGACCGAATGTCACGACGACGCTGTTATGTGTCGAGACGGAGTCGGGAATGATCATATCGAGGAAGGAACCGACGCCGCGGAAACCTCTGTTTGTGGAATCAGCTTGACTGCTTTGCAACGGTATCGATCGTACTGACTCGAATTGCGGCGCGTATCGGTCTTCGTTCTCCTGTCCGAAAAGCCCTTTCTTGACAACACTGTGCACGCCGTCTGCGCCAATCACGAGATCGGCTTCATGGGTCTGTCCATTTGAGAGCTTCACTACGGGCTTCTGGCCATGCGAAGTGACCACTGCAACGACTTTGCCCTGTTGGATGATTTCCTTCCCGACGACTTCTTGCAGGCATTCCCAGAGGACATATCTCGGACAGGAAATGGCAGCCTCCACGGGCAAGACATCGTCCTTTGTCGGTAGCAGCGCGAGTTCGTGTCCTCGCGCTGATCGGATCCTGAAGTTGTGGTTCTCGTAGCCTCGACCTTTGAACCTGGTGTACAGCTCCCGGTCGATCTGCGCCAGTAGTCTTATGCTGCTGGGAGAGAGAACGATGCTGTTGCCGACGATCGCAGCAGAGTCGCTGAGCTCGTTTCGGACCGATGCAGATTGCGCCTGGGTTTCGTCGTCTTTGTGAGATTCGAATATTGTAAATGTGTGAGACTCTGGGCGAGGAAGGACTTTTCGCAGTTTTAGATACGCCGAGAGACCTGCGACGCCTGCGCCGACTATGATGATTCTCATGGTCCTGAGGGATCGATGTCGATTGATGTTCGCTTGCGAATCCTGGAAGATGTTGCGTTGGGAGCAGGTCGAAGACTGCCTTGTTTACCTTTCCTCAATCCTGGTGTCTTGAGTCCGCCACCTCGAAATGACCTGGCGTAATTGGTTCAGGACAGCAATCAGCGGTGAATACCATGACCGCAATGCGAGGCACAGGAGGACTGCGAACCATGCAATAAGCAGAGGGATGACGAAGAGGTAGTGGAGCAGATTTGAGCAGATTTCGTTGCATGGGCAAAATGACCAGGATGAGAACTCTCGACTTCTTGTGCGCATGTTGATGGGACACAAGCCGCGTGTCCTTCGAGCTAAAGCCCAGAACAATCAATCTCTCAGCTCGTTGAGAGGACCGACTTCTTAACATGGCCCAATACCCAGCATCAGCGCCTGGACGGCTAGGCAATCCGACAATGTCAGTATCGGAGGACCCTCGAACTCATCCGAAGTTGCTGGCCGCAGTACAGAATGAAGGAATGCATGAGACGACCTTTCTCACCCCCGAGTTCACGCCGGATGCCCCAAAGGAGTCCATAGTCGAGTTTTGTTCCCAAGCCGAGATTGGAATTGAGAAAGTATACCGCAACTTGGACTACACAGTCATCCACCCAAGCCTGTCTCACCCGATCGACGAATCAGAGGACCAATTTGTCGGACCAGACGGAAATGTGATCAAAATCCTGATGTATCGTCCGGCCGGACAGTCTGGTCCCCTTCCAGCTTTGCTGTATTTCCATGGAGGCGGCATGATCATGCTTCGTACCGACAATCCAATGCATGTCGCCTGGTCCAAAGCTCTCGCACAGACTGGACTCCATGTTTTTCTCGTCGATTTCCGGAACACACTCCACTCGGAAGGGCTGAAGCCCTTTCCCGCCGGCCTCAACGACTGCGCTGCGGCAGTTCGCTGGGTTCGCAAGCACTCCGCGAAGCTAAACATCGACAAGATAGTCCTCCATGGCGAAAGTGGTGGTGGGAACCTAGCACTTGCCACTGCTCTAAAAGCGAAGGAAGAAGGCTGGCATGACGAGATTGGCGGAGTCTGCGCAACTGACCCGTACATCAGCGGCGCGTACAACATGCCCTCGGAATGGAAGCTCCGCGAATTGCCCAGCCTGGTCGAGCTCGACGGGTACTTGGTCATGTGTTCGTCGAGCTCTTTGCATTCTCGAGTGTATGACGATTTTGGCAAGCATGCTCGAAACAAACTGGCGTGGCCATACTGGGCGGAGGAAGAGGACATGCGAGGGCTACCTCCCCATCTGATTGTGACAGCAGAGCTTGATCCGCTGCGGGACGAAGGGAACGCATATTACAGGAAACTGGCGCGTGCAGGCGTTTCTGCGGTGGGTAGAGTCAGCCTCGGAGTCGTTCATTCAGGCGAGCTGTTTTTGCGCAAGGCGGCGCCAGAGGTCTTTCTCGCTCACTTGTGGGACATCAAGGGATTCGTCGATCGTTTGTGAGATATGATTGCTTCGGCGGCGGCATCTCGCCTATGTACAACGAATGCATCATGTCGTGCTAGATTGTCTCGGAGCATGCATTCGGTATACAGGGAGTGGAATGCGTGGCACGATCGGGAACTTCTCTTCGCAGATGATGGGATGGATGAATACCAATCTGATGAAGAGTTGATGGCGAGAAGGTCTGCAGACGACGAGTTGTGAGCCGCTAAAAGCGGCTGTATCCGCCCCCTGTTTTCTCTCCTTTCGACAAATTTCCCGTTCCCTTCATCCACCTCGTACTAATTCTTCACGCTGCAGTGTACGCTGCGATCTGACAAGTGAAGCGGAACATTACAGAGGGACAATGCAAATTCGATTCGTGATTGCTACAGCACTCTCGAGAACAGAGGCCTAAGTTCAGAATCAAGCTTTCCCTCGAGTGCATCAAATGAGCGACTATTCGACTTTCATCCTCTCACGATCGATCATGATTTGTGGCATGATAGCCTGAGCGTCGATCAAGCTTACTCGACTTCTAGTAGGTAAGTCAGCGTCGGTTGTCAGGCATCTTCAAAAGCTGTTCTTCGTACCCTTGGTCTCGTCCTTCACGTCGAAAAGCTTGCCCTTGGAGTTTGGAGCGTGGGTACCGTAGGAGCGCTGCAGGTTGGCCTGTTCGGGAGTGTCGACGATCTCGGCGTTGTCGACGCTCTTGTCCAGTGGCCAGACGGCCTTCCATGGCTGAGACTTTTCGTCATCGTCCACGGTGAAGAGCTTGCCCTTGGAGTTCGGGGCATGGGTGCCGTAAGAGCGCTGGAAGTTGGCTTGCTCAGGAGTCTCGACGGCGATGGCACCTGCGTTGCCGCTCTCGTCCTGTGGCCAGACGGCCTTCCAGGGCTGGGCCTTTTCATCGTCGTCGACGGTGAAGAGCTTGCCCTTGGAGTTCGGGGCGTGGGTGCCGTAGGAGCGCTGGAAGTTGGCTTGCTCGGGAGTCTCGACGGCAACGTTGCTTGGGTCGGCGTGCTCGTCCTGCGGCCAGACGGCCTTCCAAGGCTGGGCCTTCTCGTCATCGACGGCGAAGAGCTTGCCCTTGGAGTTCGGGGCGTGGGTGCCGTAAGAGCGCTGGAAGTTGGCCTGCTCGGGCGTCTCGACGGCCACGGCGCTTGAATCCGCGTGCTCGTTCTGTGGCCAGACAGCCTTCCATGGTTGAGACTTCTCTGCGACGGGAGACATGGTGCTTGGTTGGATGATGTTCAACGAAAACTTGATCGAACGGAGGCAATTGAGAAGTTGACGAAGATGGATGCACACCTTAGTCTTGACAAATCTCGGGCCTCTATATTAATGCGGTCACATCCATGCAGAGCGAATTTGAGCTGGATATGGATGATGCGGTGGGCCTGGTCGATGGCGTTTGGCAAGCTGGCAGGTGGACGACGCCCATGAAGAGCGAGTTTGAGCTGGGAATGGATGGTACCGTGCTAGACGATGGCGTATACGAAGCTGACACCGACTTTCGCGAATAGTATCGCTACCAGGAGCCGGGTTCTTGTGGCCAACACATCGACGGGCCCTTCACCAAGTGGTACAGAATCCTATGTATCCTCAGGGCTATAGAGCAAGTTATGCCTGCTGACCGACATCATTGGCTCAGCATGGCGAAGTCACTCTCACAACACCATGAGGATCTGCTCTTACGCGCAGGTCTTTTGTCGGACAACACACTCATTTCCGCTCAAACTTGCTCTAGGCATTGAGATCGGGCAGGGTGCCACGATCGCGGCCTGGTCAGGCTCAGCTGGGAAAGATATTCCGAGGTCAATATACCACGCATGGCATGGTTAAGAAGGAGTATCAGAGCCAACGGTGTATCTTCACACGATTTGTGAGACCTCGACACCTGACACCGAGACATCGAAACACACGAAATGGGTGATACCGTCGTTGCCACACTCCGCTATGCGCAATCGAACAGCGACAAGCTGTCGACGGAGAAGCCGTATATCCTCACCTATCCCGTTGCCTCAGATATCCCGCGAACGAACTTTGTCATCGACTTCTTCAACAACATTAAGATCCATGACATGAGAGCTGCAGACCTCGACTACAACGAATGCGGTTTCAAGATGGCAAAGTTGGACAAATGTCTACCAGTACAAGACTTTGATGATGAGAGCAAGGTTGAAAAGCTTTATCTCCCAACAGTGCAACGTTGTCTGAAGAACGCCCTGGGTGCGAAAGAGGTGTTCATCTTCGATTATATGCTGCGCAAACGGAAGCCTGAATTTCCGTACCATCCGGCGACGAAGGACACCGTCCCTCAGCCAGCGCTCTCGGCGCACATTGGTAAGCCTCTGCATACTCCGCTCTCGGGCATTCTTGACTGAATCATCACCAGACTACACCAACGCCGAGGTGGAGGAGCGACTGAAGAACTATTTCGGTGATCAGGCGGAAGATTTCAAGAAGCGTCATTTCCAAGTGGTCAAGTAAGCCAGCACGACCGTATCGCATCAACATCTGACAAGACCTGACTTGCGGAATAGCATCTGGAAACCTCTGATCGGACCTCTCCGCGACTATCCTCTGGCGTACTGCGACGCAAAGTCCTTGAATACGGACACGGATCTGCTCACGGTGGACGAGGTGTTTCCGAAGATGGTCAATGAAGTCTACCAAGTTCTGTACAGTCCGAATCACAAGTGGTACTGGTTGTCAGACCAGACGGAGGAGGAGGTCGTGATCTTCGCCGGCTACGATTCGCGAAAGGGACAAGGTGTTGCGGTTCCGCACTGCTCGTTCGATTTGGGTGAGAACAGTCGCGGTGAGCCGCGGCAGAGCATTGAAGTGCGTGCTATTGTATGCTATGATTGAGTATATAGCTCGGAGACTGTATGTAAAGCACGTTCTCTCGTGATGATGATCGACGCTGCATGAGCTTCGCTGCGTACTGACATCTCTACCTGAGGAGTCGCCCAAATTCGAGGCGAACGTGGGTCGCAAGACCAATGGGTTTCAGCCAGGGATCGCTCTGAGCACTATCTAGCTACAAACTTGCTCACTACTGACGTGTACATCGCAGTCTGTGATCTGGGGTATCATATGCTGGGTCTCGCCGCCCTGCAGAGAAACTTCGCGGCATTCTCTCGACTGTACTCATTGAAGCTCAACAGGCACACCTTCAGAGCCACAGTCAGGACAATGTCGTCGATGAGCTCAGCCGTTGATAACAGACAGGAAGAAGAAAAAGTCCACATTCAGCAGCATCAGCCTATTGAACCAAAAGTCCTTGAGGATTCACTGCAAACCGACAATCACCGCTCTTCAGAAGTCAAAAGCGAAACAACTCCCGATGAAGAAGATCTTGTTGTTGATTGGGATGGCCCCGAAGATCCTCAGAATCCTCGGAACTGGTCATCAACAAGACGGTGGCTCGTGATTATGCTGATCTCAGTCATCACGTTCAATCAGTACGCTCCTCTTGGGCATCAGGCTCGAATGACAAGACTCACACATTGCCAATAGAGCCATGTCAAGCACCATGTTCGCACCAGGAGCCGCGAGAGCAATGGCAGACTTCCACTCCAGCAATGAAGTCGTGGCTCAGCTCTTGGTCTCGATTTATGTCGTTGGGCTAGCTGCAGGTCCACTCCTCCTGTCTCCGCTCAGCGAGCTCTACGGACGACTCCCGATAATGCATGCCACCAATCTGGCTTTCGTGATCGGCGGGGTCTTGTGCGCGGTCAGCGTCGATATTCCCATGCTGATCTTGGCTCGTTTGCTTATGGGCATTAGCACCATTTCCCTGGGAGGCGGCTATGTTGCTGATCTGATGGCACCGGAGGACCGCGGTCGAGCCTTGAACGTATGGAACGTTGGTCCAGTGCTGGTAGACAACCGTCGGAATCTCAAGATGTGCTCATGCCCATGCTGACCAGCGTCGGAACAGGCACCAATGGTGGGACCTGTTGTTGGTGGCTACATTACCCAGGAAATCAGCTGGCGGTGGACGTTTGGGCTGCTTTCCATAACGGTAAGAATTGTTTTCAAAGCGTCACCGGTTCCGGGTTGACATGCTGCAGGGAACCTTTTGGCTGATGATCTGCGTTTTCTTCCTGCGCGAGACGCACTCACCGTGCCTACTCGAAAGTAGAGCCAAGAAACTTCGAGCGGCGACAGGAGTCCACTATCGATCGAAGCTCGATCCTGGGATTGCACCAAAACAACTCTTACTGGCATCGGTTGCGAGGCCCTGGAAAATGCTCATATTCTGTCCGGTGATCATCATTGTTTCCCTGTTTGGGTCAATTGCGTATTGCTTCATGTACTTCATGTTCTCAACATTGACGGATGTGTTCGTGAGCACTTATGGGTTCACGGCAGGTCAAGCCGGGATTACCTTCCTCGGCCTGGGAGTAGGCTCTCTCCTGGGACAGATACTGCTGGACTTCTTCATGCGGTGGCAAACGAAAGACCGTCACAGAACGCAGCGAGAGCTGTCAGCGGAGGATCATCTGCCGCCGTTGGTGATATCCGGTGTCCTCATCGCTCTGGGCCAGGTCTGGTATGGCTGGTCTCTGCATTACGTCTGGCACTGGATTGTCCCAGTCTCAGCAACCGGAATCACTGGACTAGGCATCATATTCGCATTCCAGGCAGTCCAAGGTTACCTGGTCGAGGCCTACACGAGCTATGCAGCCAGCGCGCTTGCGGTGAGCGTGGCCATTCGATGCGTTTTCGGCTTGACGGTACCTCTTGCGGGTCCGAAATTGTACGAGACGCTCGGATACGGCTGGGGCAACACAGTGCTGTCGTGTGAGTATGTCCACGTTGATGCTTCATCCGAGCCGCTCGCTGAACAAAGCCTAGTCATCGCACTCATGATGGTGCCGGCGTCGGTGCTTCTGCAGAGATTCGGACCACGAGTTCGGGCAGTTTCTCAGTATACTTTCCAATGAGAGTTCAAAGTGGAACCGGTTACGGCGTCTACACCACACCTTGTCGGAAGTATAGTCTAGTCTGATTGGCGCAGAGCGGTGGGGGTGGGAGTAAGGGAGCTTGCGACCGAACGACCCCCCCTGAGCGAGAGCCAATTACTGCCGAACTTTAGCCGTGGGGGGTGCGAAATTCGAGAAAGCGCATTATCTAATTAGTTCGTTTTATAAAGGAGTGCAATACGCGCAGCGTAATAGCTGCTACGTAGACTGAAATCTTACTACTAACGTTACCTTCTAAAACAATAGCAAACTACAATAGCAGTTTGCGTGTATAGCAATTATAGCACCTTTCTAAATGCCCGCCGTAGCCGTAATAAAAAGTACTACGTAGTAGCCGCCGGAGGCCCCCCGGAGGGTTATAAGACAACGAATTTATTCTATTAAGTAAGCATAATAGTCGGCAACCTATATATATAATTCACGTACCTCCTATTATAAGCCGGACCGTTCTAGAAGGGCCGCCTCCGGTAGCCTGTCCTTTATTTAGCTGTCCTTTTACTAGTATAAAGGATTTTTCTTCCTTTCGGACCTATCCTTAATTATTATTATTATTATTAATATAGCTACGATCGTCCACTTTAAATATCTACGCTTGCGTAGTTATAGCTACTATCGCGCCTTTCGGTAATAATCCGCCTAATAGACCTAGCGGAGAGAAGCGTAAGGCTCCTATAGATATACCTAATATACCGTTCGATGTTAAGGATAAGTTTAAGTCTAACTATAATATAGACTACCCTAGCATAATTTAGTGCAAGGACGGTCCCTACTAGTACTCGAAGGAGTACTATATCGACTCTCGTAAGGGCCGTAAGAAGCGTATTACGCGTTATACTACCTATCGTAGTATATAGCCCGGGTTTTTACTAGTATAGCTCGATAGTGCACTACTAAGAAAGATTTAGAGGCGCAACGCAGTCCGTGGAGATAGCATTACTAGAGCTACGCATAGCTAAACTCGATTAGTAGCACCTTCCGGTTAAGCGCTATCTCGTTAAGCGCCTCTCGGTTAAGCGCCTTCCGGTCCACTACTATTAGGTGCCGCTAGGTTCCTTCCTTTAGTCGCAACGAATCGTCTATTAGCCGTAGCACCTACGTTAGTAGCTACTACTCCTCCGTTATATCGTCCTCGCGCTATACTATTAACTTAAAACACCCTCCGCGCACGCCGAGAGTCCGAAGTAAATAGTCGTACTTAGCGTTATAAGAAGCGTATAGGTAAAGACAATGCTCTAGCCCCTCTACTACCGCTACTACTAGGCCGTAACTACTTCTACTATACGACATGTTAACACCCTCGTATCTACCTAGCCTACTAAGGACCTTAGTAGGATAATATATACATCTACTATACTAATAGTAGTCTCGATGTCGACCTATAGTCCGAGTGAAAGTAGTGTATTACCGGCTATTATAACTCTAAGCGTAGCGCCTTCGATCGACGTACCGTATACGAGTACCCGACCGAGTATAACGCCTATAGGATAACGCTAGCTCGTAACGACGAATAGACGCTATCTAGATACGTTAACCGTCGTTCGTAGTCGACCGTACTACCGCCGCCGTCCTCCTTCCCTCTATCGCAATCGTCCCTATAGCTACCTCCGCCTCGATCTTAAACTTAGGCTTCTTAGTAGGGTAAAAACGACTACGACCCCGATCGTAATGCCGGTCGCCGAGTATCTCGTCTTAGCCTTATTAGCCGTAAAGAATAGGAGTATATACGTCGTCTAACAACTAAAGATCCACTACCTCTACTTAGTAATCTTAATTAGCTAGCTATGTCGGACTTTAATTAGTAGCTAATTTAAAACTTCTATTAAGAGCTAGAGCAAGATTAGTTAACCTGCTACAACCTTTATAAGGACTATGGAGTTAATACGTATTGTCCGCTAGTAAGGCAACGCATAGCAGCCCTTCCGCGAGGCTCTTAAAGGATTGCGTAACAACGCTATTACTCGCGATTAGTAGCGCCTTCTATTAGCACGCACGGGCAGCTAGCTATCTACCGTTAATCGTCGTGCATTTAACGACTCTACCCGAATCTACTTTACTAATGCCCTTATAGACAACCGGAATAAGGAGCGGATAAAGGAGATTAACAACCTAGTAATTAATTTGGTCGCTACCTACGATAATAAAGTCGTTAGGAAGCAGACCTTAACGGAAGAAGCTAGCTAGCTTGAATAAGAGGTTATAGTGTCTATCGGCTGTCGCTTAATGCATCTCGACAATACCTAGGTCGACAATAGCCTCGTTAACGGCGCTTAGGGCACTCTATACTCTATCGAGTAGGCTACTAGTACGACCGACCCTCGTAACACTTAGCCGCATTACCTAATTATCGCATTTAAGGCTAAAGATTACACGGGTCTATATCTCGATCTTAAGGTATTGCTAGACGGCTAGGTCGTTGTTCCTATCTTTACTAGCCGTCGCTTCTTCTATCGCGGTAGCTAAGAACATTACCGCTAGTAGTTCCCTATCCGTGTTGCGTATACAATAACGGTCTATAAGGTGTAGGGTTTAACACTAGACTCCGTAGTTATAGATATTAGCTAGTAGGAGCGGACACCGGGCCTACGCTATATAGCGGTCTCTCGTATTAAGACGCTTAAGACCCTTATGTTTAAGAAGCCCTTCGACTACTTACTATTTACTAACGTCTAGTCGACTATCGCCCTCGCTCGCTAAGTAGATATCGAGCGTCGTAGTAGCTAGCGTATTATGCTAGAGAACAGTAGTAATAAGGACATATAGGAAACCCGACTAGGTTCCTCGTAGGTATTACGCTAAGCCTCTCGTAGGGCATCTAACCGCCTAGGCCTTCGTGCTCGACAGGAGTAACAGCCGTATAGATCTATCGAGGACCGTATCCGTAGTGCGTACGATTAGGATTATAAAGAGAGGATAGCTACGGCTAAGGTAGCTCGGTTAGCCGATAAGGAGGATCTATACGATGTTATACTACTATCTAAGCGTCGCCGACGACTGCTCTAGGATTAGTTGGAACAAGGTACGATAGATACTAATAATAAGTTATAAGGAGTAGTAAGGAATAATGTATAGATGTCGATAAGATAGGGCTTTAAGAGCAAGTACGTAGATTGCGATAAATATAAGCCTTCTACTATAAACATAAAGTCTACCGTTATGAAGTCTACTATTATGAAGTCTACCGTTATAAAGTCCACTATTCCGCTAAAATCGTTAATTGCTGCCCTTAAACGCCGTTCCTTATTAGCTTATTAAATAGCACTAACAATTGCATAGTTACCTAACTTCTAGCCTTACCGCCGCCCTCTATCTATACCCCCGTCCTACTACCTTATTTACTCTGTCGCCTTTTGCCCTTATAAACCCTAATAACTTTACTACCTCTATTTATATATCCCGTCGCGTAGCTTAGCCGCTAGTGCGTTACCTTTAGGAGTGCTCTCCCTATTAGTAGTTTACTACGGTTAGGTGCTTTACCTTAAGTAAGTGTTGCAATATGCTAATAGAACAACTAATAGTCGTGGGTTCGATCCCCTCGTAGGTTTAATCCCTTTAAATCTCTATACCGTAGTCTTACTACTTATAAACTTCTAAGGTATTAACAACTAGGTAGGCCTTTAGGCTTTAACTAAGACTGTTATTATAGGTGCCCTCGTAGCTGCAACATTAATTAGACACCCTCGGGTAAATTGTTAACTAAATC
>JALRMM010000012.1:0-211045 GCA_026122155.1 Zymoseptoria crescenta
GTAGCGCGGCCGCGTTTTAGATCGGCTTTCTTAATACTAGAAGATTTCCGAGGAGTTAGAATATTCGCTAACGAACGTTTACTAAAGGACGCGCGCGTATACGGCGTGTCCTTATTAGGTTCTATTAGAGTAATTAGTATACCTTATAGAAGCTATCTTAAAGGCTCTTACGCTTAGGCCGTACGGGTCGCTATCTCTTTCGAGGCTCCGATAGCTATAACAACTTATTAGGTAGAACCGAACCTAAGCCGAGGGAGTCGCGCGAGTATACCTTAGGTTCGCGGGTTACGCTAAATCGGTATACTATAATCTAATTAGTATAGGCTAGAGATAATTATAGCTATACTTACCTATCGAGTCGTCTATTAAGGTATCCGTAATGCGTAGGCTAGGCCGCTTAGAAGGCTTCTACTACTACTAGGACGAGCGGTCCCGAGGGTTATTATACCGCTTAGTTGTTAGTATAGTAGTCTTACTGCTTTAATAGCTAGATTAAGCGAGATCTTTCTTAGCTAGAGGAACGGAAACTACGCGAAACTATCGTAGAGGCGGTATGGTTTTATCGAGCTCTAATAAGAGTCGATGTTTAGCCGAGGGAGGATTAGATATGCTTATAATACACCGCGTACGATATACGAAGTCCAAGCGAGAGTAATGCGAAGGTAGTAGTGTCTAAGAAAGTTAGCTCCGAAAAATAGAGGGTAAATAAGTATAGAAACTTGCCGTCGCCTAGACACCCTTAATCTACTATGTTTGTTAATATTGTTGTTAATAAGTTAGGAATGCATTAAACGGAAGTGGATATTATAGAAGCAATATTTATAGTAGACGGTATAGATATATATACGCTGCCGCTAGGCTAACTAATAAGTTACTAGATGTATGCATGCGGGCTTATGCCGTATAATATGCGAAGTAATCGCGAAGTAATTACGAAGTAAGCCTACTAAATCCCCTATAAGCGCGCCGAGGACGACGCTTATAAGGAGAGGAGGCAATTATAACAGCACCGCTAAGGACTACTATAAGGATTACTACTAAAGGTAGTAACCCGGGTTAAGTAAAGTTATCCTTCGGTTATATAACTAAGGAGGTAACGAATGCTTAGCGTATGCCTACCGTATATAAGGCGAAGAGCTTGCGCTCGCATATTAAATTCTATAAGAATTAGTCTTACCTTTTATCTAGTGGATATTAGGCGTTCCTTATATTACTATAGACCCTATCGCCTTTATAGACTTCGCATTTATAGCATTCGTAGTCTATAGGAAGCACCTCTTCCCCTACTATAAGGCTATCCGAGACAATAACCCTAGTAGATAGGTGTTAATCTAAGAGGACAACGACGGTACTTACTTAAAGGCACGAGAGCTACTCGCTACTAAGATTATAGAGCAGAAGATCCTCTTTACGAATTATCTACTAAACTTACTAGATCTAGCTCTAATCGAGACGTTGTTCGGTAATTAAACTAAGATACTAGCTACCTTTAGCTATAGTATTAAATTAGCCTTATAGGCGACAAAATATACCGTAGACCTATAATTAAAACGGATATAGTAAGGTATACGTATAACTAAGAAGGTAAAGAAGCGTGCGAGTATAAGAGCATACAAGGCGCTCGCAGACCGGTGCATAAGTGTTAGATATAGGAATACCTACAACGACAGATAGTTAAGTTAATTAATTACGCTATAATACCCTAATGCGGCTAACAAATAAACTATACCTTCTATAAAGCCGTGCGATAAATATAGATCGATTAGTTTGTCTGTATCTCTTCATTTCCTCGAGTTATTACCAAAATAAGGTAAGAGGTGGAGGAAAGTTAGGGTGTCGAGAAACGCCAAGAACTAAACTTCCGCACCCTCTAAGGACTTGTGCGGCCCTTCACACTTTCTTCCGACGATCCGATCAACAGCGCGTCCGCCAAGTGCAACGTGCGTGTAGGGCTCAAGACCGGGCGATCCTTGGGCCAACATCTCGACCTCTTCCTTCGATTGATCGTTTCTTCCATCTTTTTGCGACAACGCATCCTACAGTGCACGGTGCAGTGCAATCAACAATCCTACGGTATCATTCACTCCTGAGCTTCACCTCCGAGCGTTTGCTAGAAATCAGAAGGATGTCTGTCGTTTCGGGGCCCTTTAGTACGAGCAGAAGATAGCACCTACCTTGCCCGTCTACCTCATCCCCGAGCTGCCACCAACAACACTCTTATTCTACTGCGACTAAGAGACCACAGCAAGCATGGATCCGGGGGCTACCACTCCCTCGTCCAATTGCGAGGAGACCAACTGGTTCTTACAGATCTTCAACTGTCCGAGAACTGTCCAGGGTTCTTCACCGACCACCATCGGGGCGCTGGTCGCCGCGCTGGCCGTTTCGTTCGCCTCCCTCGGCGGACAGACTCTCCTCTTTGCGATTCTCCGATTGAAGCTCACCAGGATCTACCGACCAAAGTCATACCTCGTCCCGGAGCGAGAGCGAGTTCCACCACCACCGGGAGGCATCATTGGCTGGATATACCCTCTCTGGACGACCTCCAACTTGACCCTCATCCAGAAATGTGGTCTCGACGCCTACTTCTTCCTCCGTTACCTGCGCATGCTGCTGAAGATCTTCTTTCCCATGGCCATACTTTGTCTGCCAATATTGCTGCCTATCAACAATAGTGGTGGAAACGGCTTGGCCGGTCTGGACAAGCTGACGGTCGCCAATATTATTGCTGCAAAAGGTGATCGACTGTGGACACACCTGGTACTCGCGATCGTCTTCATCGGCTGGCTTTGCTATGTCGTTTTCATGGAGCTTCGAGGATACATCCGCGTTCGACAGGCATACCTCACCAGCCCGCAGCACAGGATTCGCGCGTCAGCCACCACCGTGCTTGTTACTGGCATTCCACGCAAATGGCTGACGCTCGAGGCGCTCTCGGGTTTGTACGATGTCTTCCCCGGAGGTATTCGGAACATCTGGATCAATCGAAACTACGACGCGTTGTCCGACAAGGTTAACGACCGCGAGCAAATTGCTAAGAGCTTGGAAGATGCGGAGACGAATCTGATAAAGAAGTGTCGGACAAAGCACGCCGAAGCTGAGAAGAAACAGGCGAAGAAAGAAGGGCGCAGGACGAAGAGCAAAGAACAGCTGAAGCAGGACAAGGCAGATGAAGATGCCGCCGCAGAGAGGATGGCCGAAGGTCAGGGTATGAGCGCTGGAGCTCATCAAGAGACCCAACATGGCACGCAGGACATCCTCGATGAAGACGATAGGCAGGAAGACACATACACCAGTCCTGGGCACAAACCTCGCGGATTTGCTGGTAAAGTCGGACAAGGGATTGGAAATCTTGGCAAAGGAGTCACCAGGTTTGGCGGAAAGGTGGTGGGAGATGTCGATACCACTTTGCACAAAGCTGGAAACGATCTGAATCACAACGTTGACGTCCTTAATACCGGCGGTATCGGCGGCGGATTTGTCGTGGACGACAGCTTGTATGACCCACCTGCGGCTCAGGGAGGAAATCAGTCCAATCACAATTCAAGCGCGGATGGACTCACTGGACTTCGCAAGCCGGGACAGACATTTCAGCATCAGCTGGACGGAGCGAAATATGAGCCAAACCAGCAGCAGGCACGCCCTCGTTTTGACTCGTATACCAATGCAGACGCCCGAGGGAATGGCTCGCCCAACAGCGATGACACACTGAGTGGACCCAACATTCGCATGACGCGTCCGTCTGGAGATCAACCGCGGTCGACAATGGAGATTGAGGAGCCGCCAGCGCACAAAGCACAGCTGCGCAAGCCATGGAACATGTTCAAGGACCACGATAACAACCTGGTCTTGCCATCACCACAGCCGCATCAAGCAGAGGGCGAGAATGGCTTTCCACTTCGCGATGGAAAAAAAACTCATTCCCGGGACAAGGAAAAGGACCGGAAGGAAAAGGGCGAAAAGCTCGATGATGAAGAGTACGACTGCGCACATGACAAGGAATGGGATGAGGACCAAGACGAAGAGCCATACTGGCGCCGATACATCGAACCCAAGGACCGCGAAACCATGAGACTGCCTATATTCTCGCCAAGTTGGTTTCCCGCACTCCCTCTGATTGGCAAGAAAGTGGACCGAATCTATCACCTACGACGCGAGCTGGCTCGTCTCAATTTGGAGATTGAAGAGGACCAGAACGATCCTGACAAGTTTCCCTACATGAACTCGGCTTTCATCCAATTTAATCACCAGATCGCAGCGCATATGTGCTGTCAATCTCTCAGCCACCATATCCCGCAGCAAATGGCGCCTCGCATTGTCGAGATCAGTCCCGACGATGTCATCTGGGACAACATGTCGATCAAATGGTGGGAAAGATACCTCCGGACATTTGTCGTGCTGCTCGTCTGCGCTGGGCTTATCATTCTCTACGCGGTTCCGGTGGCCTTGACCGGTTTCATCTCGAACGTCGGTCAATTAGCCACGTTCGCTCCTTGGCTTAGTTGGCTCAACAAGGCACCCAAATGGGTCATTTCAGCGATAGAGGGTATCCTACCTCCGCTCTTGCTTGCTCTGATCCTGGTCCTGGTGCCGGTTATCTTCCGACTTATGATCCAGCAGAAAGGCGTGGCCACTGGCAATGCCAAGGAAATGGGTGTCCAAACTTGGTACTTTGCCTTCTTGTTCATTCAAGTATTCTTCGTCGTTTCGCTCTCCACTGGTTTCAGCGAGTTCGTCTCCAACTTCGCCAATAACCCGGGAGAGGTGGTGGAGACTTTGGGAAAGACTCTTCCGCAATCGTCCAACTACTTCTTCACCTACCTGACGGTGCAAGCGCTGTCCAACTCTGCCAGCAATCTCTTACAGACCGGCAGTCTCTTCGGATGGTTCATCCTCGCACCTTTGCTGGATTCGACTGCTCGCGCCAAGTGGAAGCGTCAGACGGAGCTCAATAGAGTGCAGTGGGGATCATTCTTCCCGCCATTCACCAACTTCGCCGTTATTGGAATCATCTATTCAATTCTATCTCCGCTCATCTTGGTCTTCATGCTCCTCATCTTCGGCCTCTTCTGGATCGTCTACCGCTACAACGTCCTCTTCGTCTACCAATTCAAGAACGATACCGGAGGTCTTCTCTTCCCTGTCGCCATCAACCAGCTCTTTGTTGGAGTCTACTTTCTCGAAATTTGCTTGATTGGCATCTTCTTCACCACCATTGACAATGGTACTCCCGTCACCTTACCGCAAGGCATCATCATGATCCTGGTCCTTGTCGCCACCGTTGCCTATCAATTCCTCATGAACTCGGCCTTCAACCCTCTAATCCAATACCTGCCCATCACCCTCGAAGACGAAGCCGTCATTCGTGATGAGGAGTTCGCCCGCGCACAAGCCAGCAAATTCGCGCCTTTGGCGCAGCAAGAGCAAGAAGCCGAGGACCCTCGAGACATACAAGATGTGCTCGAGAGGAAGGAATGCAACGAACATGCCCAAGATCAAGCTGCCGAGGACACTGAACGCCGCAATATCGAGGAGCACCGCCGTCCATCCGCTGCGCAACAACCGACTCCTTCTCCGAATGAGAAGGCGAAGGCCTGGTACCATAGAACGGAAGCCACGCCCTCCGCCCTCAACAAGGAGAAGTGGAAGCACGCCGGTCCCGAAGCCGTCGCTCGTTTGCGCTACCTCGCTGACGGCAAACCCATCAAGCAGCAGAACAGTTCCAACGATCCGGAAGCGCAAAAGACTGTCGGCGACGTCCTCTTCGCCGGCTACGCGGATGAATTAGAAGACCTTACGCCCGACGAGAGGGATCTACTCGTGCGTTTCGCATTCCAGCACTCTGCGCTCAGGGCGAAGCGGCCAGTGGTGTGGATCCCACGGGATGCTTTGGGTGTAAGTGATGATGAGATTCGCCGGGCGAAGAGAATGTCAACGGTGAGTGTGAGGGGCGAGGAGAGGGTGAATATTTGGATGAGCAATGATGGGACTGCGTTGGATGGGAAGGGGCGGGTAGTGTTTCGGAGGAGTCCGCCGGATTTTCGGAGTCTGGATTTGATTGCTTTGTGAGGGTGGATTAGTGAAGGAAGGGGATGATTGTTTTTGGCGGCGTTGCGGCATTGCTTGGCGGGTATGGACTTGGGCATGAACATGGAAGGCGTTTGGGCATTGCTTTTGGTGGTGGATAGATAGTGATACCCTTTGCGGCATTTTTTCGCGGAAGGAGTTTGCATAGGTAGCGAGCATTAGTGAATGGGATTCGCTTCGATACCTGCCTGAAAATGATATCGACAGACTTCCTCGACCGTGGACGCTATCGACTCGATCTTTGACTCGATAGCAAGGAATTGCACGCCTTGTAATTGCTCACAGCAAGAACGGTCAATTCGATGGAGCGCAACCCTGCGCCTGCGCTTTCTTTCCTCGCTTTACGATGCTGGCCCTGATCGTGGCCGGTCACGACATCATCGACTGGAATGTTGGAAGAAGAGTCGAGAGCAGCTGGCTTTCGTCTTTCCGTTCCTGTACTTGGTTTCACGCAATCCGCTCTTCAGCTGCCAAACAACCAGCTCTCGAGCGAACCGCATTTCCACCACAACACCCATCCACAAGTCCTACCTCCAGAGCCCACCGCCAGCCTAGAACCATGAAGTTCCGCGCATTCCTCCCACTCATGGTCGTCACTCTCAGCTCCGGCGTCCTTGGCAGCTACGACAACTACGTACGCACACTCCCTATCACATCTCCCGGCGTCCTCGCTGACTGGATTTTCCATCACAGAATGCGTGTCACCAAGCTGCTATCAAGCAGTGTGGTCCTGATGGAGGCTGCACTGAAAGCCTGGAGTACGGCCGCGTGTTCTGGAACATCAGCTGCCCGTAGAGATGTCTAGAAGTATAGCGGCTGCTGGGAGGTGCTGGCGCTGCTGCAAGACTGGTTCAAGACTGCATTTGCCGGGTATTGCTTTGACCCTGGATATTGACTGCTGATAGTGGTGTGAGCTTCCGTGACCCTGCGTACCCCGAGACTCCGGCAAGCCATGAATCCGAGAAACCATTCCGAGTGATAGTGGCCTCCAGAGTAGCGTTGGGGTCACAACCTTTCGTTCCAT
Organism: Zymoseptoria crescenta; assembly: GCA_026122155.1. Classification (NCBI taxonomy): domain Eukaryota; kingdom Fungi; phylum Ascomycota; class Dothideomycetes; order Mycosphaerellales; family Mycosphaerellaceae; genus Zymoseptoria; species Zymoseptoria crescenta. The sequence continues at coordinate 7,112 of JALRMM010000012.1, forward strand.
GGTTCCCGCGGCGGACGTTCCGGTAGTGTGATATTAACGATATCTCCTTGCCTCGACTTGAGCCTTGGAGAACTTCGTCTGACTAAAGTGGTAGTCACGAGCTCACCGTGGGTTGAGGTGTCCCGTAAGCCGGAAAATAACCGCAAAGAGTGCCCCCTGGACTAATCGGCCTGCCGCGTCGGTCGCAAGCGCCGTTGGCCCCCTATGGACTCTGGTCGCTTGATTCGAGCAGGGGCTGCCATTTAGGAAGAGTACTTCGTAGTCTGGACTCTGGGTCAGCTGTCAAGGTTCGACAACTCATCGGTGAGTGGTATCTCGCTCCTTGAGGCGCTAGGTGTATTTCACGACTGCTGCCGGTGGATGCCCATGGTTTCGTGATAGATCAGCAGAGGCGCACAGCCGGCAGGGGAGTGAGACACCGAACTGCGTGGTCTCTTGCATCTTTGGCAACTTGTCTGACAGCCTCGTGGACGTCCATACTCCATCCAGTAAGCGCGCTGAGATACAACATCGATGGTGATGAACGGCACGGAGCAGCGAGCACCTATCAAGTGCTCTCTTGGGAAACCGTCATGGACACGAATCTTGCAGATCAGGACTGCGGCGCGTGTGCAGAGAGACCATGAAGCTCAGAGCGCCAGCAGAGCGAATCTTCGCAAATGAGCCAGCCGCCGGAGTCGTCTAGATGGATGTAACGACCCCAAGCCCAAGGAACAGGGAAGTTGTGAGCGATACGCCGACAAGCTGCCGGCGTTTGCAGCGCAAGAGACACATCTAAGCAACAGTTCTGGCGCCCGTAGATGGCATAAGTATGAGTGAAGAACTGTCCGAAGTTCAAATCCATTCCCGAAGCTCAATACACACCACTAGAGCGAAGAGCTTCCATCGTTTCCCCTCCGAAGAGTCCTTGAGGTGAGTCCAGATGCCGTCTGGTCGGGGTACCACAGCAAGACTAATGTCAATGCAGCACCAGCACCATGTCGAAATACGCGCTTTCAATCGTCGTGTACGGCCGCGGAGACAGCCCCAACGCTCGTTCGCACTGGGCCCTTGCGATCCATCAGCATGATGCCAATGTTGGCACGCTGTTGGACGTCAACGTGATAGATCCGACCCGGCTGATCTACTCATTCGATGAGCGGAAAGATGTTCTCATACGCAGTCAAAGCTCTGATGGATCATTTGCACTTGCAAACTTGGACATTATGCAGGTCAGAAAAGCCATAGAAGTCATCAGAGCTGAGGAAGCGCCGCGAGACGGGAAAGAGCGGTGCCAGGACTGGGTCCTTCGTACCCTGATCTCACTGGAGGCGGAAGAAATCGTTCCTCCTGGGACATCGACGACGGTGGAGCCTCTGGTTGGTCAGCCTGCCGCTTCGGTAGCAAGAGCCGTTGGTCGAGTGTGGATTCCTACTCATGTCAAAGGAACAGGGTCTTCCATTTCGCAAAGCTAGTGTGGAGTCGCAGTCTGTTGTCCAATACACGTGTATCGTTTCATTGCTTCGTCGACTTGCTTCAGGAGCTCGTAGTCCAGCTTCGCCTCAAGAGGAGACACTTCGTCCAGAGTCTTGATCCATTCAGGGTCCCCCATCCGCGATCTCGCTTCGTAGTACTCTCGCCCGGGAATGCTGAAGCCTGCGCACTCCCAGTCGATGATGGCGGTAATGCGATCTTCGTCGTCGATGAGAATGTTCAGGAGGTGGAGGTCTCCGTGAGAGAACATGATTGTCTCTTCCTTGATCTCTGATAGCCTCGTCGCAAGCTCAGTGGTCACCTCGTCCAGCGTGCGGCTAGGACATGAGTTTTTCAGCGCCAGGATGAGGCCGTCATTGTATTCCGAGCGGGACGAGAATGGCCCATAAGAGTTCGTTTCATGGGCAAAAGGTAGATGCAAAAGAAGACGTCTTCGCAAGGCTGATGCTCGAGTGCACCATAATATCGGCCACGCAAGGATCGGAGCTGCTTCATATAGTCCTTCAGCTGAACCACGACCAAGTGCTTGGATTGAGCATTCATGTCATTCCACCTTTCGCCCAGGGTCTTGCCATCCACACGCGACATGAGGATGTAGCCGTTCCCATCCGAGACATAAGCGTCGTGTCCTGTTGGAACTGGAATGCTGGTTTCGCGTGCAACCTTTCGCATAGCTTCCGCCTCCGAGAGTTTGACACTCAAGCCCGCCTTGAGAATCTGATCAGTCTTGGGCAAGTAGAGTATTCTCGGCCCAACCTTGGATGGGAACAGGTCGATAGCGCCTTCTGGACGCTGTATGTTTGCTTTTCGGGGCCCAAAGAACGATTCCTCCCACGCTCGATCGTCTAGGTCCTCTCTCATAGTGTCGGCCGTTGACGCCATGGAGGGCGTGATACGTAGAAGAAGATTTCGAGGTCATAATCAGCCGCGTGGAATCCACAGGAGGCATGTCGTCGGTGAGTGTCGGGCCTCAAGGGCACGTGGCCTTGCAAGGATTCCGGGCTCGCTGCTCTGAACAGTGAAGTGCACATCTGCCAAGACCGACGACAGATTTTTCTACAATCTGCCTTACAATACGATCCGCTCCTGTTCGCTCGCTGTATGCCAAAATACGAGATTCGATTGCTAGAGGAGGGACGAGCAGGTAGAAGCAGGTCGGGGACGTGCGACGCAACGAACAGCCGATTCATGACTAAGCATTCTACGCCTCAGGCGCCAATAACCCATCGAGTTGTCCAGTCTAGACACCCGTCCTGCAGTCTGTCACCGGCATGCGTGTTGGTAATGTGGCTCGATCTGGGTCATACCCCGGTGCTGAGTTCGTTGCGTGGAAGGACGTGGACTTGCGGCTCAAACAGAAAGACACTCAGCCACTACCTAACCGTCCAAGACTTCAAGTTGACGATTACTCCGATTCTGCAAGAATGCGAAGTCTACTCAGAACAAGAACGCGGTTCGATACGTCCTGCCAATGGAGGGTCCCGAAGACCAGTTCATCTGCGTGATCAAACTTCTCCTCATCACCGCGCTCCACTATCGGCGTGTCCACGCCATCGAGGGGGTGCTCGAAGCCGCAGCGAAGCGCATCAATGGCAAGGTTGTTTGGTCAAAGCCAGACGAGCCGGTCCTCTTCGCATGGGACAAGGGGGTCGATTCTTCCCGTGATAGGGCCTCCGACCTTCCACGAGGCAATAGCAGAACCGAACCCGAGCTCCTCCTCTTTTACTGCAGCAGCTGCGACTACGTCGAAGACCACCTCGCCGCCTATAAGATCAACTGCAACCCGTAAAATGCCCGAGACCCTACCCTCCGCGTGCCGTGTCGCATCACCGAGTGCCCGGCGATCCTCGCTTATCCGCAGAGCGAAGCCGCTTACTTCAGGAGCATCTACAAGTTCCTTCCGACTAGCTGTATCGTCTGTCCAGAGAGTGAGCAACAGGAAGTCATTATGATACTTTGAACAAGCTTAAAGCCCACTATTGAAAAGCACATACGGGTGTGTATTTACAGTCGTTGCCCTGTCCCTTCGTCGAGGAATGCCGCTTTAACCTATTCTCCAGCATCTTTACCCTCCGCCGCCACCCTAACGAGCGACATGGCAAAGACTTTGCGGAGTACAGGCGCCCTTTGGTATGGAGTCGGTGTTTGTGGGGCATCAGCTAGTATGATAGATTGTTGGCAGATACGAGGCAGAACAACATGTGTACCTTCAACCTGTACGTTATGCTTATCGCGGGGCGATGAAGGAGCATGGCGACCGTGTTGACAGGAACATGGATAAGATCAGCCTGGCTTTTCGCGCTATTGTCTTTGATTTGTTCGGTCTGAAAGAACTTTGACTGAAAACAGTGAGTAGCGCGCAACAAGAGCGTTTCGATCTTCTACAACGTGGCCCTGTCTGTCTTCACTCCCGTGCTCTTGCTGGTCAACTACAACAAACTTCTCGGCCTCATATGCGGTTGCCGTCTGTGCTGAGCTCTTCACGAGGCAGCTCAAAAGGGAGGTGGAGCTGCGCCCGGTTTTGGGAGATCTTGATTTTACGCATTCCCGGTCAGCGACATTCCCATAGTGGCGCAGCGAGGCACCACTTACCAATGCATTGTCCTTTTGGAAAACCCGGCTTCGGTCGGTAGTAGTGCTCGCAGATCTGGACACTATCCTCGCAATAACTCCCACCATCGATACAGCGGCCTGTGATCAATCGTAAGTACTGTACTGCGCGTGAACTTCGTCAGGCATGTAACATACGGCGACAGGCGGCGTCGCTGTTGCTGGCATTGGGCACGCAGATCAATGGCGCGCAGCATGTGTTGAAGCGGCAACTTTCTGCCCGGGGAGATGATCAGTATAAACCTTGGGGTGCTTGACCATAAGTACGATGTACCTTTATCGCGGTTCTCGCATCCACGGTCGTTGTTGCCAGGGTCGTTGTTACCGGGATCGTCGTTGTCGGCGACAGCAACGGCAGCGGCGATGGCGAGGAATGCGAATATGTGGAACTTCATTGTTGTTTGGCAAAGGCGCGAGTCTTCTGAGTGCGACGGAGAGAAAGGGGTATGGGATGTATGCCGCAGGCGAAGCGGTCTTTGACGAGGTGAGGAAATCGAATGCGAAGGATGGATGAGGAAGAAGGTGTTGCGGACGCCAGAGTCTACGTATATAAGCACGACGAAGCATCAGAAGGTAATGTAGGCCAAGCAGTCACGTTCTCTTCAGCCATTGAGTGGTGCCACAAACCCTCTGGAGGATGTTAGAATATTGACAGCAGGGCAGCGCGAGTTTAGACGTCGATATTTGCGAGGGTTCTTCAAGACGGAGGGCGAATCCGCGAACCCAATGCAAGGGTCAAATTCTTACTGTAAACTCAACATCGTCGCATGATCGCCTGATCGCCTGACCGGGACATCGTCGACAGGCTCGCATCGCCGACATTGGTGGAAGATGGATCACGCCGTCCCGGGGTTGCAGTCCAGGGGGTACCCCAGTAATCCAAGGGACGGTTATCACTCCGATGCCCTCACACGCTCTACCTCCCAAGTCAGACCCAGAAGGGATTCTACGAAGTATTTAATAGTCTTGAATGAAAATTTGAAAGGCTCTAGCCTAATCCCCGAGGGTCTAATGCCAAACCGCGCAATTCGACCAAATCTACGCGACGACAAACGCGATATGCAAATACGCAATACGTACTGCTTGTGATATTCTAAAAACTAGCTAGGTCCGTTGCCTAGTATATAAACTATAGCTTTACGGGGTTTACAGACTAAAACATTACTAAGTATGCGTAGGGGGTGCTGTATAGAAGGGAGCATTAGAGTCGAAAGCCGCCTATACAACGTAGTGTCGAATTCGGCCTCAGGCGCTAGTTCTATAATTAAAAGGTTTGGTCGACCTCCTTCCTTAATACTCTCGCGCCTGACTTGGGAGGTAGCACACGCTGTAGTGTTTGAACGCCATCAAAGCGACACGGTCACACGAGCACTTGATCCAGGGCACCTTGCTGCATTTTGGGTCCGATCATGCAGTCTAGCTACACGGTCACGGTGGGAGTCGTGCTTTCATGTGTCTGAAGCCATCGATAAATATATGGCCCAATCCATGGACGCGTGGTCGCTGTATCCGGAGGAAGACGCGGAAGAAAGCAAGCGAGCATGACTAATGATATCATGCCTCAGGCATCAAGACCACGGAATGGGCAACATGGAATGTCTGAACTACTTGCATCTGGTGCTACCGCGCACATGCAATATACTCGATCGGCTCACTCCTCGATTCTCCTGCCTGTCGTCGATGCAAAGCGCCCGACTGGGACCGCAGCTGCATCGAGCGCGCATCAACCAGAGAGAACAGCCAACGAAGGAGCTCTGCGCTTTGCATCTACTGTGCCCACAGATTATCACTATCGGACCCTACCGGAACTCACCCGAGGGCGAGTTCATTCTGCAAGTGCTTTCATGCCCGCAGAATGTATTGCCACAATACTCACCGGTCGAATGCGACCAAGGAACCGCTCCCGTGATGCATATGCAGTCGCATCCTGGCAGCGATTGGATATGCGAGCACTACAAGGCGCAGTGTAAGTCCAGCTGAGACTGCGCATTGCTCGAACCTCAATTCACTCTCGTCTCCGGGTCAAACTAAGGTCCAGACATCTATACAGTCTAGCGCCAACCTCCTATGGCAGCTCAAACCACGAGTAGGCCAGACTATTGGCAGCAAGCCGTATTCTCCCTTTCCGCATCTACGGTCACTACCTTGGGCTTGGCCAAGACTGGCAAACGAGATCTTGCTCTGGCCGCTCTGGAGACAGCCGAAGAAAGGGGCCGGTCGGCTTTGAAGAAACGGTGGCGAATCAAAAAGTCTTCAGGCCATGAGGATATAGTTGTTCGCGATTCGACGGAGAACATCATCTACTGGATATGTCGCTTCCGAGAGGTCGGCGACCAGATCGTGCAGTACGACCCGGCTCACGCTGCTCTGCCTTGGGCTGCATTCCGCTTCTTGCTTCAGGCAGCTATCAATGATACTCTTCTGGGAAGCAGCATGATAGAGGAACTGGAATCGATAGCCAGACTGATGGCCAGGTTCCACCAATTTGAAATACTGTATCTTCCGACTGCATCTGCCCGGGACGATCAATTAGGCAATGCTTCCGGTAAAGCCTATGTCGCGGTTCTCGAATTCCTGGCCAGAGCCATCAGATTCTTCAGCGACTCCACCGCAGCCATACTGTTGAGAGCTCCCTTCCGCTCCATGCACGAATACGGCACACAGGAATTCTGGCTACAGAAGCCGAAGTTCTCAAATTTGCAGCTCTCGTCGAATCTGGATGAATCGCCAACGTGGAACATCGAGTCCTTCGATCCCAGAATGTGTCGAAGTGATTCTGGCTGTCCTTGAGGATACTCCTGCCACCCTCGTGATCGACGCATTGGATGAGATCGAAGATTCAAAGCGGCTCGTGGACGCTCTGGACACTATCATTACGAAGTCGAAGAACGCAGTCAAGGTGTTCATCACCAATAGAGATGACCCTATTGTGTTTGCCATGTTGCCGTCTGCCCAGATCATCCAGATTACGAACCAGGCAACCAAGGCAGATGTCCGGTCATTCGCCACTTTCGCCCTTAATATTGCCATGTCAGAACACAGGCTTCTCAGAGGCAAGGTGGGCTCAATGCTGAGAGTACAGATCATCAACGAGCTCGTCTCCGGTGCTGGTGAAATGACCCTCTGGGCGAAGCTCCAGCTTCTGCGCCGTTTCTCCTTCGATCACGAGCAAGACCTCTTGAAGGCTTTGACCGCTGGATCGCCATCGACCCTAAAAGAGCTTTACGAGGACGCCTACGCACGACTTCAGCAGGTCGGACAGGTCGCACAAGCTATCGCCACACGTTCTTTTACTTGGCTGCTCTATGCACAAGAGCCTCTGACCGTGGACACGTTCTCACAAGCCATCGTAGCTGCAACACAGCTCGGACGTCCGACCGTCAATGAAATATTAGCCATCTGCCGTGGATTCTTGATTCTTGATGACAAGTTGAACGTGTTCCGTTTCGCACACAACTCTGTCCAGGAGTTCCTCCGGATGCAGAAAATCTTCGAACCGGGATATGCTCAAGGCCTGCTTGCAATCAGTTGCATGTCCATCTGCGAAAATTATGGAGAGAATAACATGACGGCGTTCAAGCCCACCGAGAGATTTACGACTACGCGGCTCTTTACTGTTGTCACCACTAGTCCATGGCGCTATCTCTGGCCTACTTCCTCGATCTTGTTCAGAACGTCCATGATTCCCTTCTCGACGAAGACGATCCCTCACTGAGCGCTAGAGTATGGATGGACAACCATATTCGAAGCTGTCTGTGAGGCCTGCTTCTCACAAGTTATTGACATTTTCTACGACCACCCGCCGAGCCATGCGGCCAACACGACAAAGGCAAAGCTGATGGCAAAAAAGGTGATCAAGAGCAGCAAAGTCACGAATCTGAAGTATCTGGCTCAAAAGTCCGGTCTTGTCGACCTCAAGTTCCCCGGCAAGGTTGCTTTGAGCGCATTGCACGGACACGAAGCAATGACCGTCTATCTTCTCGACGAAGGCTACGACGTCGCCGAACCAGGAGAGTGTGGGAACCCTATGCGGTTTGCATGCGTTAATGGCCACGGCAGTGTGCGTCGCGTTTTGCTCGACTGGGGAGCAAATGTGAATGACAACGGGCAGTTTGGGAGCGCTCTACACGCCGGCGCTAGCGATACTGATCTCGCCAGAGCACTTCCAGGACGTCACGAGCCAGGGGGCTATGACCGTTGCGGTAAGATCTTCCTACTACAGGCCATTATGACCTGAATGGTCTGGACAGTTCAGGATCCGGGGTTCATCGGGCTCCTAAAACGTGCTGCTGCATGGAGTTCGCTTCCGAGATCCGGTATCTGGAGTCGCCCGGCTGACAGCATCGGTACCTTTGCAGATACTGCTCGGCTACTTCAAGACTGACGCGAGCGTCATCGAGAGCATTCATCGAGAGCAAGTGCGGACAAAAGGGTTTGCGCGCGTCAGAAATCGCGGCGTGGAATTCCTGCGGCCGTCGACCCTTCCCGCAGGTCGATGCCTAAAAAAACCGCTCCCGGTGGTAGCGTTTACGGCTATTAGCGTCTTTGTGCGAGGGGTGGGGTTCGCAGCTTGCCGGTGAGGGCTTGCCCTACGTGTCGTGTCGGCATCGAGGAAGACAACTGTTCTGAAGTACCTTGGGACCAGACAGATGATGCACGCTATGACCAAGGACAAAATCAATTCAAGAAGTACGGCTTTGCAGTGACGCTTCAAAGCTGCAAGAAGCTAGCAAACTCCACAAAGACGGATCCGAGTGTTGAAAATACGGCCATGCCCATTGCCTGTTGAAGGCTCTCTCTCTCTCGGAGTTGATCATGATCCCTTCTCCCCTTCCTGCGATATCTTACGCCTCTCCCTCCAACGCAGAGGCTTCGCCCTCGGATGCTGGAATCTTGTAAGTATGTGTAGACACCTTCACGTCCACTTCAGAAAGCTCACTTCGTTTCTTGACCCGGAAGTGGGGGTCGGTATAGTATGGGCTAGTGTTCGTCTTGTCTTCGCCGACTGAGATAGGAGCAAAGGCCGCTGGTTCCATGTCTGATCAGGAATGCTTTTCTCCAAAGCTGATGTACTTTGCGATCTCACCTCGCTTTGCTTCGGTTGGAAGGGCTTCGCCGAGCGAGGCGAGCACAACAGCAACGATAGCAGCACAGTGGATTTTCATGGTGGGCAGATGCGTCCTTGTCGAAGTAGTGAAAGTTGGAAAAAGGTGTTTCGGTTTGGATTGATTCCAGACGTGGATGGCTCTTTGTAAGGCGGTCTAAATGCTTCTCTCTCACGCTTCTCGATGCCCGATCTGTCACGCGGTTCACGCAGTCATACCATATCACACAATCTTGAGACCCCGAGGACAATCTGACCGCCTGTATGACACCATCGAATTGTTGCACGTAGTCGCACGCCGCACAATAGCTTCCCCTGTAGCATGCCTTCGTGCGAAGTAACGTCAGTCGGGCAGCCCCAGCGTCGCGCGACAGCTTCCGCAGTAGCACGCCTTCATGGAACGAAATTCAATCGAGCAGATCGTGACACATTGCGATGCGATTGGTATCGTATCTCAATCACAAGAACCTTCATTGGGCTGCTCATGGTATCGAGCGATCCGTGACACATTGCAATGCGATCAGTAGCGTATCCCAACACAACAACGAGGAGGTCCTTCATTGGGCTACTCGTAGCATCGCGCGACAGCTTCCCTTGTGGCACGCCTTCGTATTCCAGCGGAACATCCCAACACTAGTCACGAGTTTGCAGGGGTCCCACGTTGGGTGACAGAGCTATTGTACCTACCCTAGTCAGAGGCCACGCATCGGATTGCAAACGTTCGCTCAGTGCTTCTTGATACAACAGCTTAACGTCTACCGGACCTCTGCGACTTGCCAACGACTCCCCGAGCTGCCAAACATGTCGCCATACTCTGATTACCGCAAAGTCGAATCGCAGTGCTCAGATGCGCGCTCATCGATTGAGGATGCAGAAGAGAATATCTACTCGTGCCCGCGAAAGCCTGCCCTACTTTTGTCTCGACGCTCGTTCGCATTTCTCATGCTGCTGGCAATGCTTTGCTCGAGTGGCATCACAGCTATTGCAATGGGTGCGCGACCGTGGAGGTCATGGTACACGGAGCCAGAATTCCCTCTTTGGAGTAAGTGCCCGTTCGAGTTCAACAACTTGTCTGACACTCTTCCAGCCGGTCTCTCCGCGGATGAGCTACAAAGCGAACCCCTACACACCGCGTACTCCAGTCATTGGAATCTCAGTGCCAATGAGTACACACAACACCCGAGCCAAGGCGACGTAGACCGAGCATGGCAAGCCCTGGGCATCGACGACAACTTTTTCGTTCTACCGGAGCATCGAGGTGTCGAATTGGGCCTGGACAGACATCGACATGTGATGATGACCGACGAGCACACTGAGAAGTATGGCGTCAGCGGGTTCGTCGGATATACCGACGCGATACATCAAGTACACTGCCTGGCACGACACCCGACATCCGTGAACGAGACGAGCTTGACTAATGCAAAGCGCGCAGGACGAGGTTCGAAAAGCTCTGTGGTACAATCGTGGGTGGTATGAGGAGAACAAGCCTAATAATGCCAGTCCGGACAAGCAGATTGCGCACACCAGTAAGCAGCGCTCAAGGTCATTATTTCGAAGTCTCCGCACTCACAGGACGGCAGATCACTGTCTCGATATGCTTCGAGATCGTCTGATGTGCACTGCTGACCGCGGAGTGGTTCCTTGGATTTACGTTGGCGACGGGACACGCATTGTACCCGATTTCCATCGCCCGCACCAATGTCGGAATTGGGACGACTTGAGGCAGTGGGCAAGCGCAAATCAATTCACTGCGACTGAGATTTCGGGGTTGGCCTTTACGCCGCGGCCAGGTGTGAAGACGTACGACGCGAAGTTCTTCGAATGAGAGAGGAAAGGAGAGAGGGAGAGAGAGAGAGAATGGAAGAGTGGCTTGAGCCTTGAGGAACTATACAGCAGATCTGTTGTGCTCGAAATTGCTCCTTCCATGCTTGATAATGCGCCCTACCTACCTCACGTGATGAAGGCAGAGCATCTGTGTTCTACATTCGTCGTCCACTTCCATTGACAAATGCCTGATATGTACACTGCTTCGCATTTAGCGTTCAGTGGAAGCTTGCGATACGAGGCGAGGTTGAGATGAGGTCTGCAGTACCTCAATGCAGCCATTTGGCCCCCACAGGAGTAGCCCTGCTTCTCGGCCCGGTCGATCTCTGGCCCCACTCGCCGATCATCCGATCATCTCAAAAGTTCACTCAAAGAGTAATGCTCCTCGGAACAACCACTTATCATGGCTCCCTTCGTGCCGCGCGAGCGCAAGCACCGGCGCCTCGAGAAACAAAAGACGCACCTCTCTCAAGGCCGCGATGTCAACACCAATGCCGAGTCCATCGCCCCCACCACTGCTTCTGAGAAAGACGACCGCCGACGCCGGATGAAAGATGAGTTGATCGTGCCGGATAGCAAACTCACGAGCAAGAAGAAAAAGAGGTTGGACAAATACATCGATACGAAGCTGAGGAAAGAGGAGAACTTGGAACTATTGAAGAAGTTGGCCAAGGAGAAAGTGGATACAAGCTTGTTGCACTCTTCGAAGAAGTTGGGAAGGCAAAAGCAGACGAAAAGAGAGGAAGTGGAGAGAGCGTTGCGGGAACGGGAAAAGGGGTTGGATATCGACGGTAGAGGTGACGAGGTGCTTTTCGCGAGGCGGAGGAGTGTGGAGGATGTGGATCAAGGTGCGGAGGATGAGGATGAGATGGATGGTGAGGACAATGAGGATGAGGTTGCAAGAGAGACAGCTGCTACGACGCTTACGAAGCCGGCGGCCGGTTCTGCGAGTTCCTTTGGCAGTGGTCTGAAACGACCTCTGGAGACAGATGAGACTGGCCAGCCGATGATCAAGAAACGAAAGAGGCGGAAACAAGCAAAACCTGCGATCGCGCGGATAGAGCAAAAGAAGGAAAGTGACGAAGAAGCGTCCGATGCTCCGACACCAGACGATAGTGCCGCGTCAGAGGATGAATGGAATGGGTTCGGCCCTGGTAACGAGGACTTGCTCTCGGAGTCGCCAGTCGCATCCGACAGCGAAGAGGTATCGGGCGAGGAAGAGACAGACTCTTCTTCAGAGGCAGAGAGCGAGGACGATTCATCAGGAAACAAGCCAGAACGAGTTTCTGCATTCAAGGCCTGGGCAGACTCGCAACGAAACGAGTCGCTCGGTTTCACGCCTTCAGCAGCTCCCACAAATGATCCTGCCATCAGGGCAGCGCTCAAACCACGAGAACTCACACCTGATGCGGAAGTGTCAAAGATCACCAACGATGTACAAAATCCGAACAAAGATGCATACCGGCCAGCCAATGCGGTAGTGGTATCACGCTCGGATGAGGTGCAAACAGCTCGACTCGAGCTACCAGTCGTACAGGACGAGCAGAAGATCATGGAAGCCATTCACAACAATCCCATCGTCGTAGTCTGCGGAGCAACAGGATCCGGAAAGACCACACAACTTCCACAAATGTTGCTTGAGAACGGCTACGCAACGACAGGCATGATTGGTATCACTCAGCCAAGACGTGTAGCAGCAGTATCTGTCGCGAGTCGTGTAGCCCACGAATTGGGACCTGAATTCGGGAAGAAGGTCGCCCATCAAGTCCGATACGACAGCACAGCCGCGCGAGACACCAGCATCAAATTCATGACCGATGGAATCCTACTACGAGAGATTGGTAACGACTTTGTGCTGAGCAAGTACAGCACGATTGTCATCGACGAGGCTCACGAGAGGAGTGTAAACACAGATATTCTGATTGGCATGCTGTCACGGATTGTACCTCTTCGGCAAGAGCTCAGCCGAGAGGCGCCGGACAAGCACAAGCCGCTCAAGCTCATAATTATGAGTGCTACACTGCGAGTAGCAGACTTTCTCGCGAATGACCGGCTGTTCCGCGGTAGTCGACCTCCGATCGTGCAGGCTGAAGGGCGGCAGTATGCTGTCACAGAGCATTTTGCGCGACGGACCCAGAGAGACTATATTGCGGAGACTGTAGCCAAAGTATCGAGAGGACATAAGAAGCTTCCCCCGGGTGGTATTCTGGTCTTCTTGACGGGCCAAGAGGAGATCCAGACTGTTGCGAAGAGGCTGAAGGAGGCTGTGGGAGGACAGGCTGCCGGTCTGGACTTTTCAAGGAAGCGTGAGAATGGCGCTGAGAACAAGAGGAGCAACGACTATCTCGAGCGTGAGCTGGACGATCAATCGGACGAAGACGACGAGCCAGAGATCACGGGCTTTGATGATGATCAAGACGACATTGAGTTTGCAGTGGAGGCAGACCCAGCCGCGCCAAAGTCAAAAGGTCCACTGAAAGCCCACGTTCTCCCACTGTATGCTTCGCTTCCGACATCACAACAGATGCGAGTATTCGAACCGGTACCGGAGGACTCTCGAATCATCGTGCTAGCAACCAATGTGGCCGAGACGTCGCTTACCATTCCAGGTATCAAGTATGTTTTTGATTGCGGGCGCAGTAAAGAGAAAGACTACAATATCTCTACTGGCGTACAGGAATTCAAGATTGACTGGATTTCAAAAGCAAGTGCTTCGCAACGCATGGGTCGAGCAGGCAGAACGGGACCAGGACATTGCTATCGACTGTACAGCTCTGCCATTTACGAGCAATACTTCGACGAGCACACCATGCCGGAAATCTTGAGGACACCGATTGAGGGTACAGTTCTTCAGCTCAAGAATATGGAGGTCGACAACGTCGTCAACTTTCCCTTCCCTACACCACCGCAAAGCGAACAGCTCTCATCGGCGGAGCGACTGCTGAGAAACCTCGGAGCCATCGATAACAGGGTCGGCAAGATTACAGATATCGGAAAAGAGCTGATCCACTATCCTGTCAATCCTCGCTTCGGCAAAATGCTCCTGCTCGGCCTCCGCAACAACGTCTTAGCACACACCATCGCCCTGGTAGCCGGCCTAGCAGTTGGCGACCTCTTCATCCCGGAACCACAAATCGCACAAAAGAGCAACGGTTCAGACGCCGAATCCGACGACGACGAATACCGCGAGAAACGCCTCGCCAACAACGCAGCCTTCACCGCCGCTCAACAGCGTCGTCAAGCATACGGCCGCGCCGCCGCCAAACTTTCAGGCTGGGACGATAAGTCTGACGCCATCAAACTGCTCACCGCAGTCGCCGCGCATGCCCAATCCGAGAATAGCCCGTCGTTCTGCGCGGAATTCTTCCTCCGCGAGAAGGGAATGGTGGAGGTTCAGCAATTACGTCGACAATTGCATAACATCATGCAAGTCCACGTCAAAGACAGCAAGGATGCGACTTTCAACCACGATCTCCCGCCACCAACGGCCAAGCAAATCGCCATTCTCAAACAAATCGTCGCAGCAGGTTATATCGACCAAATCGCAGTGCGGGCCGACTTGCTCCCCACCTCCACAACCGCAGGTCGACCACCCCGCCGCGCCATCGAAGTGCCCTACCGCACTCTGATGCCTACGACAGACTCCACCGACCACCAATCAACCATTGAAGAGCAGTCTCTCGCGAAGAACGTATATCCTCACTCCAGCAGCCTCCTCTCCCGCCTCTCCGTTCCTGAAATGCCGGCTTACATAGTCTACTCGACCCTCTCTCGCGCCGCAGCCAACACCGTCGGTGCAGCGCAGAAACGCACTCGTCTACAACCACTCGCCACCGTCGGGCCCAAACAGCTCGCCGCATTGGCGGAGGGTACGCCGTTGTTGGAGCTGGGCAAGCCAATTGGGAAGATTGTGGAGAAGGAGGGAGGCAAGAAGAGGGAGTGTTGGGTTGGGGTGTCGTTGAGGGATCCGAGTGATGTCGGGGGGGTGGGGTGGCCTTTGGGGGCGTGGAAGGTTGTACAAGGGAGGAAGGGGAAGGAGTGGGTGCTTGAGAAGGTGTTGGACAGAGGTGGTGGTGGGGGGAAATAGAGAGCTGGACAGAGTGAGCGAGGTCGGTATTAATCACATGAAAGTTCTGCGAAATGCAAGTCGTATGGAACGGTTGTCGGTGGACCATTGAGATCGCGCGCCTATTGCATGCGGTAATACCAAGAGAACGAATCCGCAATGATTCCGCATCCTCGCTCACGCACAGGAGACCCCATGGCAGCGCCCGTCGTTGCTCCCCGACTCCTCTCAGCCCGGGGGCGGACAATCGACGTGGGCTTCGCCTGGGCTGCGGATGCAGGTCTGGATGTCGGCGCATTGATACCCCTCGTTGACATCGCCGTGCCGATACGCCTCCAACACCCCGCCATTAGATGTGCAAAAGGCGTCTTCGATCGCGTATGGAGATTGCTCGTACGTTTGGCCCGAGGCATTTGCTATGCAACAGACGGCCTACAGTGCGACGTTAGCAATGGATAGGCAGCACTCTCGCATGGCTTCGACTCACGGGGCACTTCTCAGGGTCGATGGGATCTGGTCCATAGCCGCCGCCACCGCCGCCACCGCCGCCGCCGCCGCCGCCGCCGCCGGGGCGAAATCCGTAGCCCCCACCATGACCGCCATGACCGCCACCGTGGCCGCCGCCGCGTCTTTTCTGAAGTTTGGCCTCGGGGCAGCCGATATCAATCTGGCATTTGATGCCATTCGATAAGTCGGAACAGGTGTAGGCGGGCATGATGGCGTCGCCTTTCTTACAGACGTAGGGTGTAGCTGGGACCATTTCCAAATGGTCCGCTATCACGCCGGCGCTGTAGAAGGCGGTCAACGCGAGGACGAGAGCGGACCTTGTCATGGCGGTCAATGTTGGAAGAGGTTCGATCTCGTTTCGACACCGGTATGTGCTCTTGAAAAATGGATGAGGTAGCAGTAGAGGAAAGGTGAAAATTGCCGAGTGTGGGAGATGGTCCATAATATGTCTGTCGACAGCCTTGCGATTGAGTCCGTTGCGTGGTGAAACATGAAAGCCTCACGATGCGAGTTTGTTGCAAGGAGTTACCTTGCAGATGGGAAGACTGGCTGTGGTTCTCTTCCCACGGTAGACCTACGTATGACGGTATGATGCATTCCTCGCGAACAGGGCTCGTTAATCGCGCAAAGAGTATTGCCACAAGGAAGGCCCCGTTGACTTGGACCAGTATCCTTTCGTTCAAAATAATAGGGCTTAGCAGACATTGATACGGTATGATCTGTCCTGACGCCGGAGGTGTAAAAGGTACAGTGAGCCCGAGAATGAGAGCGCAGGGCTTCATGGTAGAAGGATGTTCTCGTGTTGATCTCAGCATGTATCCTTGAAGTACGGTAAAAATGTCGAATGTGGAATATGGTTCCTCATATGTGCCTCCAGCGTCAAGTCGGTTGATTTTATGATGACGAGCACCCCGTCGCTGAATTAAAGTCTTTGATATGTATGCGCTCTCCTATGAATATCTGGCATGATTCTATGCTCTAAGATTCGTTCATCATAGCATGCCTCGATCCGCCATCGCTCATCCCCTGCATCTTGTCCATTCATACAACTTCCACCTCCTTATCCTCAACGACATCATTTTCGTGCCCTCTCTTCACCAGCACGAAACCCACCTTCCGTCCATCCTTCTTCAACACCTCCTGCAGCGCCTTATCCTCAATCGCAACATCCACAACGTCCAGCTCCGAGATGTCTCCTTCCTCCTCATCTCCCTCCTTCAGTGCGCCGATCAGAGCGGTGTCGAAATGCGTGTAGCGCATCAGACTCAACATCTTCGCATTGCCCGCGGAGTCTCGACTCTCCCTTGCTTTCCGCTCAATTTCAGCTTCTCTGGCATGAACGTCCACGCTGGAGAGTGTTTGCCAGCGTCTCTTTGTAGCGACAGGGACTTCATCGGTATCTGCGAGGTCGACGGTCTCGATTTGAGGATCGTCGCCGAGGGAGGCGAGATCATTGCGTTCGGAGGGTGTTGCGGAGTCAACTTCCACGACAGGCAGGCCGTTGCCGCCGCAACTGCACCCGAGGAGTTTGTGCGTCTGGCAGTCGTCGCTCTCGTCTAGCTTGAAAAGGTCCCGAAGTTCCGCCTGACTGAAGCCACTGGCGGCGGACTTGCCGTCCACGATACTCTCCGCCAAACCCGTCTTGCTGACTTGCCGCTGGAAAATCTTCTCGTCGAGAGCACCTTGTGTCAACAACCGGTAGATATGGCAGGGTCGCTTCTGACCATCACGATGTACCCGAGCCATGGCTTGCAGATCGGTCGCAGGATTCCAGTCCAGATCGTAAAGGATGAGTCGGGAGGCTCCGATGAGGTTGATGCCCACGCCACCTGCCTTGGCCGAAAGGAGGAAGACGAAGGACTTGGTCTTGGGCGAGCGGTTGAAGGTATCAACAAGATCTTGACGTTTTGCGACTGGCGTTGACCCGTCGAGTCGGAGCCAGCTGTAGCCAAGCAGACCGATGTAATCTTGAAGCACGTCGAGCGTCGAGGTGTAGTTGCTGACCAGAACGACTTTCTCCTCGGTCTTTGTGTCGATCTGGAAGAGAAGGTCGTCGAGGACTGCTAGTTTCCCGCTCGCATTGGGTGCTCTGAGGAGCGAGTGAGGAATGTGCTCGATCAGGTCAGTAACCTTTTCTTCGTTCCCTTTCTCGTCCTTCTTGATGAGCAGTTTGGGAGCATTGCAGACTTTCTTGAGCATGGTGATGAGCCTGAGGGTCTCCGTCGGCGAGTTCATCGCAGCCGCGAACACCGGAGTTTCGATGACTGCCTTGTAGATCTGCTTTTGAATCTTTGTCGGTTTGCAAAACACCACATACTCCGTCTTGGGTGGCAGGTACTTGGACAAGATTTCAGAGGTCCTCCGCAAGATGAACATGTTTGTGATGTTGGCCAACTCCTCACTGCGAGCCTCTCCCTTCTCAAGAACCTTTTTCGATGCACCAGGCTGTCGGGAGGCCACGATCGGGCCCTCGAATTCTCGCTTGAAGGTTGTGTACTTGCCCAAGACACTAGGATTGACAAGATCAACCATCATGAAGAACTCTGAGAGATCATTCTGAATCGGCGTGCCGCTGAGAATGACACGTTTGTCGGTGTTGAGTGATTTGATCGCTTGTGCAGCTTTGTTGGCTGCGGTCTTCAAGCGATGGCCTTCATCTGCAATGACAATGTCGATCTTGGCTTCTTGAAGTTGCTTCTGCACCTTGACAAGCTTTTCATACCCGATGATCATGATGTTGTAGCACTTTCCCTTGGTGAAGTCGGTGATCCGGTTGTGGTTGTCTGCGACGAAAACGGAGATGCTAGTCTTGCCCAGCCACTTGTAGATCTCCTTCTTCCAGTTCTTGATGAGAGTGACTGGACAGACGATGAGAGCTTTTCTGATGAGACCTTCTCCTGGACGGGCGGGATTTTGAGCCGGATCTTGCTTGAGGAGAGTCCACAGAAGAGTGATTGTCTGCAATGTCTTGCCCAGGCCCATCTCATCGGCGAGGATTGCTCCTTCACCGTCAAAGTCCTTCATGCCCATCACGCATTCGTATAGGAAGGAGACACCGATCCGCTGGTGTTCTCTCAGCGCTCTGGTCAAGATTGGATCCACCACCACGTCGACGATCTGCCGGCCTTTCGGTACGCTCTTTGGACGCTTCATCACCAGGGCGTTTTCACCATCCACCTTGTGTCGTGGGACGGCTTCCTTTGCGTTCTTCTCTTGATGTTGAACGTTGCTGTCCATGACAGGCGTCTTGAACGCTGTGTTTCCAGACTTACTCAAGGCTTGGACTTTCGTCGAAGGCTCCTTCTGTGATGCCGCAATCTTCTCCTGCCGGGCTTGCGCTTTGTTGCTGACCTTCTTCATCCCGTCGATCTCCTTGAGTAGAGGCACCTTCTCAGTCTTCTTACTTTCAAGGAACGGCCTGCCAGCAAGATAATCCTCCCTCGAGATCATCGTGTCCACCTCGACCTCTTTGCCGCCAATGGACAGCTCAGAACCGATGAGAAGTGGTCCTTTGCACACTCCTCGGCCGAGCTCCTTCCCGGAGATGTCTTGAAGTGTTGCATAGGTGCCCTTCACTGAAAGCACACCATCACCATCCCACGTCTTGTTCTTCTTGGTGGTAAACTTTCGCCATAGCACATTGTAGTAGCTGGTGACCGTCTGGGCCTCATCTCCTCCAGAGCTGCTGGGGTTCCGCACGGGATCGAGAGGCTTCCTCGGAGCAGGGGCGACGAACTTCTTGGCCGCTCCACTGGATGACGGAATCGCTGATTTCTTAAGCAGGTTGGCCGCCTCCAGTGTCGCGTCGATTTTGATGTCCACATCGTCGGGATCCTCGCTTATTCGACGTCGCTTGGCTGGAGGTTCGCTGGCTGGTTCTCGGAGTTTGCTGGCAGCTGGTTCTCGAGGTTTACTGCCGACGAATGCAGGCGCCTTGAATGAAGGCGGCTTGAAGGGCTTCATGATGATCGGGAGTGTGTGTATGATGGCATCGGACGTGGGTGTAAAAGTTGGAGTGGCGGAAAGTTGAGGCGACGCGTCGGAAAGCGCGTACATCACGCGCCTTCCCGTGATCTCATTCTGACATTGGACCTCACCTCCTTCACTCGCATTGATCAGGGCGTAGCATATCTCCAGTCTCTGCAGTCGATACCTCTCCCTTAGATTACAAGCCGCTATCTACGACCAAACGTAACACCGACGGCACCTTGTTCAAGAAGCTGCAGGAGCTGAACCCCACTTGGAGGACGTCAGATTTCACTTTCACTTTCAACCTCACCACTCAATCAGACATTTCCCATCGATTTCTTTCTCATCTCAAGCCTAGGCCATTGTCGATAGTAGCAAGCAGACATGGCAGGACTCATCGCCGTTCCGGACGTCGACATTGCCTTTGTGCCTGCCAAAGCTGGCGAGACGTTCAAGCTAGGACCGATCACATGCCGAGTGATGGAAGATGGTTCTCACACGGGTTAGACTTCGAGACGTCTTCGGTCACGGCGAAGGATACATAGCTTACATACGCCGCTCTGCAGACAACCGTATCGGTGTAGCCGAGCTAACCCTGCCACCGAAGACCCCAGGCCCTCCACCTCATTGGCATGAGATGCACGATGAGACTTGTGAGTGATCGAACATAGGCTATGCGAATGATCCCGACTAACAGCCACGAAACAGTCTGTACGTCCGTTTCCCTCAGATTGACGCCCACTTTCTAGACTTCTTCCTAACCCCAACGCATCAGACATCCTCTCCGGCACAGTCCGCTTCCACGTCCCGCACACCACCACTCCCGGCTCCGACAAGAAAACAGTCGACGCCCACGCCGGCGACTACATGGTCGTGCCCATCCGCGCACCTCACACCTTCAGCAATCCCGGCGACGAACCCGCCAGGATCCTCTTCACTTCCACGCCGTCGTTCTACATCAACTACTTCAAATTGCTGTCGCAGCTTGCGAAACCGGATACCCCGGTCCCCGCTGAAGTGAATGTTCAAGCTATGGCGATGTTTGCGACGATTTTGGCGGATAAGGTGCCGAGACGGCCGGAGTAGGGAGCAGGGGAGCGATGGGCTACAGTACAGGAGCAGCAAAGATGATAAATGGGACGTCTCAGAGAGCTATCAGACTCCTCGACTACTCCGCTGTTTTGGTCGGTGTATTTTTGCTCTCGGATCGTCCTCGAACGCTCACATGGGCGACTCTTGACTTGCGAAGCTTTCATTTCTGATGTGTATACAGTGTATCTCTACTGACTGCTGACGTGTTTCCTTGGTATATTGATATATTCCAGCTCGTACCTTGAGCATTGGCTCTGTATATTGACGATCCTTCGTCACAAATCGCTCTCCCACATCTCCCAGTATTCAATCCCACATACACAACCTTCCACTCCTCTTCAATTCTCCAAAGCCTTCCCAACGAGTGCCCTCGCTTCATCCGTCATCGGCAATTTCATCGCCAAATTTCTTCCAGTCTCACTCATCTTTCCCCAAGTCTTCCTCAATATTCCCAACATCTTTTCCTCATCATGCTTCTCCTTGAACTCCTCAAACTGATCGTCCAAAAACACCAAACACGCCACATCCTCCAACACCTGCACTTCTTCATCCTCCTCCGCCTTCTTCAATCCCTCCTTTTCAATCAACGCTCTACACCGATCCACTTCGTCCGTGGGATATCCACTCGACGAGAGGATCCCTCCCACCTGCGCCGCCTGCCGTTTCTTCAAATCAGCGCGCCATTTCAAGTAGCCAGGTTTTCCGTCCGGGTACGACGAGCGGGGAACTTCCCAGCGACGGAAGTGCTGGCCGATGATGGCGAGGCGGAGGACTTCGGAGGCGGAAGGGTAGCGTTGGGCGAGGAAGTTCTCCATCTTCTCGGCGTAGTGGGTCTCGTAGGGTTTCTCTTCGCCGGTGGGGAGGGTGTGTTTGTTCGGGTCGAGGTCGTGGCCCATGTAGAGCTCTTTGCGTGCGAGGGTGTAGCGGTCTTCTTCGCCGGGATCGGACATGGTTGCTGAGGAGGAGGTGTTCTGCGCGTGCTTGCTATGTGTGAATGTCGATGGGAGGGGTAGTGGTGTCTACCAGTGTAGATGGAGTAGTAGATTAGCAAGGATGGCTGGGTAGAATAGAACTAGTGTTCCTATCGCAAGGATAGAATAGCTCTGATGCCAACCATACATCGATGGCGGATTACCACCACCACCACAAGCCCAGTGCCCCGCCTTCGGCAATTGCTCCATGCACTTAGGCGAGAGACTGCTGCACAAGCAAGAGACGAATCCACCCGGTCGTGCAGAAATTGACGATGTGCGAGAATGGTGCATCCGGGGCACGAGGGCCGGGTGATCACAAATGACCAGTCAACTCTGACTGCATGTCTTCACAAAGACCTTTCGGACTGCACGTCGCTTGTCGCGCTTGTCTGGAAAATCCACCAACGAGAAAAAAGTCTGGCAGGTCGTGGACTTGACTCGCGCGAAGCAGTTCTAACTTCTGGAGACGATGATCAGATGATCAGAGATGATGCCGAAGACGCAAATGCAAGCAAGCGAAAGTCTCCTTCTCGTTGCCGCGTTAGCCTCGTCGAAAAAAGACATCGGGTGCGTACATACGGAGGTATGACTTGTACTTGTTACTCTCCCGTCGTAAGATTCTTCCCGATTCAGGGTAAGTTTGGGGTGGAGTCGCCACTTTTTTCCTTGCCCTTGCGATAGAACTTCTACAAAGACAGATTGTTCTTACACGTCGTATCATCTATTTATTTCCTTCGCTCTAGCAGTTTCCACCACTTCGACTACACGTCTTTACTTTCTGCCCGGTCTGCCACGCGAAAGAAGACAAGGTTTCTAATATGGCAGTCAATCAATTGCACCATACTTCTTAGCATTTCTTCATTCTCTTGGACATCCTGCGACTCTACACGCCTCTCAATCTGTTGAAAATGGCCGCCCCACAGATGGAGTCCCACGGCGTAATGGCAGACGACCAGAACGAGACCGGTAGCAACCACAACTCTCTCACATCAACGCCCGACAAAGCCGGCGAAGTCCAAATCGTAACTTTCGATGGACCCGACGACAAGAGAAACCCCTACAACTGGAGTGAAACAAAGAAATGGCTCGTAGCAGGAATGGCCATGCTGGGAACACTCACCTTGACTTTGAACGGAACCTCCATCACCATCGCGGCGGATCAAATAGCCGAGCGATTCCACGTCGCTGATACTGCCACTTTTACACATACTTACTGGACTACCACGAGCTGGACGCTCGGAGGAGCGGTGTTCATTATCGTCGGACTGCCATTGATGGAGGACGTCGGAGTTCAAGCCGGATTCTTGACCTCTTATATCTTGTTCCTGCTGTTCGTGATACCACAAGCGGTAGCGACCAACTACGCCACTCTGGTCGTCACAAGATTCTTCTCTGGAGGGCTGGTCGCTCTATGTGCCAACACCATCTCGAGTATCATACCCGATCTGTGGGCCACGGATAAAGCTCGCAGTTTCCCCGTCAGCATCTACATCCTGTCAGTCTTCCCAATTCAACGAGACATCAAGTCACTAACGCCCTCCCAGCTTCTACCTCGTCGGCTCCACCCTCGGCCCCGTGCTCTTTGCCGGCGTAGTCGAAGCCACCAACTCTTTCCGCTGGATCTTCTACATCCAACTAATCCTCGACACCACCCTCCTCCCCTTCTACATCCTCATCCTGCGCGAAACCCGGCCCAACATAATCCTACGCCGCCACGCTTCCCGTCTCCAAAAGTCCTCTCCAACAGGCCAAAAGTTCGCGACGGCAGACGATCTCTCATCACCCGGTTTGATCCCTCACCTCCTCACCTCCATCCGCCGTCCAATGTACCTCCTCTTCACCGAACCCGTGCTCGCCGCTTCGACCCTCTGGTCCGCCTTTGCGTTCGGCACGGTCTTCGTCTTCACCCAGTCCGTCGAACAAGTCTTTCAGTCGCTGTACGGTTGGTCCGCTTATACCTGCGGATACGTGCAAGGCGCCGTGGTGATAGGGGAAGTCCTCGGCTGGTTGGTGTCCCTTCCCTCGATACGCATCTACCTCGCTTCCGCGACCCGCAATACGGAGACGCCGGGGAGTCCCATTCCGGAGGCGAGGTTGTATGTGAGTGTCGCGGGGAGTTTCGTGGGGGTTACGGGAGGCATGTTCGTCTACGCTTGGACTTCCTCGCCTTCCCTGCCGTGGATCGCGCCAGCGATTGGTTTGACTATGGTCGGATTTGGAATCCAAGTCGTAGTATCCGCGGTCGCCGACTACGTGGTGGACTCATACGCTGACTCCGGGTACGCCGGTTCAGCCGTCAGCGCGGTGGCGGCGGGGGAGAATGTCATCGCGGGACTGCTTCCACTGGCGACGCAGAGTATGTACACACGGCTTGGGTTCCATTGGGCGAGTACGTTGATCGGATTTCTGGCGTTGGGGGTGAGTTTTGCGCCGGTGGTGTTCATTTGGAAGGGACGGATGTTGAGGGAGAGGAGTCCGTTTATGAAGAGTGCTGGGAAGAGGGGAGTTGTGGCGGAGGAGGAGGAGGAGCGCAAGGTTTGACTTGGGGAAGGGGAGAGCGTCATCGACGAGAGTGCCTAAACGAAAGGCTCATTGGAAACCACCACCAGAGCCTCTCTTCAAGCTATACTGTACCAACTTGCTGAACCCTTGTCTTTTTGTTGGGCTGCTTCTTGGACTTCTACGGCACATCAACGCCGCAGAAACGTTCCCGCCATCCGCGCCCATTGCCGCATGAAGACGTCGGCATCGTAATAGACTGGCCATTCGCATTTTACGGGAACTGCGCATCGCATCTATTTGCGTCTGCTCCTCGCGCGCGTTCGTCTCCATCGAGTCCACAAGGCCTGCCCTCTTCGCACCCTCTTCCATCGCCTTGTGCACCTGATCTGTAATCTTGCTCGCGCTGGTAACAGAAATTCAGGCTTGGGTTGTGTTGCGGCCACCTGCGGTGACATACGTCGAGAACACTTGATGCACGATGCTTTCTCCTACAGCGGCATCCTCTGGTCGGAATCGGTGGTGAATGACATACTGCTGCATGGTAAAGTGCAGTTCCGGAAACAGATGGAGTAAGATCGAGCGGACGGTGAGGAATAGGGGCGGTGTGCTCCTACCGCGGAAATGTGCATTCAGGCGGTCAATAAGGTCAATAACCAAGCCGCCCTCGATGCAGACGCAGAAGCAATCGCATGTCTTTGGTGCATCTCGGAGCCGCGTCGCCCACTTGTCGGCGAGGACAATAAGAGACTTCTTCGCCGACTTGCGCTGCCGCTCAGTAATTTCCGCACCAGGGAGAAGTTTGAAATGGCCTTCCGCGCCATCCCTGGCCTTCACGCCGAATCGCATGATCCGTGGACTTGACTGGCTTCCTTGCCCGCCTAGAGCTCTGCACGCCAGACCAAACGACTCGGTCTGCGCTCGCGTCAGACCTCCACCAGCGAGGGGCGTGAAGACCTTGACGTATATGCCGGGATTGCACGCGAATTCGTCTAGCAATTCTATACGTGGGTCGTGTAGCTTCCACTCCTTTCCGGCGGCTTCGGCGTCTCCAGCTTCGGTGTGAAATGTGTTGCAGAGAATCGCGCGAATAACTTCAGGGTGGAGCTGTTAGAGCAGCAACTTTCTTCTTGGATGGGAGTTGCGAGGGATGCAAGACATACGGTATTGTAAGCCTTCAGCTTCGCGTCTTGTGCCGCCGATCGAAAGGTATTCTCTCTCTTTGATGGCGGATTTGGAACATGAGCTGCGTCGTCGCATTCGTTGACGTAGTGGGCAAGGTCTGTCAGAATGTCCTAGAACGGGTTGGGGGTAGCATCTTGACTCTCTCCGGCGTAGACTAGGGCGAGAGGATTTCGTTTCGCTTTGGACATTCGTGGCGTGCTCGGAACCGGATATCGTGGTGCCGCACGGCCAAATCGTTCATCTTCATCGGAGAATTGAGTGTCTGGCTGATAATTCGATGCCGTATTACGCCCGTTGTCGTGTATTGCGATGGCGTGGGCGCCTATACGAGCGATGCTGGTGGTTGTAGGATGGGATGTTCAGGTTGTCGGAAACCGAGCGCCAGCACGGTCTCATACCACGCCAAGACATTTAGGGGGAGCGTGCTGGTGTCAGCGGGCAGACATTGGTGACATAACATGCAATCTGCCTCACCACTAGCACTGCGACCCACATCCTCCCAGCAAAAAGAGACCGTCTCGATCAAAAGAACCCCATGCCACGAGCGAAGACTGTCATGTCATTGTCCCAGATGTTTGCATCCGGCCGCAAATACCTCTTCTCCCCGTTACGCTGGGTCATAATGACTGGAAGATGGCCGTCAGAACCTAGTCCAGCCTCGCTCTGCTGGAACAACTCCATGCGACTTCCTTCGACGACGACAACGACATTTCCCTCGCGGGCGAGCATCGTGCCTTCTTTTGTCTTCAGAATTGGAGCGGTAAGGAAGGAACGCAATCGAATTGGCTCGCGAATGCTTCCGATGCAGATACCGCAGATGTAGTCTACAAGACCGATAACGATCTCGGATTTGGGCCCGCTCAGCGAGGCAATGAACTCTACGCAGTATGCCACTACGGATGTAGTTGAGTACTTCACCCGCATCGACACCATGCGACATAGGCAGCGTAGTACAGTGAGAGCTTGCGTGCGGGCATTTCGTTCGTTTTCATCTTCCACTTCGATGTCCAGAATTGGTCCCGTTGGTGGGCGGGCTTTCAGCTGGGAAACCAGGATACCAACGACAGCAGCCAGCATGCCACCAGTGTGGGCGGAAGCGGTCCTGTTCATCGCCTCTACTGCAGGCAGAGCACAGCATCCGACGATTGCAAGCATTCGGGCGAGTGCGGCCGGATTTCCGTCGGGTGCAGTGGATACAGCGTCGGCAAACACGACGTCCCATTGCTCGGCGTACTCTGGCAGCGTTGAACAGAGCGAGCTATCGTCGTGCGGCTTGATCCCAATAGAGACCCGATCCAGCACCGCCTCTAGATTGAAGCGATACGACTCATCGGTATTTGCGAGGCACACCGTCGTCAATATCTCCTCGAGACCGGTCTCTGCCCGCTCCGAACCAGTGCATTTGTCTTGAAGCGATTTGAGCTCAAGCCGAAGGTCAACTACGGTTGTCTTCAGGTCATCCCGCACCTTCCGAGTGGAACCTATGGTCTCCTCCAGGGCATCGATCCTCGCTCGCAGTCTAGCATCCACTGTGTTGGCATGGTCGAGCTGGTCTTGGAGCAGCTTCTCGCTCCGCTTCAGACCGGTGCGCTCGTCGCGGAGGCTCTTCACGGTCGGCCTGAGAGCACCAATCTCCTCGCGTGAATTGGTGTCCTCTTTCGCGAGTTTGGACCGTAGCTCTGCTTCGACTTCCTCCAAGCTCTCGATCTGACTCCGCAGCGCGCCTTCAACCTTTTCAGGGCGATCGATATCCTTCCATACTTCATCGCTTGACCACCACGCAGATTTTTGGAGAATCTTCCTCGCACGCCACCGTACCATCATGATCCGTTCCTGCATCTGCTCGCGATGGGCGGGCGTCACATCTTTGCGTCTCTTCCAGGTGAAGGCCGGATCTTGCATGATTGCAAGCAGCTTTTTTGTCGAGGTGCGGAGCCGGCGCACCTTACCGAGGACGTCATCTTCTATGTCATCTTGATGGGTTATGTTAAGGTCTGTATACCGCTTGTACTGTTGGCATTGGATAGCACTCAAGCGCTGCAGTTCCGCGTAAAACGTCATGTTGATGCGACGCGATGCGGACCGATGCCAGAGCAGCGCAAGTCGTTCCGCGTGAAGCGACTTGTCTTGGAGGGAGCAGACGATATGGGCGAAGGACCGAGCGGACGGTGTGCTCTAGAAAGAATCCGCGCGATTGCGACGCGTTCTCCTGGGAAAGCGCGACCGGGGCGGCTTAGCGTCACAACGCATCATATTCTGGTGCTATCGCGCCGATCCCTTCTCCCACTCACACTCACACAAATCGGCATGCCACCGAAATGGCCAACAACAGACGTGACACAGAGCGCTTTGCTGTCATAGCTCGCGAATTCAATCGAAATCCTTGTAATGGCTTCAACCAGCTCTTGGGGCCCACTCACATCTAACTTACTGCAGCTTCGATAGCAGAGATGCTACCCGGTGCTCCCGCGGGCCTCGAGATGCGAACATCCAACGCCGGACCGAACACGGCAGCTCCAATCGCTTCCTCGCCTCCAAGACGGGTTCTCGTAGCGCGCACTGAATCGGAGCCTGGAAGTGGTGTCGCCGAACCCGATCCTATTTACGACACTCCAATGGAAGCCATTTCCTCTGGGACTATGTTCAGCACACAGCGTCAGCCTCCGACTTATTTGCAAGCTCTGCGGATGAAGTCTAACCAATCGTCGAGAATCCGGCTCCTCCGGCACCAGCTTTGTACCGGAAACTCCCATGGCCCCATTCCATCAGATCGCACGCTCGTCGGCAGATCGCGAAGGCGTTAACCGCGACACCAGAAGAGCCGTGATGCACTGGGAGTATAAGAAAGGCGCCGCATATGAGGACGATCGGAAGTTGGCGGACTTGTTCCAACTGTGTGACGAAGAGTTGGGTACAGACCTCTCGGTCCTGAGGTCGAAATTCATGGAGCAAGGTTGGACTGCGGACGACGTGGAGTCCATGTATACGGAGGAGTTCAGGACGGTTCCCCTGATGCTGGACCCGGTGATCGAAGGCTATACGAGAGCAATCGCGCGCAGCTTCTGTCGCGGTTGGAACGGCAAAGCCAATTGTATGGACGAGGCCTGATTCTTCAAGGCCGTGAACTGCGGCGCCAGCCGTGTCGTTCGGCGAGTCTTCGCGGCAGAGGAATGCAGATGTTGTGATACAAGGCCTTCCAGTCCTGAAGTTCCCATCTGCGTGCGTTAACTTTACTTTTGATACATCTTCAAGGACTCCCTTCGAGTTCGGATTACGTATATCACCTCGCACCCTCTATCGTCTTCCCGAGCTTCCGCTAAACTCGCCAGCGTCCGCCCAGAATTACAACATTGCGCTCAGCCCACAGGAACAGGATTTCTAATGCCAACGACCGAGACGATGTGTGGTGAGGTTGCTGACAAG
Source organism: Zymoseptoria crescenta (assembly GCA_026122155.1). Taxonomy (NCBI): domain Eukaryota; kingdom Fungi; phylum Ascomycota; class Dothideomycetes; order Mycosphaerellales; family Mycosphaerellaceae; genus Zymoseptoria; species Zymoseptoria crescenta. The sequence continues at coordinate 35,838 of JALRMM010000012.1, forward strand.
CTTTGAGGTGCCCTTGCGCTTGGCGCTGAGTTTGAGTCACGCCAGCGCAATCCTTCCCACCCAATGACGACGCAACCAGCCAGACAAACGACGTCCCGAGTCTTCGATGCGCGAGTTCTGGTTGCAAAGCGAGGCGCTATCCACATGGACAACCCCATTCCAGATCGCATGCTGGAACATCGCCTCCGGACACCTGCCCACCACATGCCTCCTCGCATTCGACCCTGGAAGAGCAAGGAACGCCGAAGAGAAGCAGGCGCAAACAGGATGGTCGAGGTGGAAGTCGCATTACGGCAGAGACAAACGATTGCAATGGCCATGCCAGCCTCTAAGGACCACCCTCGGTCGGCGCATTACATTCGAGTGGTGGCAAGTCATTCGCGCCAGTTTCCACCACCTCACAAACTTCCCAATGCACCGCAGCCCGTCTGACGCCCAGGGGTGTGCATGGAACGTAGGTCGCTGGCGAAATCAAAAGAGATGAGTTGCGCGCATGGCGTGGCAAGATAAGATGAAGTTCACGAACACATATCAATGACCTACGCACATCATACCACACGACGCGCCTTGCAATAGAACCCCACCTCGCCTGCCACGGCTCCTGCTGATCGCTCGCTCTCGGGCAACGGTAGTAGTACCGCTTCCTTCGCTCCCGGCGGAAGCCAAACGCACGGCGATCCCTTCGTAACACAGTCTGTACAAGCATGCTCACCGGTCTTCTTGACCTTATCATCTCCGCGATCCGTGAGCGGGTCCAGACGCCCCGACTTGGCCACGAGGCAGCCCACGGTCCATTTCCCTGCCACGATAACGTCCTTGGACCCGTACGGAGTGATTGCTCTCCGCATGCCTTCGAGGAATGCTTGCGACACATTTGCAACTAACACAGGCGAGTTGCTCTCGGGCAATGCCACTCTGGTGATGGAAAGAATTGCTTCGGTCACATCGCCGGTTGCGTTGCCACTCTTCCCCTTACGCTTCTTGGCGGCTGGCGGGTTGGCTCGTTGTGGGTCGGCCGCCGGTCGCTTCTTCTGGGTCGATGCGGGCTGTGCCGCTTTGCTTGCGGATGAATAGGGCGCTCCGGGTAACATGCCTTTAGAGGACGCTTCGCGGTTTCTGGTAGGATGGGGAACGTTTGCCGAGAGACCTTGCAAGGAGGGACGAGGTGAGGAGGCGGGAGTGATTGGCATAGCGTTTTGTGGAGATTCGTTTGAGGGCACATCGCTGCTTGCAGAAGAGGAGGGAACAGGCGGAGAGATTTGGAGCCGACCAGCTACCGCATCAGCGAAATCGTCTGGGCTCGGCGGCAACGGGATGCCATCTATGCCAGTTTTGATTGCATTGCACGTTGTCGTAAGCGTGCAGAGATCCATCACAATTGCTTTCTGACCATTCGCAATGGCGTCGATCGCTTGCTGTCCGGACTTCACGTTGGAGTCGACCTCGCGAACAAGCTTGCCAATGTTCGTCTCGATTTCTCTCTGGCCGTCCGCAACGGCATTGATCGCTGACCGTCCGGAATCGATGTTGGACCCAATGTCGCTGACGAGCTTGCCAAGGTTCCCCTCGACGGACATGTGCTCAGTTGCCAGTCGGTCCGCTTCAGACGCATGCCAATCTTTCGCAACCCTCGCCACATCTCGCTCTCTTTCGGCAACAGCATTCTCACGCCGCGCGACATCTATCTCTCGCTCCGCGAGCTTGGACTGCAACTCAGACAGTTTGCCCTCGTGCGATGCGTTTTGAGAACGTTCCAGTTCTCGTCGGTCATCGGTTTCATCGGCATCGGCGGCCATTTGGACGAGGGTAGTAAAGAGAAAGCGATCAAGAGGGTCGATGGACCCGTGTGCGAGGCGCTGGACGGCGGTCCGAAACATCGTCTTCCTCCCGGCACGCTTCTCCGCATCTTCATCATCTTGCTCGATCTGGAGTCTGAGGGTTGTTGGCATGTGATGAGGAGCCATATTGGGTATCACCAGACGTATCCAGGTCGGTTGTGCAATTGTGAAATGACCTGTGGTGATGGAAGTACGGATGGAGGTGGAGTTGTGAAATGGGATGCATTTGTTCGCGCGGCATCGCTACTTGGAAGCTGCAGCAGTAGAACTATAGGAAGGTGCGACCGTGCAGGACCCCACGCATCGCCTAGCGTATCACTGCTCGTCCACCAACGGCTCCACGTGCAATGAGACCTTTGCACCACGCGTGCAATACTGATAGAGGTCGTCGACCGATGTGTATACTTGATCCAACATCCCCAACGTCCATTTCCTGCCCGCCAATGCCTCCGCCTGGGCTGTCGGGTGAAAGGCCACCTTGGATGCGTCCGTTTGTCTGGGCCGGTCTGCTCCCTTCTCAAGCCACTCGAAAGGTTCCATGCTGAGCATGTCTCGAATATGACATGCCCAACTCGTACAGGGAGCGGAGCCTCTGTACGAGGTACACGGGACCCCGCTGCATTTACCTTTATCCGGCACTTCCTACCTAAGTAACCTGGAACTCAAACAAGTCCCTACAGTGAAATCTGATCTCGATGATGGCGATAGCACTCCACACTGGAGGCATGACTTAGTCCACCGCCATAGACCGCACACACACGGACTGGTTGAACCCAAGGAAGCCGACGTCCTTGAGGAATGTGCTGACGCATGGGCCTGGGATGAGATGAGCAATGAAATGATCAGACTGCAGAAACCCATCCGATCCCCACCCCTCTACCCAGCCAACAATCCAAACAGCAAATACGACCTCCTCCAGCCATCCCTCGCATTCCTTCGCAGTCTGTCTTTCGCCACATCGTCCAAATCTCCTCGCACTCGACCGAGAGACTTCTCAGCTAGAGATGCAAGAGCATTCTCCCCATCGTTTCCCATTCCAGACCGCGGAGGAGAGGACGAAGTGGACGCCTCGCCGGGCTGGTCCTGGAGCATGTTTTGCAGGTAGAAGATGTCGAAGAGGATCTGTAGCAGCGGGAGCGAAGCTCGTGGAGACGTCTCGGCTGCGCTGCTGGTGGATTCGCCGTTTGCAATGCCCGGGTCGGAGGCGTCTTTCGTTTCTCCCTCCTCTGCCTTCGACGCCTTTTCCTCCGCACCGTCTGCTTCTGCTCCTGCCTTCTCGTGGGACTCGACTTGGTCGATCAGCTTTGTCAATTCCTCACCGACGTCTCTCTCAACTTCTCGCTTGATCGCGTGAACGGCGTCCCGACTCCACAAATCCGTTCCTCGCTCCGCCATTTCACGGTGCAGATCCCGTAAGAAGCGGAATGCCGAAGTGGAAATCTGCACGGGGAGGGGAGGAGTGCCGTCCCACAGGGTTGTCGTCTTATGTGATGCTGATGAGGATTGAAGGGACTGCTCGTAGCGCTGCAGAGGCTTCGAGATGACGGAGGTCGCAAGGGTGGTGTGTAGAGATGCGATGAAGCATCCGTTCGCGTGCGGTGCTGGTGCGGAGGGCGAAGAGCCGGTGGATTTCGTGGTGAGGAGTCCGTCCAACGCACGCCGGCGATGGTCGACTTCGCGGATGATGCGGAGTGTGAGAGCGGGATCCTGGGACAATGAAGACGTGTAGGCAGTTTCAATCCTCTCATAAGCCAGAGTGAGACTCTTCGCCGTCGCAGCGTGCAATTTCTCCTCCAGTGCCTTCGGATCCTCCTGGCTGAGAGAACGATGCAGACTTTCGGCATCTGTCAGGTCGTCCAGGTCGAGATCTAGGTCGTCGGCCCACTTGATAGCCTTCATGCTGGCGATGGCTGCGGTGAAGGTCTGTAGATCGGCCGACCAGGAGTCCAACACGCCGGAGACGCTTTGAGTAGCAGGACTATGGCCATGTTGATGAGTGAGTACCGCTTGTCGGAAACGAGATGCACCGGCGGGTGAGTCCAGATCGGGAGTGGAGTGGAGAGACCATACGCTTGGAGGGTTGGTGGGTGGAGGATGTAGATTGGAGGTGAAGTCGGGAAGTTCAGCAGCTTGCTCGGCGAGTTGCGAGAGTCTGTTGAGAAAGACGGAGCGAATGGACTCAATCGCCTGCATGTGCTGCTCGCTGCGGAGTTGAGTGCTGAGAGAGATGTACTTGGACAGAATCTGCTGGCGGATCCGGAGAACCACCTGCACTTCGGTCTGAGCTTCCAGCGAGCTCTGCAGGCCTTGATGCACAATCGTCTGCGCTTGTTTCGTCCACGCTGTCAGAGCACTTCCCACTTCCGCCGTGGTGAGCTGTTCATGTCGAACGTAAGGGTGGAAATTCCTCACGGCTTCGGGGATCCATTTCTCGTAGACGTCCAGACTCAGTCCCTCCAAAGCGCGGACATCCGGATCTTGCACCAACGCAACTTTCTCCAATCCAGCCAAAGCCTCCGTGAACCTCCGTGGGAAGATCTCTTTCACCTCCACCAGCGTCTGAGCGTATGTGTCCAACACTGCCATCAAACCCTCCTCTTCCTTTCCCTTCTCAATCGCCTCAACCCTCCTCTCCACCTCGCTCAATCTGACTTGCAGGAAGAACCTCAGCACCTCCTTTGACGTCGCACTGACGACGAGCGCATACGCCGTCAGAGCTCTGACCATTCCCTCCCTGCCCTCACCCTTCCATCCCACCACCCTCTCGATCCACCCCAACAACCTCTTCCTCGCACCATTGACCCTCCTCCCCAACTCCGCAGTCTCCTCCTTCCCCTCCCCCGTCTTCTCCATACTCTTCACAATCAACCTCCCCAACACAACCCCCTTCCCCGCCGCCAACACATCCCCTCCTCTTCTCCTCATCCTCCCCACCCCATCCACCAACCCCCTCACAACCCGACCTCTAACCAACACCCCCTCCCCCTCCTCCCCTCCCTTCTCCCCCCTCCTCCACCTCGCCAACCCCCCAACCTTCCTCTCCACCCTCCCCGCCGAACAACCCCGTCCCAAACCCCCCATCAACTCCTCCACCCTCTCCACCTCCCCCGCCATGTCCACGATCCGCTCAGCCGTGGCGAGCAATTCCCGATACCGTGATCCGACGAGGGAACGTTGCGCAGTCGCGTTGGCCGCGAGAGTCTGGCGGAGGGAGACGGAGAGGGAGTGCAGGGCCGGGAGGGAGTGGGTTTCGAAGGCGGATTGCCAGGTGGGGGGGTAGTCTGTCGGGAGGGCCATTGATTGGGAGTTGAGAGCGGGCTGGTCTGGGCTACGAGAGCGTGGTGTGTGGGAGAGGGTTGTGGTGTGGGAAGTGTGGATGTGAAAAATATGGGAACGTTCACAGAGTTGTTAGGTAGGTACTTTTGGGGAAGTCGGCGTCAGCGGGGGTCAGCTCGCTCCGACGGCTGCCAAGCTTTTGCATGTGAGACGTTTGGAGATTGGAGAGAGGGACTTTCACTTGTTGTTGCTCTTTCGCTTCCCAATACTTTCGACGTATACTGCACAACGTAGAGGTGGTAATTTCTGACGAATATCCAGTGACGAGGAAAGATTCCGAGTCCACCCAGCAGCGGTCCTACGAGCGAAGCGGAGCGATGACATGGCAGTATTCTACAGCTCGGCGGGGGGGGAGGTCTGGGTAGATTTTCAAAGAGTTACTTCTTGCTCGTTGCAACGAACGCAAATGCTCAGGTTTCTCGATCGACTCGATGGTACGGAAAGATCTTCTTCTTTCTCTCTCCAATCATCGAATCGCCCATCACACCCGACCGGGATCCCCTCGACGCCGTGCAATCTGCCTCATTTCCTGCTCGCATCAAGTCTCACCGTCTTCATAGGTCCGTGTCGAGAGGTCTCGACGAACGCTTCTCACGTCTGAGAGTCTCACCTTGGTCCCTTTCCCCCTCCGGCTCAGCCAACGATGGGTGGTCTGTGTATAGTCTCCTCCACCGCGATGAGCCAGCAGAAAGCGACCCGAACAGCGACCCCCAGCGACCGAGACACGCCCATCGCCAGCCGGGCCGGCCAATCAACTCCGTGGCTCCAGGCTCCATCATACGGTCCAGGATCTCTCGCGCCCGTGGTGAGGACCGCATCAACCCCCTCTCGCATTTCGCGCTCGCCATTCTCCGTGCGTTGGATATCAGAGGCGGAAAGTCTTGCCCCCGCTCCAACAGCGCCGAAACAGCGACCTCCCCCCGCCGACGCACGTCCTTCCCACGGAATCCGTCCGCAAACCCAACAATCTGTCCGCGCAAAAGCCGGGACGTTGGTCTCCCTCCCGAAAGAGGGAGAGAGGGAGAGAGGGAGAGAACAGGGTCCGTGGCAGTCTCCCGGCTCCGGAACCGTTCCCGATGCTTTCGCGTATTCGCCGTTGTTCGAGATCGAGAGGGATCGGAATGGTTCATCTCCAGGTGCAGTCTGAGCGTGTATTCGATGGGGGCTTGCGACGCAGATGGAACCTGATGGGGTCTTTCTCCCGCGCCATGAGCTGAGCCAGTGAGCTCGAGCAGGTCGCACGGGGCGGTGAGGATATCGGCGTCGTGTTGAGCGGGAGGGTTGGTCGAGCGCCGTGCGCAGACAACCTCTTGAAGAGAGCACCTTGCTCTTTCTGCGTTGAGGTCGAAAAACGTCCGATCTGCAGTTGTCGAACGGCGATCTCTTTAGGGGTCTTGTGGCGGGGTGTTGCGGAAGAATCGTCGGAGCCGTCGTTGGGGATATATCGGAACGGGTTACGATGACGATTGGACTCGATTGCCGCCGAGATTGTCGCAGTTCGTAGACGTGGCCGCTAACGCAGTCGCATTCCTCAACGGCTAATCCGACGTTCGTCGTGACGATGGCGTGCGTGACCTCCGGGGGGTATCGTGAGACGTCGAGCTCGCGGGTGTGCTGCGAGATCGCACCATCAGGAGTCTCCAGGAACGAAAGGCCGTCGTTGGTATCGTGAGACGTCGAGCTCGCGGGTGCGCTGCGAAATCGCACCATCAGGAGTCGCCAGGAACAAAAACGCCATCGGTAAATATCGGACCCGTCAAAAGTCGACGCGGAAGCCGGCCACGAACGGGCCACAAAACGAGCAACTTGCCGCCGTCCTCGTCCGGTCGGGAAGTCGCACAGCGTGAGCCCGCTTCCAAGAGAAATTCGCCCCGGCGTTCGAAAGCAGTTAAAACTGCGAGGTCTGCTCGCCGTTGGGGGAAGGTTCCGCCATCAGCTCGTTCCTGCGTGCCGCGTGGGCTCGGCCGTTGATGGAAACAGGAAACGTCGTTGTTCTGGCTTCGGCGTCGGCGAGTCCGGCAGGGCTTTCGACCGCCTCGGCGTCCTTGCGGGCCGGCCGGTCGTTGAGCGGGGAGTGCAAAGTGTTCATCATCACGACGAGACGCGCGTTCGATTCTTTCGCGGGGGGTAGTAGTCCCGGCACAAGATCATCCCGCGAGAAAATCTCCCACCGATCGTCTCGGGAGAAGAAACGATACTTCGGGCGGGGAACGGAGTGGTTTGCGACCCGGTTCCTTTTCCACCGAACAGTTGAGCGGTCGACCTAGCGGCACGGTAAAAAGTCGGAGTGTGTTGTCTCGCGATGCCGCCCACGTCGGATAGCGAGTCGAGGGTAGCGGTCTCGCCTGCTTGCGATTTAGCCTACGACGCCGAAGGTGAATCCGGCCCGGGCTCTTGCAGGACCTCCTCAATGCTGGGGCGGAGATCTTTCGCCGTAGCTGGTGAACGCCGGTCTGGCGAAAGCCTCCACTCGTCGCTCTTCTCGATACTCTCTTGCGCCAAGACGAAGGCTTTCTTCGGATGACACCGCGATCTGCGGCCCTGACCGTGATTTGAAGCGGTGTTGCCGAACGGAAGTCGACGGGATGTTGTCCTTCGAACCTGAGGGTGCGCTCCGGAGTAGGTAGATCTGCAGTCTGACGGGTTGACGCTACGCGGATGGAGGAGAGCTCGAGAAAGCGGTGGCTCATGGCATCGAGAAAGATTTTGGGCCGAAGGATGGATGGAAGGGATGTGGAAAGAAACAGCGCCAAAACCAGGGCGCGAGCTGTGACCACAGCACGACCCTCAGCTCCAACGGAGTCCTTGACGCGCAGACCGGTGAAACATCGAGTGAGACGGGAGAAAGAAAGTGAAGCTGAGATCGATCCATTGGAGGCCGCTCAGCTTAAGCGGTAGACGGACGCTCTCATGGTGGTACGAGCATCGAGAGAGAAAAGAGTTACCTTGCTTATGCCCAACCCCTCCCCTCCACTCTTATCAATCAACACAGCGAAAGCGGACAGCTCCATGATCTACACGGGGTCTTTTCGTAAGACTCTGGAGATTTGGCCGGAAGGTAAAGCCGTGGTGAATGGACTTTTTACTTTTTTTTTTTCATTCGAGACGCAGGGAGGGAGGGGGAAGGTCTCGAGTTCGAGCCCAGCCCAACCCAGCCCAGCCCAGACCAGCGGCTATTGGCGATGGATCTTTTTTTTTTTTTTTTTGCCTTCCAAGTTTGCTTGGTTGGGGGTTCGGTTCATGGAGAGAGAAGCGACGCCGAGCGTCGTCGGTGGTCGTGGAGGCGTTTCGAGTCCGAGCCGGCAGCTATGGATGGGCAGTGGACCTTTCGGTGGAAGGCGGAAGAACGAGCACTAGCTCGCACTCGAAGAGAAGCCGAGTGAAGTGGAAGTCTCCGTCAACCTCAGCAACTGTCACTTATCAGTCAGGCACACAGCCGAATCAGACCGATCGAAGCGACATAACGAAATGACGGAAGGGAGGGGAACGGAACCCCTCAAACGCTCACAATAAAACCTCCCATCTTCACATTCATCCCCACCGCTCATGCTCATGCTCATTACATACCCATCCACCAAGCCCACCTCACCCATCCGTCATTACACCAACAACCTTAGTAAAAGGCTCCTCATGCCGCCTAGCTTCAAGAATGGAATAAATCCCACGCCCTCTCACAAAGCCTCAAAAACTCCTCCTTCTTCTCCCGGCTGCCCATCCCTCTCTTCCAGTCCTCCTCTTCTCGTCCGCCTCTCTCGTCCCTCTCGCCATACGCGCCTCTCTCACGATCTTCGAATCTTCGGCCGCCGAAGCCATCGGCCATGACGTTCTCGAACGCGGCTCGCTTGTGTGAGTTGGAGTTTGGAGGACTGTGATTGTCCTGCTCGAATTCTTCTCTCGTCCGTCTCCGTGCGGAAGGCAGGTGACCGGCTGAGGTCGTGCGGGCGAGAACGTCTGGTCGTTGAGAGGCGGAGGACGAGTGTGAAGGATGTGGATGCTGATGTTGTTGTGCGCCGACTGTAGCGTGTCCGCCATGTGTTGAGGAGTGCTGGTGGTGATGGTGACCTTGCAGATGACCAGGCATAGGCGAGGGAGGCGTCGGTGGCTGAACGCCGCCGTAGTGCACCACCTTTGGCAGCAATTCGTCCCGGCCACCGGAGAGACCTTGTACTGCTTCCTCGGCGGAGCGGAACTCTCTTGCTCTCGCGGAGAGCGGTGGCTGTCCATTGCCACTTTGCGCGGAAGGCGGGAACCCCGGCGACGGAACCGGCGGCGGATGACCTCTAGCCTCCAACCGATCATGAGCGAAAACGTCCGCAATGGGAGGCAGGCGATTGTTCGTCTGCGTGGCCGGCACATGATGGATATGAGATGTCTGGCCGAGTCCGCTGGGTCCGTGTTGTGCATGACGAGAAGCCGGGTATTCGCCTGGTCGCAGGCCGGTAAACGTCTGGTGGATCGGAGCAGATTGGATCACGCGGTCATTCTGGAACTGTGCAGCTGGAGGAGCGGCGATGGAGAGGCCAGCTGGAGGTCCCTTTCGGCGTGAAGTGAGAGGCGTGCGGGTGCCGTTGGTGGGCACGCCGAAAAGAGTTGTGTCTTGTGTGCGAGGACCGTCGTTGTCGCCAGAGGAGCCACTGCCCGTCTTTCCGCCTTTTTGTCTTGCTTCGATGATCATCCTTTGGCGGTCGCGGACGTTGAGGCTGCGTTGGAGTTGCTCGCGCATGCCCGGGTCATTCGTTGCGAAGCCCGGTGATAGACACGCCAGGCCGACGTCTTGGATGATGAGGCCGGCGGACTCGCGGGAGGTCAGAGGTGCGGAAGGTCTTCCGGTGTGTGGTCCGCCGCGGCTGTTGTTCATGCTGGAGGAGAGATCGAGACGTTTCGGTCGAGGGCGCGAGGAGGCTGGTGCGGGTGAGCCTGGCTCCCGCTTGACCTTGATCGCGGGTGGAGGACCGGAGCGCGGTCTGTGTATATCACTGTCAGTATGTTCTCCAACAGAAGAGAGTATCTCCATTCCCACGCACGCAGCATTTTGAGGACTCTTGCTATTCGACGCCGGTCGGTCTACAATGCGTTCAGGAGAAGCGTTTATTCTCGCGCGCTTGGCAGCGGGTTCGTGGAGTTGCGAGGACGAGGACGGCGATGAAGTCGGCGCGATGGAGGCATATTGTCGCGGAGACGGGTGACGTTCGACAGAGGCGGGTAGAGAGGCTGCGGGCGTAGCGACAGCGGTAGACATGATGTCGATGTTGGTACAGTGGTATCACAGAGTCGTAAAGTCGTGAAATCGTCGCGGTTCGCGGTGGTGTGTACTTCAAGACAGGCGGACCGGAGGTGTCGAGGAGGTGTCGAGGAGGATTCGAGGCCGCTGCCGATGTTGGACGCGATGACAAGACGTGTGATCCGAGGCCCAACGCGGTGGAAATAGCTCGATCAATGCGGGTGAATGAGTAGAAGAGAGAGGAGGCTGACAGGGGAGTTCGCGAGACTCAGGAGGAGGGCAAGCGAGTCGTGTGGGAGTGGGTGGAGATGTCGAGTCCCCTTGGAGCCTGAAGGAGGAGTGAAGTCGGAGTGGTTCCTTCCTCTGGGACGAGACGGCACGCCGATCCACTGATCTTCACGCCAAATGGACCCCTTGGGGCGTCTACCGCCCAATCTCTGGTGGACTGCGAGTCGGATGGTGAAACACTGACTGTCTTTGGCTTCTTTCGTGGTGTTCTGGAGGAGGGAGGGAGGAGTCAGGCGGATGTCGATGTACACGACAGCGAAGGTGTAGTCGGTGTTGTGAAGACGGAGGAGTGAGTGAGGTGAGAGTGGAACAATCGGTTCCATCGTCTCGGGCAATAGTTCTATCTCGACCGACGGGCTTGCCCCCTTCGGACGGGGTGAGCCAGCCGAAACAGGCTTTTGAGGGTTGGTGCCCGTGGTGAAACGGTCCCGCCAGCATGCGGATCCCCCATCACACCCTCCCATTGGCTGCCCGACACGGCCGAGCCGCCAGCGTCGCATATTCCAATATCCCATGATCGACCTGTCTGTATTACTGTTCTGGTTCGTCTGATTTGAGAGAGTCTGGCCATATTCGACGACATGTATAGCGACCAACATGTCATCATCGATAGCACCATCATGGTCGCGGCGATCTCGACGAATCCCTCGTCATCAACGAATTCCTCCCGTCGTACTGCCGTCGGACACGACAAGCCCACATCCCAGGCGAATCGCGGCGAGGACTAGAACTAGAACTAGAACTAGAATTCTACCGGGGCTACGCGGTGCAGCAGTGGTAAGACGCTGGTGTTGTTGTTGTTGTTGTTGTTCGTCGCGGACTCGGGTCGTTGGACCATTTCTGAAGCGCCGGACAGTGGACCCCTTCCCTTCCCGCCACCACGAGCACCACCAACAATCCCGAGGCTCGACGATTCCATGCCCGTCCACGTTGCTTTTCTCCACGCGCACATGCACCGTGTCGTCGTCGTCTTCTAGGAGCCAACCGCTTCGCTTCTTGCTCGGATCGCGATCGCACGCGCTTATTACATCGGCGAATCAATGGCTATACATAGGTTCTAGCCTGCTCCACTGCCGCTCGTTCATGCAACCACACCTTTCACGCCGTGAGCGCTTCTTCATGCTCGTCATCCGACGGCGTCGGTGCCTGGCATTCGTTTCGTTGACCGCGAGCGCATGCAACATGTTTACTTGCCCTCCCCACAGCTCTCTCTAGAACTACCGTGCCGATCCACTCCATCATCCATCGTAAAAATCATCCCCAACCCAACCCATCACAGACCGAACAACAACAAAATCCAAACACCCACAACGTCCTCCCCTCCACCTCCCCCCAACCCCGACGATCCTCATCAAATCTCATCGCCAAGGAACTCCCTCTCATCCCACCACGCGAGCTTGACAGCTCCCTCCCAACACAGGATCATCCCCGCACTCACCAAGCAAACGAGCAGATGACTCTGGCTGTGGAACTGGCCTGCCAGCCCCGTTCCAACACACCACAACCTCCAGGAAAGATTCCCGCCCAAACTCACGGTCCCGGAGTCTGCCACGGGATCACGCACCGCGTCCGCGACCCGCGTCGGGTAGATTTGTCAAATGGTTGGACCAGCGATCCGAGCGGTGGATGAAGCTGGAGGGTGCGTGCTTGCGGTGAGTGGGAGGTGAGAGAACAGGGCGATGGATGCTGGGAATTGGTCGCGCGGATCCGACTCGGAGACGTGTTGGGTGGTTGCGTACAACGGCATGGCGGCGTTCTTCTGCGTCCACTGGTTCGAGAATCGAGAGACTTTGCCATGTTGCTCGAGCTGTTTGAAGCTGCTATGGTAATATATTCCTGTTTGTTCACGAGCCATACTCGCCCGACTTTTCGTCCGTCGAGGTCAACGAAACGAGCGCGAGAGCGTTTCGACGAACCGAAGTTGGGTAGCTGGCATGAGTACGCTCTTCATTTCCTCGTGACCTTTCTTCCTCCTCGTGTACTCTCCCGACTCTCCATCTCCACCTCGTCCTTCTCTCCGCGTGCGTTGTAGCCTAGCCGAGTCCGGTCGAGAACTAAACCGTGCGATGTTCGAAGCGACGAGTGCGGCGAGCAATCAGCCTCACGACGCGAATCGACCAGCTCAAGATCTCTAACCCGCAGAGGAATGCGAACTCTTCTGCGAGCTTCACCGAGTGAGAACCGCCCTTCCTCTGCGTATGCCTGCGGTAGCAACAAAAGCGTCACAGCTGCTGATCGGCGGCAACGTCGGCTTCCATCTGGATTGCCCTCCGGCGTTGATATCAGCGCCAGATATCAGGATTTCCTGACTTCGTCCAAAGTCAGACCTGCTTCCTTCCACCGACACCCACACTTCAGCGATGATCCCTTCTTCTTCATCAACAGCGAGCCCGGGGACCACCTGACTGCGAGGTCTCCCTCGGAGAAGCCTCGAGAAAAGAATCGAACACAAGATGTCCTCTCCCTGCCCCGAGAACGTTCCGGGAGTGGACTTTGATAAACGTTCGGAGCCCAGCGACACTTGGACGAATCTTACCGGATCCCCTGCACCGCTATCGAGCAGCTCAAGGACTGCGCTTCGCCCCCCAGCCACAAACCCAGCCGTCCGGCTATCATAGATGGCCTTGACCTGCATGACATCACCATTTCCCTTCCGGCCACGAAACGTCGAGACATCTCCTCTCGTCGCGAGGGGCCAGCCAGTTCAGACTACGGTACAGCCGTCGAAGGCACAGTCCACGGAGCGACGAGCGGAGAGCGCCAACTGATAGCCATGATGTGAGAGGGAATCTCCCCCACGAGGAAGTCCCAGGTGCAAGAAAGATTCCGCTCGCCGTCCAAGGGGGGGGGGGGGGGGAAAGCCAGAAACATTGTCCTGAACATCGCCCTCCCAAAAGCCCACCTTGGACGACGCCAACGACCGCCGCGCACGGACAACATGAACTTTCCACCTCCAGGGGAGCGACACGTGCTTTCCCATATCCATCTTCCTCTCCATCGCGGAACTCCGCCGGATCCACCGCAACGTTCGCATCCGTCGCCCTGCCGGTGGATCCCCTCACCTGTACCTGTGACTTTTGGGAGAGGGGGGCCACGGAACCGGCAACACGTGCTCAAACGCCCTTCGTGCGGCGGTGTCAATCAACAACCCTCCTCTGCTTTCGCCTCCCTCGGCCTCAGTTCCCCCTATCCGTAATCCCAGCCTCTCGCCACGTCGTCACTGGATGTGGAGATAATCCCGCCCCCGACCTGCCCGTCTGACAGGACCCATCCTCCCCATTTTTCGTACCCTTCGCATACAGCACGGCTGGCGGGATTTCTGCGATCGGACGGAGCGGAGGGACTGGAGGCGAGGGTGACGGGTTTGCCGGCCCGGGGGAAAGAGCCATGGTCTCGCAGGGTTTGGGGGAACACAAAAATCGCTTTTGGGATCGAGGTTGGGAATTGGGGTCGACCGACAGCTTTGTGGAGGAATGACAGGGAACGGAGACGGCGGTTGTTTTACGTGAGAGAGCGGTAGGAGGGACGCGGGAGGTGGGGACACGATGCACGGAGGGGACATGAGTAGTCCTGCATACGAGATGGGTACGGGTAGACCGTGGGCGCTGGATACTTCTGAAACCAGATGAAGGGGGGCTGCGGGCGACGTTGAGCTGTTCGAGGTGGGCCACGACCATCGGAAGGGTTGGAACGGGGATTGTTTGGGTTTGAGGTCGTGGTTGAGGTCGAGGACTTGGAGGAGGAAGGGAAACGAAGGAAGGGAGCGGTATTGAACGAGGTAGGGATACGAGGGATCCGGGAGACAGGAGCCCGATGCACTTGGCGAAGATGAGTACTGGTCACGATACGGGCGCTGTTAAGAGTGAATCGCAACTAATGGTATCATCATTCGTGTTGGTATCGTAATCTGTCTGGAGCGCAGCGCTTGTTTTTCGCTCGCTGGTATCCTTTGTCGTGAGTCGTGGTATCGTAATCTGTCTTGAGCGCAGCGGTTGTTGTCGCTCGCTGGTATCGTTTGTCGTGAGTCGTGGTATCGTAATCTGTCTTGAGCGCAGCGGTTGTGTTCGCTCGCTGGTCATTTCCGTCGTGAGTGGAGAGGAACAAAATCAAAGTACGCACAACTTTTCTCCCGCCGCCGTGCGTGAATCGCAAATCGTCCCATTCTAATCATCCTCATCCGAACTCCCCTCCAGCGCCTTCAACTCGGCCAAAATGTTGTCGAGCTTGCGATCAGCCAGGACGAGCAGCGGAGCGAGCTTCTTGCGCACGCTACCCTCGGCGCTAGTCTCGTCTTTCCGGCGGAGGATGAGAACGAATTGCTGCCTCATGTCCTTCAAGATCGTGTTGACATCGTCGCGCAGGTCCTCCGCGGCCGTCTCCGCGGCCAGGTCGAGGTCCCGCTTCAGGCCGTCGCTCACCGCCTTGAATGGGTCGATGGCTCCTCCGCCCTCGAGCCAGGTCAGGAGATCGGCCTTCATCAGGGCGGTGCAGCCGGGCCCTGGAATCTGTTAGATTTTGCAAGGATTTACAGGAGATTTGCGGGATTGAACGAACCGCTCCGAGCGCTGGCAGCTCGGTACATGGGAAGCATGGCTCGAGTGAAGTAGCCGCCTTCGACATCGCGGGTGCCATTGAGCTTGACCTGTCTAGTATTGTTAGCGGTGGTATGAGGAACAGAGGCGAAGAATGTACCTTAGCTCCTTCGCGAGCTCTTCTTCACGGGTCGTTTTCGCTGAATCGATGCCAACATTATAACCGGCAAGAAGTGCTTCGAACTGGCTTACTTCGTATGGCACCGAGCTGGGATGTCCTGCAGAAAGTCAGCGTTTGCCGTATAATGCTACGACCGTTTTGAACTCACGACTCAATGCCTCGGGAATCTGGTCGAGCTGGTTGACAATCTTGTCCGATGCTTGTCCGAGAGCTCGCTGATTTCTGACAATATCAGCCCACCCAGTCTGGAAGGTGGTCTCTGTTTGATGCTCGAGGAATCTTTCGTTCCAGACTTGATATAGTCTGCTCTGCGTACGATGAGAACCATTGTTGGCCATGAAAGCCCTGAAGGTCGCGGCGTTCCAGCCGCTGAGCTCGTGGTACACTTCCACCGCAGCATTCACGAAGTCCGAACGGCCTGCTTCCAGCGGATGAATGAGCGCTTGGTCGAACGTACGCTTAGTCTGCTCCAGATAGATGTCGATAGAGACGTCCCACAGCTGAGAAGGCTCACCGACCACCTTCAGCATGTCTCCGTCGCGCTTCTTCGCAACTGCCAGGGCCCACATTGCAGCGCCTTTAGCAAGCACTGAGACGGAGTTGATGTAAGACTTCTGTGCTCGGAAGTGTGCAGGCGCTGCAAGGAGGAGGCCAAACTTGCGCAGTGCCGGGATCCCAGTTCCCTCCGCGGTAAGCTGGCGACTGTCGGTGCTGGCGCGGCCTTTGAGTGCTGCGTAGTGGGTGTTGGAGATGCAGAAGACCTGGAGCTTCGAATTTGGGGACAGATGTTTCTTGTACCCCTTGATGATGCTCCGGGTGACGTACGAATTGCGCACCTCGACCAGCTCCTCAAATTGAGTATTCTGAACTTGCTCCAGCTCAGCAGTCTTCTTGTCTTTATCATGCCAAAGACCGTCTCGCTCAGCTGCCGTCATGGTCTTTTGTCGCTTGATTCCCTTGGGTTTTAGGCGCTTCTCGATTGCAGCAATTTCCTTTTTCAACCGAGTAATATCTTTCTTGTGATCACCCCAAGCGCCGACGTTCTGGCGAAGACTCACCATTTCCTTCTTGAGGTTGTCGTCCACACCATCATCCGAATGCGTAGCAATCACTGCAACGTTATCTCCGAAGCGTTCGCCGTACGTAGCGAGACAACGGTCGACGTCGGAGTTGGAGATTGCCCGTAGCAGCTCGGTGACCACCCAGAGGGCGTCGCATTGCTGGATGAACTTATGAGCAACCGATCCCCGAACCCGATCGACATCGGAGGTGCCTGGCAGATCTAGAATCTTGACATAGTCCAGAATCCGGGATCCTCTGATACCCTTGGTGACATGCTGGATCAGCGGCCAAAGCGCTGGCTCCTCGAAATCAGATGACTCGAAGATGTGCGGATCCACCAACTCATTCAATTCCTTGGTTGTGTCGGCCTCGAAGCTGAAGAATGAATTGCCGTCTTGCTGCTCGTACTCGCTAAGCAGCTGGTCGCACCACTTCATCATGTTCGCAAGCGTGCCGTTGGAGCTCGAGGTCTCGTACGCTTCGCTCAAAAATCTCGACACGCTGCCGGGCGACTCGAAGTCGTCCTGGTCGCAGAATAGGGCCCTGAAGATTTTCGCTGCGGTATCGGCCTGTGCCTCGTATTCTTGCGCTTGCTCATCTGGCCACGTCGAGTCGTGTTCAAAGTGGAAACGATTGTAGTTGTTCAACTGCTCCTGGAGGAAGGAATGCTGAGTGACGGAGTCGAAGAAGACGATTTGAGCCGCGCATTCTTTGTTTTGGTCCGGGAGCTCTGACTGAATGAAGGTTGGGACCACAGTACAGCTACTTCCAGCGGCCGCCTACAGAGTGTTAGCGCAGCTCGTGATAATTTTGAAAGTCATACTTACAGCTTTGGTAGCATGCAAGTCGTCGACGAAAGAATTGGTAGTAGAGGATTTGCCTAGAGTTTATCAGTACGGCTTTGAAAGAACAGACTGCAAGCTTACCAGTTCCCGTAACGCCGAAGAGCATGATCTGTGGCTTCTTGGCTGCTGGGCACTTTTCTGCTTGGAGTACTTTGGCTGCCATGGCTTGCACATCGGGAATGTCCTCGCCAGAATTGCAGAAGTCTTGATACAAGACGGAGGCAGCGTCCTCAGATCGTTTGACCAGGTGCGGGAGATTGTCGTCATATGCCGGATGATTCGGGAGACGTTCCTCGGTTTGGCTGTGAACTGGGTTGCCATCCTCCTCGGCGTCTTCATCATCAGCGTCTTCTTCCTCAGCGTCTTCGTCCTCGTCGTCCTCGTCCTCGGCACTGTCGTCTTCTCCAGAATCATCGAAATTGTTGTGGCGCGCACGAGACTCTCCTTTGGTAGGTGAGGGCACGGGCGTAACGAAAAGGCTGCCTCTTTGCTCGCCTGAACGCTTACGGAAAGCTGATAGTGACATCGCGGGACTTGAGCGTCTGCACCAGGTTGGAGTGGTGTAGTGTGTGGTCTCAGTGCGGTGGTAGGTGTTTGAATGGATGTATGGTATTGTGTGTATGATGGTGGATGCGTGGCGATGGAGTGGTGAGTGGATGAAGAGTGGAAGAGAGTGCGAGGAAGGAAGATAGGTAGTCATAGAAGAAGGAACCGTGCACATGCGTGGCTCATATCAGAGCAGACATGAATGCGCATGTGTCAGGCGTCTGCTTCAGTTCACCTCTGCCTGGCTCACAAGCATGTCTCGGATCACTTCTGACTTCGATGACAGCTGACGGGCAATGAGCTGAAGAAGTAACACTGCTCGGCATGATGCATTCTTCTGCCGCGATGTCGTTGAAAACATACCTTCGAGACAGCCTCGCGCCGGAGGCGACATTCGCTGGCTGTCAGTGGAAAGCTGACAGCTATTCAAGCGAATTTCGTAATATCGATCGCATCAAAGACTTCACACTGACAAGCGCCTGTGCTTTGGCTTTGATGCGATGTGCAGTTCGGACCATATGTGGACGAGGATGTGCCGGACGACGAGCGATACCAGCGACCGGAACAAATCGATGTGAGAGGAAGATAGGTTGCGACGGAACCAGAAGAAGGGCTTTGCGATGAAGTCCTCGGCAAAGTCTTGCGGCGCAATCAGCAGGAGCACTCCGGGGTGGAGTCATCGGAAATGTCTTGCGATGTACCTACCAGGAAGGCCTCGCAATGGACCCATCACACAATTCTCGCAGAGGAACCAGCGGCGCTGCCTCCTAGCAGGACTCTCGGGTATGCCTTGCAAGGGAATCCCCAGAAAGGTCTTGCGATTTAGAATGTTGCCCAAGGACGAGTTCGACCATAATTTGGGATGCCTGATCTTTCTGCGTCGCAAGTTCCACTGCCAAATGCCTAAATATAACGGAGCGGTGCCACTCGCTATGAAATGCGTCGCTTGATGGGTCTTCCGTGCGAATCGTAGCGATCGACTCGGGTCGAAGGAGAGCGGGCAAGGCTCCCGATACTGTCTTCTGCTTGTCCGTCGATGGCGACGTCCAGATACTGAGCTCCTCTGTAGTTCCATGAGAGCGCGACGGCAGGTAGAGAAACGCCTCGTCAGGCAGGCCGAGTGTGAACTCTCTCATCCTCTTGGAACTTCTCTTTTCCGTGAACATTCTCATCCTCGTGGAGAGTGTCATCCTCGTGAGGCCTGCTATCCTTAATCGAAGCTCTCGTTCCCGTGAATTTGTCGTCCAAGTGAAGTCTCTCATTTTCATGTACTATCCACCACGCTGCTCGACACCAAGTTGTACATTCAGCACGACGCTTGGTCATGGGGATATTTCTGGAGGCCGTCTATGATCGCGGCCGCGAAAAGGCAGCGATATCGCTTGACTCAAGACGCACTAGCTCCCAAAATCTGCTTTCATGACGGAGCCGCCCTGCGACCGACCCAGTTTCCAAAATCGCTCTCATAATGAACGGCGGTTTCAGGTCCTGTCTTCGTAGCGCCTGGCAAATCGACAGGAGAACAATCCATCAGCTCAGAGCTCGGGAACTCAGTCAATCGGAGAGGCGGAAGAGGCGCGAGTAGAACACGGGCGGTTGGGAAGGGATCAGATCAAGCCTTTGCAGTCTCCCATGCCCCAGAAGCCGCTTAATCCTCGTGGACTCTCTCGCTCTCCTGGCGTACGTCCTCGCTATACACCAAGCTATTCGACTCGACCCCGTAGGCATCGGCAGCAAGCATCGCTCGAGGCATGTCGGAGGAGAAGGGAGGAGACAATCGGTGCGGATCGGTTCACAGCAGCCTGAGAGCATCAAGTCCAGGAAGTAGACGAGCAACCGTGATGAGATTGAGCAATTCGTGGATCCGCTCTCACGGACCGAGTAGTCTTTGACCCCCTGATTGTAGCATACAGATGCTGAGCTCTGTGGGTTCCAATTGAGAGTCAGACGGCGCTGGAGTGATGCTTCACACGGAAGGATGGGTCTGTGGGGTTCCTGCGGAGTCTCTCGTCCTCGTGGTGTCTCTCATCCCCGTGAAGTCTCTTGGTCTCATGCTGTGTCTCACAATCGGCCAGGCAATTCAAGGCCACCCTGTAGGTACTGTGAGCGACTCCTGCAAGAAGACTTCCGAAAAGCTGCATATTACTCAAGAGGGAGTAAGTTCAAGCTTTGGCGTTAGTCTCGCGCGAGTCCAAGCTAAGGTATGTTTTGGTGGGTGGTGCGTGAATGACTCCAGTTGGTACAAAAGTGGCCAGCAGCGGCTCCCCACGAGAAGTCGTGTGGTTTATGGCAAGCTCCTTCTCCTCCACCGCACCTCTTGTCTCCCGCATGCGCATGTAGTTCAACACACACCACGGCGCATCGCACACTATTCTTGCGCTCGAGCACCCTCATCACCACATTCTCTCCAATATTCTCATTCATTCTTCCTCACCATGACCACCGCCCTTGACTTGGGCCCGACGCCGTACTCCGACCTGGGCTTGGAATACAACGCGACCAAGGAGCAAATCGATGCGGCGCTCGCCAGAGCGAACGTCCACATCATCGTGGACCCGCTCGATTGCTTCCCGACCGATGAAGTGCACGAGAGGATTCAGATAATCGGTGATGCGATGGACATCCTCGGCGACAGCCAGTTCAAGGGGCTGTACGATGCCTAGTAAGCAGAGAATCCGGCAATGCGCACACTTTGCGCTTTAATGCTGACCTTCACTTCAGCCTCCGCCGCGTCCACGGTGTTAAGGACTTCCAGTATCCAACGTGCCAGGCCATCCTCCAAGTGGATAAGGATGCGACAGAGGAAGAGGTCAATGCGAACTATGAACATTTCATGAGGCTCTGGGTTGATGGCAGATACGAGCGAGTTCCAGCAATGGCGGTAAGTCGATCCGTGCAGATTGGCGCACTGGGAGTGTTGCTGACCGAAGATTTGCGCAGCTCGGACAAGCTCGCGATCGCATGATCGCCAAAGCCAGAAAGGCACGCAAGGACAGTGCCACGACAGTCGCTAAGACAGAGCACGAGCAGACCACGGCACTCGCTACAGCAGGACCCTCTCAGGGCGCTTCCATCGCTAAGACAGAGCCAACGCAGCCCACGGCGCAGCAGGGCACGACGGCGCCGATGAAGCCGAAGAGGATTAAGGATCCGAATGCGCCCAAGGTTCCGAAGGCTCCTAAGAAGACCAAGGACTCGAACATGAGCAAGGACAAGGCTGGCACGAAGGTCCCAAAGCCCGTCAAAGTCACCAAGCCTCAAAAAGCGAAGTCGCAGAAGAGCACCAAGAAGGCTGTGGGACGCCCCAAGAAGTCTGCAGAAGGTGGACCAGCTCCAAAGACCGAGGAGGCTGTGGAAGATCAAAGTCGTGGAGATACCCCACAGGCGACGAATGGCCAGAACGCACCAGTAGCCGTGATGGCTGCACAAGTTTAGCAACCTGCGGTACGGACCAGATCACGCGTGAGGGTCAAGCCTGAACGATACCGCGAGGATGCCTGACGTCCGACGCATGGGATATGTCCAGGATAATGCCACGGCTCTTGCAGCGGACGATACGATTGACACGACGAATTGGGCAGACAGGGCACAATAGAACAGAGAACCAAACCTTACTGTGATACTTACGATCATCCCACCATTCTCCTCGCCTCGGGCATGCGCTTCTTCTCCTTCTGACCCTCCTTCTTCCTCCGCTTCTCGATCAGCTTTTCGCGATCCTTGCTCTTCATGCCCTTGAACTTCTCGACAAGCGCTTGCTCCTTGATATCCTTTTGCTTGAGGTAGAACGGCGTCTTGCCCTGTTCGATCTTCGCGCGCTCCTCTTTTCTGTGCTTGCGGAGGACCTCCTGCCGACTCTCCTTCGACTCCTTCGCTTTGAGCTTGTTCTCCATGCTGTTCAGCTTTCGTCGAAGGACTTGCTTGTCGTCTTCGTTCTTGGTTTTTCTGATTGCCGCGCGAAGCTCGTCCATTTCCGATTTTTGGTAGTCTCGTAGGAAGCTGTAGGCTTTTTCGCTGTCCCCTGTGTGTGCTGAGTGCTGTTGTAGTGCGTCGAATCGTGGATCTCGGACGACTCGCTTGGGAACGTCGACGACTACACGTTTGCGGGTGACTTGGTATTTCGTTGATTGAGTGCCCGGTGCGTGTTTTGAGGATCGCGATTTCATGGGTGCGTCCTCCTCAGAAGGTCCAGAGTCCGAGTCGGAGTCATCGCCTGATTGTGCCGTATCTGCTCGCCTCTTCTTACTTGCAGGCTCTGATCGCTTCGACTTCTTCGCGAGAACGGGCTCAGATGCTTTCTGCTCCTTGATCTGCCGTAGCCGTGCTCGCAGGGCCTCGAGTTTGTCCTCCTGGTCGGCATTCGTATCTGATCCTCGCTTCCGCTTCTTCGAGATTGAATCCTGCGCCTGTTTGAGTGCACCAAACGAGACATTGCTCAGTGTTGCCTCCACAGCCTCCTCGTCGACTTCGCTGTCGCCAGTCCCAGGATCTTGTGATCCTTCATCCTCACTGCCACTGCCTGACTGACTGGGCTCCTCTTCATGTGCTGAGATCTCCGAGTCGTCTTCTACTACGCCTGCACGCGGTCGTACATTTCTCACGGCTTCCACGGCCATGGTCTCCGGCGTCTTCCGAGCGTCCTTCAATCCCTACCGGAAAGGCCAAAGTGCGGTCCCGCGGATCGTCGGATGGCGCACTCGTTCGCACTGGTATCGCTCCCTCCAGTCGATCCTCGATCGTCTCGTCGTCTTCGACAGGTTGCACAATCCAAGATAATGCAGTTCGTCACTCGCTGAGACTAACCTGAAGTCGGGATCCAAAAGCGAAATCAGCGGCGATTTAGTGGAGCTTTCTCGGGTGACTGAGCCGCATCAAACAAGGTTCTCGCCGAATTCTTCCTCGCGTGGGTAGTTCTATGACATAGCTATCAAAATCAATACTTACCTTAGCCGCCATGGCTCCGCTTTGCCATTGCACAAGGTACCTATTGCTCAGCACGTCAATCTTCCTTCATTTCTTCCTCGATTCCTCTGTTGCACTTGCCTCGTTCCGACAGCACTCCAACACACGACCGCCAACATGAAGATCCTTACAAAAGAAGAAGAGCAAGCTCACTACAAGTACGTCCGCCAGCGAGTCTTATCTCTTCCCACGACACTGACGTATATGACAGAGCCACCCTGACTGGTGGTGTGTTGGGAGGAGTGGCAGGGACAGGTCTCGGCGCACTGGGTGTCTATGCAGCATCTGCAAGATATCCAGCGTTCCGAGGTCTCACACTGCCCTTTCGCGCATTCTTGATCGCATCGACGGGAACCTTCGCATGTCAGTCGAACCGACCTCTTCCCACGATTCTTTCACAATCTGATCAATCCTACAGCCATTGTCGCCGCCGACTCCTACTCCCGCAAATATGAAGCGTCCAAACAGCCCGGCCGAGACTACGCCGACGAAACGAAAGTCCTCCAGGACCAACTCGACGCCAACCGAACCACAAAGCAAAAGACCATGGCATGGCTACAAGACAACCGCTACAGCATCGTCCTCGGATCCTGGGTCGCCTCCATCTCTCTCGCAATGGGAATCGTCGGCAAGAACCCATACCTCACCACGCAACAAAAACTGGTCCAAGCCCGTGTATACGCTCAAGGTTTCACGCTCGCCGCTGTCATCGTCAGTCTGGCATTCGAGGGAGGCGATCGCATGAAGGGTTCTGGTCGCTGGGAGACGGTCAAGATTGTGGATCCGAATGACCCAGAGCACAAGAAGGTGATTGAGAAGAAGATCCACCACGAGAAGTACCAAGGCGAGGACCAGTGGATGGATATGGTAGAGGCGGAGGAGAAGCGAATCAAGGAGCGAGAGCAGGCGGTCAAGCAGAGGGAGGCGGAGAACGAGAAGAAGCATAGCAATGGCAAGGGTAAAGGGACCCATCACAAGAAAGAGAAGACTGAACATTTGGACAAGGGCAACCCGGAGGAGGATAAAGATAAGAAGGTCAATGCTCCTTGAGAGGGGGATCTGAAATGGGAGCGAATTTCACCTTCGACATATACGCCGTTGCAGTCGGCAGAATGACTTTACGTGTTGCATAGCCCGGCGTTTCGGGTCTTCCAACAGATGGTATGTACGAATAGAAGATGTCCGGAACAGATTGTTACATTTCGAGTCCCCGATTTCCATCCGTGAGTTACCATTGGACAGACGGCAGCAGGCCGGGAGGTTCAGAACAGCGTCCTCAGATCGAGACTGCTCTGCGCATATACGTGAAAGAAAGTCGACATCTAATTCATACATTGATCATGATAACATCAAACAATCATTTCCACCCTCCGCTCTATTCCCCAACTTTTGTAAATATTCCAAGCAATGAGATAAGCCGTGACGACGTTATGTATAATACATGAGTGAACTGGAAGCGCCTGAGCGCGTACAATGTAAAGAGAAGAAAGGTCGAAGAAGGTCAGGAGTATCGGGCAACGGGACTGGTCGTTGATGCGGGGTGCTGATAGGCATTACATGACCGAAAGGTCGTATCGTTGGACTCATTGTTCGCAAACATGATCCGTACATTTCGTCGTATAGTCAGGAGCGTCGGTCAGCGTGGTCTGGGCTGACCCTGAGGATAGAAGGTTGGCGAAGGCGCAGTGGTCGTCGTGCTGGCAGGATGCGGCGAAGCGGCACGTAGGAGATCCGAATGCCCTTCGCGATGTCGTAGTACGGCCGTCCGAGCGGGAGCATCGTCTGCTTCAGGTCCGACCCTTTCGTATGGGGATTCGTATCGTGTTTCAGCTGGACCTCCTCCGCCCGCAGGATGGTCGTTTGTCTCGGCTTTGCTTGATCGTGCTCGGCGACGCTTGCCGGACGAGGAACCAGAGTGGCTATCGCTTCTGCTCTCTCGTGGGTTCGGTGTCAACATCGTGGCAATGGGCATGCGCGCGGAGACTGTCGTTGGCGGTTTTGCTTCTTCCGTTCGCGTTGCCATCGGCGGGTGAGGGGGAGGTGGGAACGTTGCAGCAGCCTGTGTCGCCGAGCGAGATGTTGTCGCAGAACCTGGGTCTCCACCACTCATTCCAGCCGCAGCCTCCGCCTTGGCCTGTGCTTCAGCCTTCGTTGGACGTCCGCGCTTTCTCTTTGGTGGAGGCTCATTCGGAGCGGGTTGAGAATAGGCACTACCAGCAACAACGGCAGGTCTGGGTCTGATCTCGCGATTGCCTGCTCCTCCTGGGTATGGTCCTTCAAATTGGAATGGTCGTTTATGGGGTTGGACAGGTACGGATAGCGGTGTTGGCGTATATGGCACTCCCATCGATTGCATTTGCTGGGATCTCCACATGTCATCGTATGCGGCTTTGCAAGAATTCAATGAGCGTCCTATGAATGGATCGACGTTAGCAAAGGAGCTAGGCAAGGAACTGAGCATTTGGTATGGGTCCATGGGATGATGTCAGCGACGCACCCAGGGGAAGGGGAATATCGTCCCAGCGAGGATTGACATTCATATTCCGAACCAAATTCAACAACACTTCTGGTGCAGGATATGCGCTTTTGATGATCTCCGCCAGCAAGTAATTCTAGATGTCATCGTCAGAACCAATGTGTTTCGAATGTCTCTCCCACAACACACCTTTTCATGAATAGTCCAAGGTTGCTCTGGCGGTGTCGCCATGCCGAGAGAGAAAGCGAAACCAAGCAAAGGCGTGTCGGGGTCATGGAAGATGTGTGCCGGAGTGATACAGCACACGGTATTTTAACAAATAGCAGCTGGGCGCGTATCGTCGTGAATCGTCGTTGCAATGGACAAAGGAAAGAGCAGTAGCGACAGGACAGTGTTTCGAGATCGCACCGGTAGAATCGAGGTCCTGTTTTCGGTCAAACGAGTGTATGAGAAGACGCGCGCAACGATGAGAGAAGAGCATGCATCACCACGCCCAGCACCCGACACAAAGGTACGAGGATGTTCTTGTCAGAGTCGTTGAACCAAACAATGATAATAGCAGACTGCAAGAGGAAGAAAGAAGAAGAGATGAAACCCGGTAAGGTGCATGATGCAGGAGAGTCGGCATTGCTTGCATTAGATCGTAGTAGGCTGCAGTAAGCCAAATTGTACCCTGCGGCCTGCCCACGGTAAGGGAGCGCTGAAAAGTCTACGTCCGACGGTGGGAGATCTTCCGTCAATCGTTATACTGCCCATGCAGTGCCGACCCCTTGGGTCTTGGTATGCCGTGCTGTGCGTTCGCGGGAGGCATGCGGTGGACGACGATGTAGGCATCCGCGTGCAACGTTGGGGAAGAAGAACCAATGTGAGGTGCGATCGAGGGGATCAACACGGCTCTT
Organism: Zymoseptoria crescenta; assembly: GCA_026122155.1. Lineage (NCBI taxonomy): Eukaryota > Fungi > Ascomycota > Dothideomycetes > Mycosphaerellales > Mycosphaerellaceae > Zymoseptoria > Zymoseptoria crescenta. Next base: position 62,024 of record JALRMM010000012.1, read on the forward strand.
GAGAAATTCTCCGACGGGGCGACCCGGCAACCGCGTCTTTCATGCTCGTTCTAACTCCGTCTTAACGAACACCAATCATTGTCAGTGCCTGCGCCCTAGGGCAGGAGCGATCTCGCCATTCGTGCCTTCCGGTCCTGCAGCTCGGGTTGACCCCAACTGCGAGGGATCAAATCGACGGCTCTGCGCCTATGGTTTGTGAGGAGCGCTTCTCCGCGGTCATGCTTGCCGCCGACCTGTAACATGCCTGCGCATGTGTACATGATGTGCATTGTGCAGTAGGCGTTTCGCTCTCCTTGTCAGTTCGGCACTAACAGACAGCGGTGCGATGTCGAATGCCACGGTCGTCGGTCGATGCCTTCGATAGACTTCAGGTCCTTTAGGTTAGGGGTACGAGGCCAATGGCGGGGAGAGGCAGAGGCGGTGAGGCTTGAGCCCATGCACAAATGTCATGCCGAGGACCTCCACGTCGGCGACGTGGTCTGTCGCAATTGCGGCTTTTTACGGATTCGAGTTTCTGACCCGTCAGTCTCCGCGATTGAGCCTCCTTTCCTGTCAGCAAAATCGCTTGTTGTCGCCGAGTCAAGACTTCGGGCTGGATGATGTCCCCGCCCCATCGCACGGAATAAAATGCTTTCGACCAGCGACGCTGATAAAGCGCAGGATTGTCGGGCCTTTGCATGGCAGGACTGCTATGATCCAGGAGACTTCGGAGGTAGACAACGTCTTGTCCACGACTCTCTGGCGAGTAGAAGAGAGCAGAACTCTGGCGGTGTTCTGACCACCGCTGAAAGCATCGTCGCGCTCAGCAGCTTCAGATCTGGTCGTCGATTGGCACGAGAAAGATATCAGTACGCAGGATCTGACGCGACGATGTCCATGAACGCCGTCTTCAGAGCTTCGTGCGGTTGTGAAGTGCACCAATCTCCAAGCTCGAATTGCAGCGGGTATGAACGCCCGGGAACAGCCGCTGTGGCCTTCCGTTCATGAATTGGCTGTTTTGGACGCCATTTCTTACTTCGAGCATTTTTCCCTTACCGGCATTGCTGCGCACCCTTTTCGTTTGCGCGCACACGTTCCTTTGGTTACTACTATCGCTCGCTCGAAATCGCGCAAACATCGGACCAGCGCAGCCTCGGGTAGAAGAAGTGGAAGCGGGTATGAAGACGGTCCAACATTGCCATTTGTAGTATAGACCACGTACTCATATCTTCGTGAAGCAGTACCCGTAACCCGTTGTGCACACAAGAGAGATCCTGATAGTCTCACTGCTCCGCCGTCCTGCCATCACTCCGATAGTCTAGCAAAGGACCCAGCGAACGTCACCTACCCGAGCCCATCCACCCGAAGGACATCTTGCGAAGCCAGAATTGTTCCCTCAAGTCTCTGCTGGTCACCTGTACTGGCATGACACGCTTGGACTGGCACATGCACTGAGATCGCAGCTGTTGTTGGCATGTGCGTGAACGCGTTGGCCAAATTCTCGATTTTCTGCGACGCCGGTCACAACAACATCTACCTCCCATCCCTCGACTTTGACTTCACCACCACAACACCACCGACATGGCGGCGCACGACTTCAAAGCTCCGCGCTTGGAATCGGAAGTGCGAGATATGCATCTGAAAGAGGAAGACATGGATACGGACGCGAACAGTGACACTGCGCCGGCCTCAATCAAGGGAGAGACGTCGGTGCCTGCCAGCGTCTTGAGCAGTCGGACCGGCACACCTGTCAAGTTCAGCAAGAGGGCGTCTCGCTCAGAGTCGAAAATACAAAGCGCAGCAGCCGACTCACCTGCTGTCAAGTCTGATGAGGAGGAGACTGTCGGAGGCGAGGTGGTCCTCACACAAGAGCCCGGCGAACCTCCTAAGCTGTCACGCTCCAAATCTCACAAAGTCGAGAAGCGGGCGCCTCAGATGTATCACGAGTACGAAGACAAGACAAAGGAGGCCACATCCACATTTGAGCTACTATCAGAGTGCACATACGCCAACAAGTATCTGGGCACCACCGAACACGCGCTGGAATGCGACTGCTCCGAGGAGTGGGGTAAGGCATACCGATTTTCGCTGGCAAAGGTGAAAATACTGATTTATGACGACAGATGCACCCTCACGCTCGAATCATGCCTGCGGCGAAGATTCCGATTGTATCAATCGTGCGACCAAAATGGAATGTGTTGCTGACTGCAATTGCGGGACGAAATGCCAAAACATGCGCTTCCAGCGGAAGAAGTATGCCAAAGTCGATGTCATCAAAACGGAAAAGAAAGGCTACGGTCTCCGCACCCAGACTGACCTCCGCCCGAACGACTTCATTTTCGAGTACATTGGTGAAGTCATTGGCGAAAATGTCTTCCGACGTCGCATGCAGCAGTACGACGAAGACGGCATCAAGCACTTCTATTTCATGTCCCTCACCAAGGGCGAATTTGTGGACGCTACGAAGAGAGGTAATTTGGGACGCTTTTGCAACCACTCCTGCAATCCGAATTGCTACGTCGACAAGTGGGTGGTGAATGACAAGCTTCGAATGGGAATCTTTGCCGAGCGTGCCATTCAAGCCGGCGAGGAGCTGGTGTTCAATTACAACGTCGACCGATACGGCGCCGAGCCACAACCGTGTTACTGCGGCGAAGCGAATTGCACGGGCTACATCGGTGGCAAGACTCAAACCGAGCGCGCTACCAAGCTTCCCACGTCCATCATCGAGGCTCTTGGAATTGACGATGCCGACGCTTGGGATACTGCCGTGGCGAAGCGTCCTCGCAAGAAGAAGGCTGGTGAAAACGACGAAGAATACGTCAACAACGTTGAGCCTAGAGGTCTCGACGAAGAAGGCGTCAACAAAGTCATGTCTTCACTCATGCAGTGCAAGGAGAAGTGGATCGCTGTCAAGCTGCTCACGCGCATTCAGCGTGCGGACGATGAGAAGGTCCGAAACAGAGTCGTTCGCTTCCACGGATATCGGATTCTCAAGACCGCACTGTCCAATTTTGCGGACGACGTCAACGTCTGCCTACAAATTATTGACATTCTGGAGAAGATGCCGCGGCTCACACGAAACAAGATTCAGGACTCCAAGATTGAGGAAGCCGTGGAGACGCTGGTCACGAATGAAGATGAGGGTGTTTCGTCAAGAGCAAAGACACTCCTGGCGGCATGGGGTAAGCTTGAGATTGCATACCGGATACCACGCATGAAGCGTGATCCAAATGCCGTGGTCCACGACCGGAAGCTTGATCGACTCGACCGACCCGGAAGGCGGAAGTCACGATCAGTGTCGAAGTCGCCGGAGAGGATTGTGGCTCCTACAGGACCGCGGAATGCACCACAGCGACCGAACAACTTCTTTGGAAATGCTCGACCTCCCCCCCGCTTCCGACCGCCGCCGCCCGGCGCCCTTCCTCCAGGCTGGTTCGAGGCGCAGGCAGGCCACGGGCAGACTTACTACTACACTCAAAATGGCACCACCACCTGGCAAAGACCTACCATCCCTGCAAGTGCCGCTCCTCCACCTCCGCCGCCCAAGGCAGTCTCACAACAACAAGTACTCGATGATCTCATCAAGAACATCGTCGCTACGCAGAAAGAGGTGGCTCCGAAGCCCGTATCCGCGGCTGCAACTCCGATGGTGACCCCCAAGAAGGAGCGCAAAGAGGACAAGTGGCGTTCCTTGCCTGAGGAGAAGCAGAAGAAGCTATACGAGAGCACACTTTCACCACACATCATGCACGTCGTGGCCAAGTACAAGCACAAACTTGCCAAGGACGAGCTCAAGCGCTGGGCGAAGGAATTCGCAAAGCAGGTGGTAGACTCGGACTTTCGGAAGAACAAGGTCGTTGATCCCAACAAGATCGACGACAAGAAGATCAAGGACGTGCGAAAGCATGCGCAGACGTTCTTCGAGAAGGCAGTGAAGAAGAAGGAAGCAGCCGAAGCGAAGAAGGCTGGCAAAGACCCATCCAAGGACATCGGCGGCAACTCAGCTGAGGACTCACCTGCCGCGCCCGGAAGTCCAATGCTTGTTGAGGACAACGATGACGACGATGCTGACCTAGCCCGAGGACAGAATGGTTCCATGCCTGTTGATGTTGCCAATGCCACGCCTGGGACGCCTACCGCTGCTGCCCTCAAACGCCTTCGTGGAGATGAATCCATGACCGATGCTGACAATTCTCTTTCTAAGAAACAGCGCACAGAATCCGCCGAAGCGTTCGCACCGCCTCCTCCGCCGCCTCCACCGCCGGCTGGAGAGGATGCCATGCTAGATCAACAATACGATGCCCCGGCTGTCGTCTTTCATCCTTCCGTCAACGGTGCGGCAGAGCAAGGTTTCTCCATCAAGGGCGCAGCTACGGGCAGTCGCCCATCATCGAGGCACGAGGAGCCGAATCAGATCGCTACTCCACCAACTACTGGCTCGCCCGACCACCGGGATACCGCGAAGGGACCGAAGATGAATCCGGAGAGGTTGGCGATGTTGGGTTTGAGTGCAGATCAATGAGAGGGTGGATGAAGGAAGAGGGGCGCGAAGTCGTAATGGGCAGATGTATGATCGCAAGCACAGACAAGGGTTGGAGACGGAATTCTGTGGTTGTATTAGTCGCTGGGAATGTTCCATTACGCCGAGATCAGAGTGGGCGGGCATAGCAATCGCACGACGGTTGTCCTTTGCTGCGAAAAAGCAAGGTACAACAGGATACGAGCAGAATGGAGGCTTGCAAGGATAGCTCGGCAACTCTTTCTGGTTTGCGTTTTGGCTGGCAGCGATATGCCGTCAATCCCGCGACGGAAGAACGATGCCACAATGAAAGCTCAGATCAACAGGGAAAGTGTACGAGTAGTGGTCCTGTACAATAAGACTCGGAGCACATCGCTTCAAGCTACCATCCTGATGGCCATGCGCTATATCATGAAAGTTCAGAACTCACGCTCAGACTCCATCATAAAACCCTTGACCTACTCCCGTCCCGAGCAGCCTGCGCCTCGCTGTCTTCGCATTCCCATGCAACCCCATCACACCTCAAACAATCCCTCCGCCCCATTCCCACCCACAACCCACGGACTCCCCCTCCCTCCAACCTTCCAACTCTCCCCTTTCCCACCCACCCAACCTCCCACAGCAGCCACAACCGCCGCCCGATCCTCCGCCGGAATCCTCACCCACACTTCCCTGCTCTCCGGATCTAGTTTGAGGATGTCAAAGGGTATCGCGCTGCCGTGGAGACCGAGGAACGTGGTGAGCGCGGCGGTGAGGTGGAGGTGGGTTGTTAGAGCGTCTAGCGGAGTGGTGGAGGATGGTGAGAGGTGGGTTAGATGGAGGTAGTGGTGGGTTGGCGAGCGAATGGAGAAGGTTGTTGATTGTTGGTTGGAGTTGGCATTGGTGGACTTTTTGCGTTTTTTGGTGTTTGTCGTGGTGGGTTGGGGTGCTGATTCTTTGGCTGATGAGGTATTTTGAGGTGATGTGGGGTCTTCTTTGGACATCTTGTGATGCGACGTGAGGTGTTGTTACATGAGGAAGTGGAGATGATTTTCAAGAATGATTGTGAGGTCTAAGTACAAATATCAGGCTAGTCTCGATTTGGCGGTATGCGACTTTTATGCCACCAAGCTGTATGTGCCGCCGCATGGTATAAATGCAGATACCCTCCGCCAACGCCTCGCTGTGAAGAGTCCTCCCATGTCCAAGTTATGCATCACTCCGTCTTCATCCTCGCTCCACCTCCCACCAAAACCTGCTCTGCTTTCCGCTTTCCCAGCAAGGAATCCGGTGTAGAACTCCGATCTCTCCTCCCACCGCTACTCACACTCGCCAACGCGGCGGCCAGCGAAGATCCTGCTGCTCCTCCAGCACCGCCTTGTCCTTTGCTCATCTCTGCCAAACACGTCGCATGCACGATCCTCCCATTGTGCACCGTCGCATTTGTGAAGATCCAATCCTGCAAGTCCTCCGAGTAACTGCTCTTCATCTCCTCGAAGCAGATGTTGCAGGTGTTCTTCGTCATACCGGCTGGAGCACGGACAGACTGGTCTTGCGGGCCCTTCTTCGCCTTTACAGCGGCTTGTGCATCGCCAGCAGTGGCGGTCGTGGTTGAGGGGTCGAATTCAACATGTCGAATCCATTCCATCTCGTCCGCGTACCAATTCCGATGATGACCACGGTTGAGAGCTGGGTCGGCGATCCTTTGATTTGTGCGGAAGTGCCAGTCAAGATGGCGACTCTTTTCTTGTCGGCCTTTGTCAGTCGCCAGGAAGCGGCGACCGCATGTACTGCATTGACTTGGCTGACCATCGTAGAGCTTGTAGACTAGCTCGGGTCGGAAGATTTTCAATGAAGCTGCGGAGATGGGCACTTGTGATGTTGCACCCATTGGTGGCATCGGAAGATGTGGCGTTGCCCCTTGAGGTGGCTGCGGCGGAAGTATATTCTGAAGAGACTTCAGCAGAGCAGCTGTAGAATCTGCCGGTGGTGCTAATGCCGGCGGAGGAGCACTTGGCGGTAGAGGTGTCGAATTGGGACCCACGTTGATGAGGCCAGCTTTGGTGAGAGAAGCGATGAGGTCGGCGGCACCGTTGACGCTTGGAGCTGACGCATGGTTCTGTATCGAATTCATCTGCGAATGGCTGACGTTTTGAAGGTCAGGCATTGCTGCACGTAATTGAGGCGTGCTTGGTTTGGGCGCATTTGCAAGGAGTGCTTGCAGACCAGCCAGGGGATTCGGAGCCGGCGCCGGCGGGCCATTCGGTTGAGGAGTGAAGGTCTGCGGTGGCTGAAATACGGCAGGTGGTTGCTGATATGCAGAATACTGTGTGGGCGTTTGCCATTGAGGTGTCGGCGGCTGAGGAGTTGGTTGCGGTGCAGCAATAGCTGGTGTCATGGATGAGACTTGGGCTTTGATGCTTTGAAATTCTGTTGCAGACACGCTCTTATGGCTGAGGAAGTCGTGCAGAGCTTGGAGCGCAGCAAGCTGACTACGCAGTCTTGGATCGTGTGGATTCGGTGCCAGTTGCCGCTGGAATGTCTGGATGAGCATGTCAATATCCCGCTTCACGGCTTCGACTTCCTGGTAAGATGGCTGCGAGGGAGGTCCGTAACCTTGGTGTTGTGGTTGAGGTGTTGGCTGCTGCATGCCGTATGGATGCTGTTGATAAGCCAGAGGTGGTGGTGGATATTGACCATTGTGTTGCGGAGGTGTCGCTGTCGCGCGGTATGCACCCTGCGGCTGTCCGTGTGGCGGTCTTTGGCTCTGAAGAGCCGCGGTCTTTGCTTTGAGCAGGGCATTCTCGATCGGTTTTACGGTATCGGCAGGAAATACCGGGCGCGGATCGATCGATCCAGGAACTCGTTCTTTCCATGTCTTCAGCATGCCCTCCATGTTCCTCCGCGTGTTGCCGTCGACCAGCGTGTAGGCGTCCATGAATATGCTGAAGAGATTGCGACCAAGGTATACTGTGTACGGCGTGCCAACATTCTTGACTATGCTATCAAGCACGAAGAGGGCTGGAAGTTTTCGGCTTGGCGAGGTCTATTGGTGAATCAGCTTAATGATCCATGTCAAATGAAGTGGCTGGTCAGTCTTGTGTTACACGAATTTTCTTACCGTTTTGATGTGATTCTCAAGCGCACGTGAGATGGCTTGGGCATGTTCTGTGTTCTCCTTTGCGATGATTGTGAGGTTGCTGATCTCGTATCTGTTGTTGACTTGCAAGTCTTTCAACGACTCCTCAAAGTCCGCGGCCACCTCAGCAGACGTTGATGCACCAGAGAGGGAACCTCTCGGCGACTGGGACGACATCATGACCTCAATCTCATACGACGACGACTTTGAACTGTACGTTGATGCACAGAAATGCTATCTATGATGATAAGAACAGCAGAGCGCTCAGAAGCGTGGTTGTCGCGGCGGCGACAGAGATTGTTGCGACGTGATCGCACTTTCAGAGGACTCTGCAGCACGTGCCTCGCTCGAGTGAGCAGCGTAGACACTAGAATTCAGTCCCTCGGAGGAGAGAAAGTGGGCAACAAGTGTTGTGACGGGCTGCTAAGCTAATGTTCCGCCTCTGAGGGTCGTCCACAGCACAATGACAAAGATCCGAAGCTCTTTCTGCCCACTGCCGATGAGGCTGCAATCCTCCGCCACAGCTTCCCCGACGCTGATGTTCCTCAATTGCTGATGCGCGCGCAGTCTTGCGCAGCCCTGACCGGGATCCCGGATGTCGGCGCCTTCGAGTCTTCCTCTTGAGAGTGGTGCGGTAGTCCTCCAATAGCTATATCTTGATGCGCACGAGCCGTAGCATGTAGTTGTCGGATGATGTGTTGGCAAGAAGGTGGTGAGGATGAGGATGAGGATGAAAGAGAAGAGGTGAAAGCAATGAAGCTGAAAGCAATGAAGGTGAAGCGAAAGCGGAAGCTGCCGCCCGCACGTGACGTGAGTGCCATGACGTCTCGCCCGTTTGTTCCAAGGTTGCAGTGAATGCGACGACGGCACAACAACTACACCTCACTCACCAGCATACCAATTCACGAGACACACTATCATACCCTATCAGGATTCAAGACTGCAGTATACCCAACGAATCAGTAATGAAGTTCTCTCTGGCACCCATCTTGGCTCTTGGATTAGCCGCCGGCGCGATGGCAAAGGACCAGCCCCAACAAGTCATCATTTCATACCCCAAGTGAGTGCTCCCTGGTCCTAAGCATCATGACTGCCAGTTCGACTCTGCGGCAAGGTCTGATGCTGACTGCTCGACAGCAATACGCCTGCCTCGGTCCTTGAAGGGGCCAAGAAAGCGATCCTCGACGCTGTAAGTGTACAACGTGCCTCTTCTGTGCAGCAGGCAATGTATACAATACTAACACTCGGTGCACAGGGAGGGATTATCACTCATGAATACAGCTTGATCATGGGATTCGCAGCCAAGGTCCCAGCCAAAGTGCTCGAAAGCGTACAAGCCATGGGCCAAGAGCACAATGTTCTGATCGAGCAAGACCAAGTTGTCTCCATCAACAACTGACGAATCACGAGATCATCTTTGCTTTCATGGGCGTTGTTCGTGTTGGGGTTTCGGAGTTGCTAAGCTTGCAGGCGACAGGACTGTTGCGATACTTGGCAGGTTTACCGAAGGCTCGCGTATGACAATTGACGGAATACCAGACTGTATGACCTTTGCCTTTCTCCAGCAACGTCGCATGACTCTCAGTCAGTTCTGCAATTCTATGGTGAGTAGCACGACTGCTGTCCCGCCACGTTGCCATTGCTTCTACAGACTCCCACGATGCACCCAGCTCAGCACAGTTAGCTCTCCCGGATCGCATATACATCGTCTTTTCGCCCACCAAGTAATCCCAGCCATGTGGAAAGTTGTTCGACTGCCGGCGCAATCTCGACTTTCGCTGTCTGTGCCAATGCCATGGTATCAGACCGCATGCAAACACGATAGCAAGCACGATATCAAGCGAGCCATTAGGCAAGATGCCTCGCTCATGGCTTCCTGAGGGCAAACTTCTACCTCTGGTGATGCTCAACGCTGGCACTCAGCCTTGCTATCGAAAGGCGCTGGTGGCTTCCACATACGTTGTCTGCAGGCTTCCAGGACCACGTGGCAATGAAGCCAATTCCAGCGTCCAGCCTCGCCGCCGGCATCGCGTTCGCTTCACACGGGGCAAGCCCCGTGCAGAACGGTCAAGGCTGTCTCCAAGACATTGCCAAGGTACCTACTAGCGCAGCAATGGATTTGGGAATGTGTAGTCGTACCTTGGTACTCGCTAGTCATGTGGTGCGGAGGAAGTCTGGACCACCAAAAAGCCCATCGAAGTCTACCATGCAGGTTTTGCAGTCAACCTCAGCATAACACTGCCATGTCAGGACAGAGCGAGAAGTCTTGATGGGAGCGAATAACATTGCACATGGCGTTCGGAGTGGCCGATAAGGCTGATGTGGCGCTTCAGCTGCCCACGTGTTGCTCGCCATCCTCGGGATGCCGACGGATGCCAGCCCAGACTGAAAAATTGGTATACACGCAGTTGGAACGCCAATATGGTGGCAGAGTGCTAGGCCGCTACGCGAGAGGAAGAAAACGCATGCAAGCTACCATCCACCCGCATTGGCGGTGACTAACCGAGTACGAGTCCTGCTTTCAGCTTCGGCGTTTGTTAAAAGCTCTCTACTATCCGCAAGTCCTCGCGGTGGCTTGCGCCGAAGGACAACCTGGGACAAGGCTCCAAGCCGCAACAATTCTCCAGCAAGGCACTGCTATTCCTCTGCCTTTCAGATCCATGGCTGGAATCGGTGCAGAGTTCGCGGCTCCAGCTCATGTAGTTGATTGGCATTGACAATATTTAACGCAGCATAGGTCCTACGACAATGCAGCTGCCTCGGATCACGAATGCATCACAATTCCGTGCAGATCTGTGGAACCAGGCAATGGTTCGACCGATAGTACAAATCGCTGGACGATACTGGAATAACGAACTTCTATATTCTCCGCTGCCCGCACATGTAACAAGGTTGCCTTGGAGCGGGCTAGAAGGCTACGGCGTCTGCACCGGTATCGCCGTACCTTATCGTGTACCTCAAGCCTCGAACGCCTCTTTCGCTTAAGGCTGGCTTGCTATTTGCCTGGAGTGGCCTTCAGCTCGAGCCATCCGGTTGCTCGCCGGAACAATGCAGGGTCGGTCGCTCAGCTGCTCATTAGAAGAACAGAGTCCACTGCGTTGGGTTGATTCTTCACAGTTCTTGTGACTCCTCGCTGCTCTTTTCTATCCAAGCTCTGCATCCCTCATCGACACACATCTACAGTCGGTACAACACGTTTCAGTGCTCCAACACACTACGAACGATAGCCACTGACTTGGACCCGACCCGCGCATAATTTATCTGCTATTTTCAGACCTACATACGACCGTCGGCAGAAGAGCAAATCCTTGTGCAACTCCAAAACCAACCCCAACGACTCCACTCGATGACCGCAGTCCACTCCTCAGGCGTGCACTACTTCCAGCCGCCATTTGATCAGATTCCCATGTCCGATCAATATGCTAACGATGCATGGCGCCGTTCATATCCCCAGCAGATGCCGTTGCCATCGAATCATTGGCAGGATGCGTCCAACAACATGCCTCTCATGACCCACGGTGTGCTCGAGAACGATCTCCGCATGTTTCAATCCGACGCAGCAGTCTACAATGCGCCATGCACCAGCGACCACCAACCTATCTCTCATGCACTCGTTTCTCCGCGCCTCGCGGTCCTTCAAGACTCAACATGGGGCTGTGACTTGGACCTGGGCACTCCGTCCACCGGCGCGTTTCCATCAACTATCGACGACAGGTATACCATGCTACACACCACCAACCACCTCGCCCTTCCTTCCGCCTACGAAAACGAACCTTCGGGCATGAACAGCCCACACAGCTCGTACGGCAACCTTTCTCCCGCATCTCAACACGCCCAACCCCTCTCCATCCCCCAGTCAGCTCTCAAGCGCCCCGGCATCGCCCGCGCAGTCACAGCTCCCGACACAATCCAACGACCTCTCCCCTCCCCACCCATCAAACGCTCTCCATCCGAGAACGACGAAGACGAAGACTACCTCCCCTCAACCACCGACCCCAAACCCTCCTCTCGCAACCGCAAACGCCAACGAATCCCGCACACAGCTGTTGAGAGACGATATAGAGAGAATCTCAACGCGCACCTCGATCGCTTGCGACAGACGGTGCCCGATCTAGCCTCAGCGGATGGTAAAGGCAAGGAAGGAGCGTTGAAGCCGAGTAAGTGCGAGATTCTCACGGGAGCGATCGAGCACATCGGTGCGCTGGGGCAGGAGAATTATGCGTTGAAGGCGGAGGCTGAGGCGCTGAGAGGGAGGTTGGCGGAATTGGAACGGTGGTTGGCGCAGAGATGAGGGATGGAATGGAAGGCTCGACACTGCTGAAGCAGTTGGTAGATGATGTTAGCGGCTCCTATGAGCATTTGATATCTTGACGGCAGAAAAATCGATTCAGCACCCTGACTCCTTTCCGATGTGATGAGTTGTCTTCCAGATGTCTTCATTTAGCAACACATTTCGCTCAGTCTCGAGGTGCAGCATCGACTTGATAACGAGCAGAGTGGGATCCCTCTCCCATAGGAAGCAGACAGTGCACCGTCGATGGTAGCCGCAACGGGTCGAAATGCCTACTTGCGGCGACGACGGGTGAGCTTTCCATCCTATTCTGCTCCATGAGTTTAGCATGGATCTCCTGAACGTTCAATGTAGGCAGAAGCACGGGTAAATCACCCTCATCAAATGTAGTACATTTCAGTGAGTGGACGAGTCGAAGCACTGAAAATTGTCCATTATTGATGCTGTCCAAGGTCGCAAATATGGTACATAAGGTCATGTCATCAAACTCCTGCCTTCTCGAGATAAGGATAAACAGACCACCTCCCACGTCTCGCTCATTCATCCCTAAACTTCCATCTCCCACCCGTCCTCATCGCCTCCCTATATCTCTCCTCGACAGCCTTCCTCTCCCTCTGATCCGCGATCTCATGATCATCTCTCTGCTCCTGCGTCGTCGGAAACTCCGTCCTCCAATACCCAGGTGGCGTCGCCCTCCTTTCAAACGCCTGCCGATGCTTGCCATGCGCATTCGCAAAACAATGGGCATGTGCTTGGATGAGAATCTCCTTCCTGTCGTTCATGTTGTACCCACCGATGATGCTCATCCAGTCCTCGCCAAAGTAGGCTTCAAGAGCGCCGGCGTCGGTCTTGCCAGACAGCGCGGTACCGCCCATGCGAATTGTGGTGTAGAGAGCGGCGCAGGAACAGCCGGGTTGGTTGCATACGGGAAGTGCCTTGCGTTGTTCTTTGCCGCGGATGGGATCGGCGAAGGCAAAGGTCGTTCCCATGTAGCCGGGGTTAATGCGGAAGTCTGACAAACCGAGTGTTTCCATGGGTCGGATGCGGAGAGGTTCATCTTCGGGCCGGACGGGTGGGGGTGAGTCTTCTGGTGCATAGTGCCGTGTGTTGGAAAGTCTCTTCGCTGGCGATGCTCGCTTCACTGGGGATGATCTCTTCGTCGGTGAGACTCTCTTAATCGGCGATATCTTCTTCACGGGCGACTTTTTCACAGTGGTCGCGGGTGTGACAAGCTGAGCAGTCGGCTGAGGTCGCTGCCGAGGCAGACGGTCCTGAAACGGCGGCAGCTGAAGAGAAGTGGTCTGCTTTGGTGACGGCCCATTAAGCAGATCCTCAAGTCTTTGTCGCACTTCGGCTGGAGGTGTAAAGGCTTTTTCCTTCTGCTTGGTTGGCTGACTGTTGCCGTCCTCGCCGTCTTCGGAAAAGAGAAGGTGCTTATTCTTGTCTCCTCTTCGGCGAAATCTGCTTTGCTTGCTGCCGGCGGCTGCATCATTGATTGGTTGGAGCCTTGCCACGTTGCCGCTGATGGGTCGCAAAGCTTCCGCATTAGGGTGTTGCAAGACCCCGGTTTCAATATCTCCTGAGCCCCGCAACCCGACATTAGTTGCACTGGTCTGGGCGTGTTGGCGAGACCTGATCGACGGAAGCGAGTTCTCATCTGTCTGTTGATCCGCATCCCCTTCCGAGAGAGATGATGCTTGCCTCCTCAAGATTGGCACCTGTCTGTTGACCTCCTCTGAAGTCGCTCGCTGCCGCAGCGCATTGACACGCCTAGGCCGGCGTGGCGTGGTGATGGGAGCGCCGAGCGCATCAAGATCGGAAGTTTCGGGTTGCATCGAACGCGCTGGTGTCGCTTGTGGACTGTCGGCTTCCTGAGTTATGTGAATAGATCCGCCAGGCGATGACTGGGGATCTCGCTTGATACGTCGTTGAGGAGAATCTCGCGAATTGAGCTTTCGTTTCAAGCATCGCGCTGAGATGACGATGGGTCCGTCACTGGACGGCTCAGCCTTGACGGCTAACATAGAGGCTTCCTGATCAGCATCCTCCACGCCATCATCCACCGTGGTCTGGCTCGACGTCACTCTCGAATGTCGCAGTGCCGGCAATTGAACATCAGTCTGGGAAATCGTGCGCTCCGGCTGAATAACATTGATTGGCGGGCTCGATGGCAGCTCCGCGCTGTCGTGAGTCGTGCTCCCATCGCCAATCGTGGTGTCGTCCGTAGTGGTGCTTCCCTCAGCCACTTCAGCTCTCGGGGTACGTTCGAGGTCGCCAGTTGCATCATCTGGCCGTACTTCGTCGGTCGACACTTCTATCGCTGCGGGTTCGTCGACTGAGGCATCTTTCCGTAGAACACGGCTCGCTTCAAGGTAGTCCTTCCAAGCTTTGACGGATTTCTTGGAATTTCTGCACTTCAGTTCAAGTGCACTATTCTGCGACTGCAATTTCGTACATTTGGCTTGCAACTCGGTGTATGATTGGACGAGGTCGTTCCATCGATCTACTGGCACTCCGGTGGCCTCGATAGTTTGTGTTGATGCTGAATTCTGATCCGAAGGAGCTGGAGTTCGCTGCGCAGCAAGCTGGGCACGCAAAGTTGCATTCTCGGCTTCAAGCTGCTCGATTCGATACGACTTGCGCCCGAGGGAATTGAGTGCCTGCTCCAATGTGGGCTCCTGACGTTGTGGCGATCTGTTGTCCATCGTATAGTCGCATGCGCCTCATGCATTCGAGTCGCTCATCCAGCTTTGCTCCGTATACGTCAACCTCTGCATGGTCATTCCGCGGGCACGTCGTCGTCAAAGACTGCTGTCGCTCGTTCCAGTCGAGAATCGACGATGTTGTTGTATGTTGTTGTCTTGAAGTACGAAGTAGAAGCGATGTGCCTTGATGCCTGTAGACGCGTGCAGCGGGACCAGGTAGACGCGCCGTCCCTCGGCGTTCCGAAGTGGCGGTATCCTTGGCATCTGCAACCATGCTGATGTTCGACGTCGGAATGCGCCACAGGACAAGACGACACCACAGACTTGACTTTTCTTCGGCCGCATACGGCGCGAGCATCGCAGAGAGAGAGAATGGCGAAGAGGTCGAGGGAAGATGAAGAAGACGCCGGTATCGCGCACAGCAAGCGCTTCAAGTTATCGTCTCCAGACCGCCTCTCGAGACTCAGCGACGAGTTGCTCGTGAAGGTGTTGTCGTTCCTTTCTGTATCTCAGCTCTTAGTATGCCAACGGTGTGTCCTCCTTCTCTTATTTCCTTCACGTCCACTTTCACGGAACAGCGCTGAACGAATAGACTCTCTCACAAATATCAGGAGCTTGCACGAGACGATCAGCTCTTCAAATCGCATTACTACAACCGCTTTGTACGACCACGAGCGAGTCGACTCCCTGGATTGAAAGACGCCGCAGCATCAAAGGACAGTTTGCACTTCGCATCAAAGGCATCGAGATGGCTGGACGAGGAGCACTTGGTCAAGAGCGGAGAGCGGACGGATTGGTATCGGGTGTACAAATTGAGGCATAACTGGTCGCAAGGATGTGCTGCCGTGAATGAGATTCCGGTTGCGGAGGAGGCTGCCGTACCTCCGGTTTTGGTGCAAATGAGTGATGGAGTGGTGTACACGGCAGATCAGTCGGACGGACTGCGGGCGTGGGCTACAAAGGAACCACGGCAGCTCATTGCGCAGTACGACTTTCCGCGATCACGATACCCATCGTCGCCGACTTCGATCGCCGTGGAGGCAGCTGCTGGTCGAAAGGACGTTGCGAGAATACTCGTAGCCTTTGAAGACGGAGCCTACAGCGTATTCCTGCTTCACCAAGCGAAGAAACGCTTAGTGCACCAGTATACGCACCCGAGCTCTTCCAATGGCGTGATCTCTGCGGTGGCAATCTCATGGCCTTACATCACGACCATGACAGCAACACAGCTCCTGTCCATCTACCGCTTCCCAGAGACTGCCAGCACGATGGATATTCCCGATCCACCCATGCTACTGCACTCCTTGAAGTCTCACACAGTCTGGCCACCACTCTCAGTCTCTCTCCGGGCGACCTCCGATACGGTCCTTGTATCGGTAGCATATGCCTTGCCGACCTACCTCTCCGGCTGGACAGTCGGCATTCAAGAAATCCGCGTCTCTCCTAAGGGCGAGCTCCTCGAATCCCGTATTGCCTCCGCCATTGACCAGCACTACCGTCCGCTCGCCTTCACAAGCAGGCCCATCATCCAGCACCTCACGCCGTTCTCGACGACATCCGCCGCGCCTCCCCTGGCACTGGAGCTCAAGCACATTCACTCAAAGCCAACATCGTTATCATACACACACCCTTACCTCCTCGTCTCACACCCGGATAACACCCTGACACTCTATCTCGTCACCTCAACAGCAGAAAAACTCTTCATCAGCGCAGGGAGCCGACTCTGGGGCCACACATCCTCCGTCTCCGGCGCATCAGTCGGCAACAGAGGCAAAGCCGTCTCAGTCAGTCGACGAGGCGACGAGCTACGAGTCTGGGAGCTAGAAGGCGGCTTTGGGTCGACAGCAGCGCGCAAACGGCTTGCCAGCGGCGACTTGAGTATACAGATCCGACCGGAGGTGAAGTCGCTTCCCACGAAAGCAGGACTTGATCTCGTGCACAAGACGGGAATCGGTGGTAGTGCGGATGTACTGAGCGGCTTGGACTCGGACCAGGAGCCGGAGTTGACGCTTACGAGAGGGTGGATTGGATTTGACGATGAGAATGTGGTGTTGTTGAAGGAAGAGAGTCAGGGGAGGCAGGCCTTGGTGGTATACGACTTTACATGATTGATGATCTATGAAGCTGTCGGTTGGCTTCACTCGACTCACTTCTCGGAAGACTTGGACCTCACTCTCAGCGCCGCTTCAGGACTTCACGATCACATGCTGAGCACATTAGGCGATTCCAGGCTGCTGCGCATTTGCCATTGATCGGAAGCAATCGAGAAGCAGAAGACCGAACTCTACGACGCCCTGGGGAAATCCTTCACACTCATCCGAGAGGATTTCGACGGCACATTTGCCGACGAATTCAAACCGTCGAAAGATGAGTTGAAGGCTCGGGACGCGATGAAGGCGATCTGTCCGACCATGGAGAAGATGGTACGCGTTGACATGGAGAAGCGGGTCAATATGCTCGCGGGTGGGAACTTTGTCTCGGATGGATTGGTGAAGGTTTGAATCCATCATGGCGGTGGTCGTAGCGTGGGAAGATGGCGTGAAAAAGAGATGAATTCGCGGTTGGATCACGACACAGAAGACACGGATGGCAGAGACTTCATCTGCGGTGACCTTTGTTTGCATAGCACACTCACGAGTTACGACAATACAGGGAGTAATGGTACCATCCGATTGATTTTTGACACCGCATTTCATTTCGACGTTACTGTACGTGCAATGCATCGCTGTACTGGTGAATCCCAGCGTTTTTGCCACTCCCCAATCCCAGATCCTCAATCTGATTCTCATCGCCAGCCAAGGTTATCAGCCAAACGCCAGAGAAAACACAAGATGAGAAATCCAGGATCAGAGCGAGCAAATGATGCAATGCTCATAAAAACTTCCAGTCGTGACCGTGGATGACCTATTCCGACCCTACCGCACTTATTCTTGTTCCATGTTTCCCGTAAACCAACACTCTCTCATGCTCCCACCATTGCACCATAACCTTCCAAATCGTCCGGCTGCCAGTCAAGGTCGTCATTCCAGTTTGTGAGGCCACGCGAGTTCGTCGATCGTGTTCTGTGCGATATGCAAGATACGTTGAATCCATGGTCGTCGTCCTTGTCGATACATTTAGGCGTTCGGGCATGAAGCCTGAACGTGACCGGGCTGCTTGCAGCGGTAGCAGACACGCTCGCCGGAAGCCTCAGATGGGCAGTCGCGGGAGAGATGGCCGACCTCGCCACCTGGGATGAATTGTCAGTATTGAAGTGAAGCTTTTGAGGTGAAGGTCAACGACTCACAGTTGTAGCACTTCTGGCCCTGGGTGCAGTCACGGCTCATGTGGCCGTAGCCGCCGCAGGTGTAGCAGGTCTGGCCACCAGCACCGCCAGCACCGCCGCCGAAACCACCACGTCCACCACCGTAGCCTCCACGACCACCACCGTAGCCGCCACCACCGTAGCCACCCTGACCGCC
Source organism: Zymoseptoria crescenta (assembly GCA_026122155.1). Classification (NCBI taxonomy): domain Eukaryota; kingdom Fungi; phylum Ascomycota; class Dothideomycetes; order Mycosphaerellales; family Mycosphaerellaceae; genus Zymoseptoria; species Zymoseptoria crescenta. The sequence continues at coordinate 80,100 of JALRMM010000012.1, forward strand.
CTCGTTGCAGTCGCGGGCGATGTGACCAACCTGGCCGCACTGTGGTGTTGTCAGTGCCAGTCAAGGGATGAAGAGGAGAGGAAGTTTTGACGAACCTTGTAGCACTCACGGCCACCGCCGCCACCCTGCTGACCACCGAATCCGCCACGCTGAGGAGCGTTGGGGCACTCGCGGGACATGTGTCCAGTCTCGCCGCAAGAGTAGCAGGCCTTGTCCTTAGCAGGCTCGGTGCACTCGCGGGAAAGGTGACCCTGCTGGCCGCAGTTGTAGCAGGTCTTTTGAATCTGTCAGCTGAAGTCCCATCTGAACGGACAATCCAAGGCAACTCACCGGGGTTCCCTTCTGTGGGCAGTCACGGGCCTGGTGGGTCTGGTCGCCGCCTGCGAAAATCAGTCTCAAATTCAAGGCTTGGCATGTGAAGGTTCTTCGCGGATGAAAACATGTTGGATGTCGCGATGATGAGACGCGGCAGTGGACTCTGAAGAGCGCGGCGGTCTTGCGTCGATGAGATCGAGGTCGTGCCGTGATGGATCGTACATGGCACTGCCACGACTGCCGCTGCCGCGCCGATGCCAAAGCACTGTGATGGGCAGCTAGGGGAGAATTGGGAAATGCTCACAGTTGTAGCATGCGCGTCCGCCACCCATGGCTGGTCCACCCTGCTGCTGCTGTCCGCCGAAATCCATGATGTCTGAGGAGTTGTTTGGGGGGTGTAGGTGATGTGTAGTTGTTGTATGGGATTGAGAAGTTGGATCGAAGAGTTGGTGTTGTTTGCAGACGGAGGTTGGAGAATTTCGAACTCCCCACAAGCAACGTCATACTTTGGGCCTGGCCTTTGTGCCACCAGGAATTTGCCCATGAATTTGCCCCATTCCAAAGGACGTGTTATGGAAAACTCACCTGTTTCTGGGAGCAGTCATTCTACAACATCGTCAGTGACTGCTTGTCAGATCTCGACGGCATGACTAGGCCTTCGATCTGCCTATAACAGTCCATGTCACTGGAAAGGATTATCGTCCAACCAGACTTTGATACATCACTGCAAGCGCCGATCGGACCCTCGCACGTGGCCAGGGCGGCATGGTTAGTGTTTCATCTGATCGTAAAATGCCCGATGTGGCAGTTGCTGTGCATGCACAGATCGGCATGAGGTCCATTAGGTTCTGCCATTCGAGTTCGTCGACCAAGACTGTAGCATAACCCAAGGCCAGCGTCAAACTAGGTGTTGCCACGACAGCAACATCTCCAATCTTCTTGGTCTCTCCGTGTCAAGTCAAACCTCTCATTCGCATCCGAGCTCGGCTCGAGACTCATCACGGGCATCTTACTAGAACGCCGCCTGACTCTCCGCCTCGCCATTATGCAACTTCAACGCCTGCTCCGCCAACTCACTTCTCAACGCCGCAGCCTCCGTATCCCTCGTCAAGCGATCCCACTCTCGCAGATTCTTCCTCTTGCGGGACTCCTTCTCCTCGATCTGTCTTCTCAACCGCTCCGCCTCATCTTCCAGCTTGTTGAGTTTGGAACGATCGATCAGCGGCTCGGCCTTTAATCCACCCTCGATGATCTTGGGTAGGTCGGCGATGGCAGGATGTACGCGCTTGGCGGACAGGGAGGCTAAAGCTGAATTGTTGGGATGGCGTCCGGCTTTGGGACCGGTGGGAACGTCGGGGATGGCGTGGGCGCGAGGGAATGCTGGTGGTTGGTTTGGAGTGCTAGGGACGCGGTTCCAGGCAGTCGGTGTGGCTTGCGAAAAGGAGGATCGTGGTCCGGACGGCGGCGGCCGGGACTGTGGTGACTGGTCCTGGCCAAAGCTCTCTGTGCGCTGGAGTCCTCCAACATCGCCTCCACCTCGACCATAGCCTCCTGCGTCAGCTCCTCCGCGAGAGTAGCCTCCAGCTTCGCTCCCTCCGCGCGAGAAGTTTCCTGCATCTCCTCCTCCGCGAGAATAGCCAACTGCGTCGCCTCCTCCACGTGCGTATCCTCCCGCATCGCCACCTCCGCGTGGGTATCCTCCTGCCTCGCCACCTCCTCGCCCAAATCCAGCACCTGGACCTCCTCTGCCTCCACGGGAAGGTCCTGCGAATCCACCTCTACCTCTCGGCGGTAACTCACCGCCAAAGCCACCACGACCGCGCGGCGCAAAGTCACCTCTCGGTGCTGGAGCGCCACGTGGACCAGAAGGTGGTGCTGCTGACTGCCTAGGTGCAGCAGGGAGAGTGGAAGATGCTGCAGGTCCTGTTGGCGGTGCAGTAGATGATGCCGGAGCGCGTTGGCCGCTGGGACCGGTAGGTGGAGCACGCTGGACAGGAGCGTCATCCATCCTACGTGGCTCTCTGGGTGGCGGTACTTCGCGCGCAGCAGTATAACCTCGATCATCTCGGTATGTAGCATCGGTCGCTTGTGTATTGGAATAGCCTCTGTCTTCTTGATACGAAGGCTGCGAAGCTTGAACAGGTACAGATCGCTCGGGCTCGGGCGCACGGTATGGCTCTCTGTTGTCGTATGGATCGCGTGGAGAAGCTCTACTGGGAGGTCCATCGTCTCTTACTGCCGGACGCATAGCCAGTCGACTGGGATGCACTGGAGGTGAAGACCTGCGAGATGTAGCTCCCGAGTTGTGGTCCGATGCATCTCTGCTCATGTAGTCTTGCCGTGAGTCCCTCACTGGCGAGCGCGGTGGCTGTCTCCAATGATCCACAGCTCTTGGATCGACGCGATCAACCCTGGGTGCAGGCGACCTCGAGCGCATGCGCAAGTCTCGAGTCACCGATCGTGCGGGTGAGGGCCGATGTTCGCCTGGAGAGAATCGACGCCGTGGCGGACTGGCAGCTCTCGACGGCGGGTAATCGTCATATCGCTGACGCTGAGGAGTAGGTAGATTCTCGCGCTTCGCAAGTGGTGGAGTTCTGCGACCTCTGCTTGACATGGGCGACGGATCTCTGCCTTTCCTCAACGGAAGCGGACTAAACTCCCGGAATCGAGGCAACGGTGATCGTGCAGCCACATTGCCACCAGCGACGTATCCTCTGTCCCTTCCGTCTCTGAAGTCTCGCTGTTGAAAGTCTCGATCGTCTCTTACGGGTTCTCTTCTGAACAAGTCATCTCTCGGTAGCTCTTCTCTTCGTACTGGGGGCGATCTCGGTCGGGCGCGATAGCTGTCACCACCTCTTGGGATTTCTCCTCGGTCGCGAAATCTCTGCGGGGACGGGGTGCGTCGTCGAAAATCGTCTCGTCGAACTGGGGAGCGGGAACGTGGGCGTTGCGGCGCGCGGTAGGAGTCTCCGCCGACAGGAGGATATGGAGCTCGGCGTGCTGGTGATCGTGCACGATAGCTGTCGCCTGCACGTGGCGGTGGTGTTCGTTCGCGTGCGTTGCCGGGTCGATATGATTGTCCTCTGCCTGTGCCAAAGCGATCTTCGATAGGAATATCTGGCTCGCGTCTGCGCATTGATCATTAGTCTGTATTCTCGAGCGCAGCGACTCAAGAGGGCGAAGTATTGCTATGCACTGGGAAGTAGTAGCCTTGAGTAGTGAACGTCAGGCCGCAAACCTGTGGACGAAGCAGCGTTACTTTGCGGAGGGAATCGCAGCGCTCCGGTCTGCGTGACGGTGGAAAAGAAGCGCACTGTTGCAGACGTACCTTCGGTCACGATCCCTATCCATACTTCGGTCCATGATGACGGTGTAGAGTAAAGCACAACCCAATGGTCGTGATGTTTGTCGTGGAGATAAAATGTTCAAAGCGAAGTTGTAAGCTCGAAGCCGGGATGTCTTGGCAGCGCGTGAAAGAGGAAGCGGACTTGGGTCGATGACTGGGGTGTCGGATCGTTCGTTTCGTCGTTCAGCACGTTGGACATGCCATTCCAATAGTCCTTTGCGAGCGCATATCACGGAGGTCTGTACAGGTCCAATGATTCCATGATCATCCTCTGCTTACTACCGCTTCAACCACGTTTGCGGCGCCATTGTACAGTCAGCCTCCTCCCGCTTTCGTTCTTACACCTATCCTCCATGAATCCCACCCTCGGTTTGGCCCCGTTCCAGTTCCCAATCGAAACAAACACTAATCTTTCACAGCCTCACACCCTCTATCATCTGCGTCCACCTCCCCTGCCACTCTTCTGTTCTCGCTCGCGATCTCTCTTTTGTCGCTTGGCCGTCTCCTCCGCCACCAATCCACTCAAGTCTTCAGCCTCCGCACCTTTCCATCCACCCCGATTTTGCTGCGCACTCTCTGCCGCGAACCGCCTCGTGATCTCCTCTCTCGACATCTTATCGTCTCTCGCCAACGCATCCGGGTCCATCGAAACATCCAAATCACCCACCTTCCGCTTCTTTCCCCTATCGTCTCGTTCCGATCCAAGGACGGGCCCGTTCGAAGGTCGTCCGCTCAGGTCGTACGCTCGCTCGCCGCCGAAGAAGCCCTCAGCGCGGATGGATCGCTCGTTCAGTACCTGTCCAGCTGATCGCGGGTGATTACTGGCCTCCGTCTCGGTACCCACACGCTCCTTTCGCAAATTCATGTCATCTGACATGCCGCGCATGCCCATGAAGTCGGTCGGTACTGTGCTTTGGAAACCTCCGGGTGTGTCGGTGCCGCTGTAGTGCCCGTCAACGCCCGTCCGCCTGCCACTATCGTCTTCCTCCTCCTCTTCGTCCTCTTCCTCTTCCTCCTCTTCTTCCTCCTCATCATCCTCCGGCGGCTGCAGCTCTCCCCACAATGACTTGTCCACCGGCTCCGCCTTCGCAGCCTCGTCCTTCGCAGCGTCTTCCTGGAACTCGGTCAAGCCAAAGACGTCACCACCCCACTCAGGCCGGCCTTCTGCATCCAGCGGTGGTTTACCCCACTGGCCTGGTGCATATCCCCATGATGATCCGACTGGAGGCGGCGCGTTTAGGCCGGGAATCTTGAGAGCCGGGTATGAAGGTGGCGGTCCAACCTTTTGTTGGGCAACAAGCCATGGCGGGGGAGCACCAGGACCCATATTGAGCGCTTCCATCAGCTCTTCGCTCAGTTGGCCTGGACGGAGATGGCGTAGGTTCGTCTCAAACTCCTTGCCCTCATAATATACCTCGCCATATTTGGTCATGGTCGGCTTCGTCTGTCTGCGGAAGAATGCCTCGTAGAGCTTTTGGTAATCGATGTCGAGCTTGCCAGTCTTTCCGCTCACGCGCTCACGTTGCTTCTGCTTCAAAGTGGCCTCTGCCTCTTTCGCGTGCGCTGCGTCTCGCATGTCCTGAATGCCAGTCTCCGCGATGAACTTTGGCAGCACAAATCCAGGCTTCTCGATACCGCGCTTGCTGCTCAAGTACTCACGCTTCAAACTCCAGTGGTTAGGCACCGGAATGACATTCCGCGCAGACTTGAGATTGACAAGTAGCTTCGGGTCGGCAGCGTCTGTGTCGGTCCACTCCACAATTTCCGGCTTTCGCACGATGGCTTTCAGCTCTGCAATGCTGAGCTTGTTGGCTGCCTTGCGCTGCTTTTTCGACAACCGCTTCCTCGTCGCCTCCTCCTCATCCTCAGATTGGACATTGTCGTCATCATCGTAGTATACCTCCGGCTTGACTTCTGGCTCATTCTCTTTCGCATCTTCGTCGGTCTGCTGAAATCTTGCTAGGACACCGGCATATTGTGATAAGAGAGCATCGTCTGCGGGCAGGTCGTCGTCGATTTCGATTACCGTATTGTCATCGTCTCCCGCATCGGTCGTAGGCGCTGCTGCTTGCGCAGGCTCTTCCGGCTTCTCAGCGACATCTGGCTGTGCTGGTGCTGCGGGAGCCTACATGAAGTCAGTCATGAGTTCTGAGTTGACCATCGCTTGAGGCGCACACATACCTCTTGCTTTTGCTGCTTCTTCTTTGCACGACGCTGCTCATTCTTCGTTGGCTTGCGAGCCTTCGCACCAGATTGAGATTCGGCGATCACGCCCGGCATGGTGAAATACCTTGTCGCACCCAGTCCCTCTCACTGCGCCAGATTCTCCCTGTCACCTTTCCTTTCGCACGACTTCCTGTCGCCAATTGATATGCGCTGTATTCCGAAATTCTTGCCGCTCGCCTTCCAGTAATCGCGATCCAACACCCTTCCGTCTGAAGACTGGGGAATTGTTCGTCCTAATTTGATGATGGAACGCTTCGATAGATGGGGAAATGTGTCGGCTAGGATCTGTCGCGGAGAGCTGCAGGTGGAAGAAGTGAGGAATCGTTGAAGCCAAAGCTTTAGATTGCGTGAAGTTGATGCCTGAGGCATGTATATGAGCTGCGAACCGACGCCTTTAAATTGCAGTCAATTGTTGTAGGTATTTCATGCGAGTGCTTGGCACTTCTGAAGTACATCAGCTAGCGCGGTCTTTATTTAGCCAATCAGCGCCTTCCATCACGACGACACTTCTTCAATCCTCAAACTCAGGCAACTTTTACAACAGACTTGTCTCCCGACTACGCCTCGCAATGGAGCGTGTCGTGGACAGGTCGGAATTCCTATCCGATGTCAGCCCGTCTCCACCTTCGCCGAATGTCGATGAGCTCAAAGTACTGGACCGCTTCGAATTCGTCCAACAAGAGAAGCTTGAGACCGATGGCGATGTAGCGATGAACGACGAGGAAGAATTAGAATTCTGCCTCTTTGCTCCGTTAGCTGCCAGTGAAATGCAGAGCAACAGAAACGTGTCGAAGATCAGACTCGCATCTCCTGCTCCCACAAATAGGACGCCGAGTTTTGTAGTTCCAAGCCGGGACTTGAGTTACTACTTCACGGATGCCTTGCAAACCAACGAACGGCAAAATTTCGAGGCAGCCGCAATGAGCGGTCAAGATATCATTGCAAACTCACATACGATCTGGCCCGGTAGCGCTTACGAGTGGCGCGTACTGCACGTTAAGCCCACCAAGAAGCAGCTGCAGGTCTTGAGGGACTGTGATGCTCTATATGCCAAGCCTGCGGACACCTCAGAAGCATCTTCAAAGCGGACCCGGCCTGGAAAGTCTTCTCGCCTCAAGATCCGAGCGAAGCAGGCTGCAATCAGGGCCGAGGAGGAGCAAGCTAGGAAAGCCGCGGAATTGAAGGAGGCCGCTGAGCGGGAGAAGCGCACCCGCAGGAACCGCGAGAAGCAGCAGAAGAAGAGGAGCCGCGAGAAGGCGAAGAAGGCAGCTCTGGGTGCGGGTGTAGATGAGGATGCGGGTCACGGGAGTGATGGTGAGGAGTCGCAACCTGGTTGAAGAAGAGGCGCATAGCCCCTGCTGCCCCAAAACGACTTACTCCAAGTTCGCTTGCAAAAGCATTCAAACTGGACCTTCTGAGCTCATGGTCGCTCAGGCTGGTTACCGTGTATGATAGACCCGAACCTTCTGCTACGCCGAAGGGAGTCAACGGCCTGGCGTCCATGGCCGTGCCTGGTGCCTACTCGCTCGCGCGCTGCGACTTGCAGAGGCACCTCCCTTACTGGCCATGTCGTCCTCGCTGGCTACAAGCATTCAGACAATGAGTGCAGGCACAACCAACTCTGCGAGACAGCAGCTGCACACTCTGAATGTTGGAAAGGCAGAGAGATTGGAAGCACAAAGAGGGAGGCCGTGTGCCAGAAGTGCGCGATGTTATGATTGGCTCTCAAGAGACCACGCTAGTTCATGCCAAGATATCCCATGAAATACCCATCACAATCGACTGCAATTAAAAGTTCAAGAAGTTCTCAAGTTTCTGATTGGCTCACGACTACCGCGCGCTAGCTGCCGTTCGCTTGACTTGGGGAGTCAACCACTTGCACCATTTCTCTCCTGCCTCAACGATACAGTAGATGACATGGCCGAACGAGTTGTCTGACATATGATACGAATGAGAGAAATGATGCGAACGGCGTGAAGTATACGAGATTTCTGTATTTCCATCTGTCTGCTACCTATAGCGTCTTCGACCAACGCCTCGCTGTAAAGCACGCCCCTCGCGCATGTCATACGACCGCTCTGATAACGTCCCTGAACTCGCCTCATCCGCCGTGTGAATCATCGTACACCGACGGTCATTCTCCCCATACCCCATCCCTTACTTCGAAGCATTCTCCCGGCTCTCCTCGATCGCCTCGTCAACTCCATCCCTGACCTCCTTTGCCTTCTGCTTCGCCTCCTCTGCCTTCGCCGCGGCGAAGTCAACGATAGCTCCACTATTGCCCATCGCATCAGTATCGTCCTCTTCAGCCTGACCCTGAGGAAACCATCTGTCACCGCCCTCACCCGCGACTTGATCCTTCACCGCCTGGCCCGGTCGTTCAGCCTGCGAGTCCGCAAGGATCTTGTCTTCCTGCGGGTCTCCTTCGATGACGGCCGAAGACTCCGGCGAGTCGTTGTTAGCGCCCTGTCCGCCGTTCTTATTCTTGTTCTTGTTCTTCTTCTTTTTTGGCGAAGGAGATGGCGAAGACTCAATCGCGCTTTCGTCCTTGAGCTTCTGCGCAGCATTCGTCGCTTCGTTCTCGACCTTTTGTGCGGCGTTCTGCGCGTTCTCCTTGACCTTTTGCGCGGCGTCCGGAGCTTTCTTCTCGAGTTTCTGCGCAGCATTCCTGGCTCCATTCTTGATCTTTTGTGCGGCGTCCGGAGCTTCGTTCTCGACCTTCTGGGCGGCATTCTTTGCTCCATCCTTGGCCTTCTGAGCTGTGTTTGCAGCTTCGTTCTTCAACTTGTTTGCCTGATTCTTCGCATCCTCCTTCAGATCATTGACGCTGCGACCCTTGAAAGTACCCTCCCTGACCGACTGGATATCCTTCTGCACCTGATCCTTGAATTTCTTGCCGTCGAAGTTCTGGATCTTGTCCTCGGCCTTCTTACCGGTCTGCTCGACCTTCTCCTCCGTCTTGCGCTTCGCCTCTTTGCCTGACTCTTTCGTCTGATGCGCAGCCTCTCTCGCCGTCTTTGGCTTTCCCCATCCCAAGTATGAACGCACAAAGAAGCGACCGAAGAGGTAGGTCAAAGGAGCGAGGTAGAACAGGTTGAGATAGATGGCGAACGCTTCACCGGAAGTGTCGATGCAGTTGACTTTTGTAATCTCAGTGCGCCACTTCGTCTCGTAAGTTGGTTCCGTTCGCTCGTTAAACTGCTGGATCTTCTCGACGATCTGGTCGGTGAGGGGCTCTCCTTGGTTGTTGGTCACGCGCTCGGCGATACCCTCTTCACCAATGGCGCGGAGGAGGAGTTTCTTGGCGAGTGCGATGAGGGTGCCGGATGCCATTGGCGATTCGATGACTTTCGAGGCAGTGGAGGAAGCTGCTGAGGCGGCGGAGCTGACGCTGGACGCCGCGGCCTTGACCACGGACAGGACTTGGTAGGGTGTCTCGATTGGCACATCGTACTTGATGAACAGATGCGCGGCGGCGTATGAAGCTCCCCAGACGAACTGGGCGATCTGCATGCTGGTCAAAGTGCGCTTGAGGACACCTGGAACTCGGACACCGAGTGCGGAGAGGGTGAAGTAGGTGTACTGTTCAATAGTTAGCATGTCGCACTCGAGACCTCCTTCCTCCCAATACGTACCATCAGAGTGTGGATGAACGAGTTGATAAACACGAACATCGAAATCGGAGGGCTCATGTACCGAATGCCCGCCCACATGCACATCATAGCACCGGCGTGGTGGTACGTCTGCAAAGTGGCACTGCGCTTGCCCTTGGCCAGAATGATCATCGTATCCAACACTTCGTAGAACTTGCTGATGTAGAAGATCCAACCCCAGAACGCAAGACCTTCATTCCAAAGACGCCCGACATCAGTCGGGTCCGGGTTGCCGTTGTATCCCAATTTGATGATCGCATTCTTGGCCTCCCAGATGTTGATTGTGGTGTTGTATGTTACTGCGTCGCCCAAACCTCTCGGTCCGTGAATCTTGCACAAGCTGTCTGCGATGCCCGCGAATCCGGTGTTGTCGCTGCTATCCGGCCAGACTTTCGCGTAGGCGCGACACATGGCGAGAAAGGTCGCGGCGGAGTAGACGGTGAGGAGCGCATTGTGGATGATGACGGAGAGCTTGAAGATCGGCTCTTTGGAGATAGCCCATGGCTTGTACTCGCGCTTCTTGTTGATGCCGTTGAAAATCAGCACGGTGCAGATGTAGACGAAGGCGATGGTCAAGGGAACCTCGGGGCGCAGGGCGTAGTTGTAAAGTTCTTTGTTGATGCCGAACGGTGAGCGAAAGGTGCCCTCGTTGAGAGGAGGTGGGAGAGTCGCAGGGAGGTTTGCTGGAAATGGGTTGAACCCTCTGGGTCTGGTGAGGTAGACGTGCGGCCCCGCCGTCGTGTCGCTGGTCAATTGCCAGTCCATGGTGTGGGAGTCCTAGTCAGGGAGACCAAGGTTTCAGGTCAGTCGCGTGAGCCACGCGGTGCGCGGTGCGGCTTCGGATGTTTGGATTGGCGCTCAGGACCGTGGTCGCTGCAGAAGTGAAGGAGAGATGAAAAGAGGGAATCTCTACAACATGCCTGATTTGGCAAGGAAGGTGCAGCGTGAATGAGGAAACTGCGATGGCTGATCGAAAAAAGATGGCGGGTGAACGAGCTCTGTGGCTGATGGATAGAGTTCGGCCTGAGTTCCGTTCCTGGCAGTTCTGGCACGTTTCATTGATCATCGCGACGTCATTGATCAATCCGTCCATGAAAGTGAAGACATGGAACGAGGGGCGAGAACAGCATATCATCACGCAAAGATTCATTGTTGAAGCAATCTTCTCATTCCACCAAGACGCGACTCACCAAGCGAACACATACAACTCCAACATGTCTCAAGGCAACAAAGCAGCAGAAGATGTGAAAGGCGGCTTCAAGGCCGTGGGCGTACGAATCCAGCTTTCACATGCATATGACTGTAGCCGAGCTGACAGTGTACCATAGGACCTCGGCGAAGCCATCAGATCAAACGTCAATTCGTTCGCCGACGACTTACTCGGTGGCAACAAGACGCACGAAAGTACAGGTTTCTCCAACGATGCCAAAGCTTTAGGCCGTGAAGTCGAGAAGGGAGCTGAGACGGCTGGACAAAAGGCCGACAACACGACCAGTGCGCCTGGAACTACGCGCATCGGAGAAACGACCGAAACGACCGAAGCTACACCAATGGGAGAGAGAACACTCAGAAAGGAACATTAGATCGCAGAATCTATATCACACCATGTGAAGCTCCCTACCGAATACCTCACAAGTCCTTGACCGGCGCATCTCCCTCCGCCTTTCCACTGCCATATTTCCTGACTGCCTCCTTGGCCGCGCCCTTGTCCTTCTCAAAGTACTTGACCTCCTCCGAGTCCATATGCTTCATGACATTATCCGCCTGCCACTTCTTGAAGCTGAACCCAACGCCCTCATGCGAGTAGTCCTTGTCGTTCGCCTGGTCTTTGTGGTACTTGACCTGAATGAAGTCCGAGTCGACTGTATCCGGGTCCAGTGACAAGCTAACCAAAGCGTTGATGGTCGCCGTCTTGGGGATTAGCTTGAACGTCCAGGATTGCTCGTTCTTGAACTGGATGAGATTGGGCTCGTTGACGACAATCTCGTAGCCTTCGTTCTTGCTGGCTTTAAAGAGCTTAGGCAGCGCGAACCATTGACCCGCCATCTTGTAGCGATCGTTGGCGTAGACGAATTGTAAAACTAGGCTATGAGGACAAGGGTGCATAAGGTGAGGGTAAGAGTGTATTGTGTGCGTTAAGGAGTCTAAGTACAAGTGCGTCCTCAGTCCTTCTTTTAAGCCCTCGAGGGCTAAAGCCCTCTTATCCTTAGACAAAGGTCCTTCCTTCCTATTGTCCTCTAGATCCGGAAATAAGGTATGTAGAGTCCCTTTATTTAACACTCCCCCTAGCTTAAGGCACCTTATTCGGATTATGTCTCCCCCTTAAGTAGTGTAGGTTAAAGACCGTAGTAGTTAGCTTAGCCGATAGAGGTGGCCGTTGTTATCTCCTACCGGGTATATGTCGGCAAGATAGCTATATATGTAGTCTTTAAGGACCTCCTAAGTTTGGGGGTACCCGAGAGTAGAGCACTATTTTGTAAACGTAGCGTAGGTAACAAAATCGGGTCCGTCGTCCGGGTCGATGCGTAGATACGGGTATAATTAGTTTCTTATAGAGGCTACGAAGCGCCGGTAGGAGTACTAGAAATCTATAGTAAAGTCGCAGGACGGAGGAACGGTCGTAACTATGTTAGCGATAGCCGTCTTAGCCGGCTTTCCTTTTCCGAGGAGGTCGACTATAGTAGAGAATTGTGGCCGTTATAGAGGTTTGGTAAAAAGGTCCGTAGGATTAACCTTACCGGAGATCTAGGTTAGATCGATTGTCCCCTGTTTAACGCACTCCCTTATATAGTAATGCCTAATGTCGATATGTTTAGTCCTGCCGTGGAATTCTAGGTTTTTTATAAGACGAACCGTAGATATGTTGTTAATGTTTAACGGAACTAATTATTATAGTGTTGCGCTAGTAAGCTTATAGACTTCGTTATAGAACGCAAGTAGCTACATAGCTTCTTTACATGCATTAGAGGCTGCAACGTATTTAGCCTCGGTAGAGGAGCTAGAGACGGTCTTTTGTCGTTGCGAGACCTAAGAGATAGGCCCGCCGGCAAGCTAAAAGACCTATCCTATTGTCGATCTGCCGGTGTCTCTGCAACCTCCCTAGTCGCTATCGACATAGCCCGTTAGGAGGGGATTCCCGTTAGTGTAGTAGTAGAGACTAGCGCTGGGATTTGCAGCAATATACCCGAATTCTTAAGTAACAGCATCTATGTAACTCTAATTAGGATTTCCTATATGTCTTGAAACTAGAGACACTAGGTATGCTATGTCCTACCTAGTCTTAGCCTAAAGATAACTAAGAGTACCTGTTATAGAAGAGTACTTGGTTTTAAAGGCTGGGTTAGCTACTATCGTGTCTTCCTTTACAAGCTTCTTATTAGGGTTAATAGGGATCTTACTAGTCGTTATTCCCTAAAGATTGTATCGGGACAGCGATTGTTAGACAAATGCCGTTTAATGCACGTAGAGGCTAGCTACCGTGCGGTCGAGCTTTATTCCGAGGTACTATATAGCCTTACCGGCATCCGTTATCTTAAAGGTAGCCGAGATTGCTTGTTTAAACAGTGTAATTTTCTATTTATCTAGCCCGAAGATGTTTATGTTATCTACGTAGACGGTTATAATTAGTGTTCGCCTATAGTTAAAGAACACGCACTTATCGTATTTAGATAGGATCTATCTATCCGATAGCAACTAACGTCGGAGCACCTTGTACTACTGTCGTGGAGCTTACTTAAGTCCGTAGAGGGCCTTTAGAAGGCGAAGGACTTTTCCTAGCACGTAGTAGCCCTACGGTGGATAAATGTAAATTTCTTCTTCTACCGGGCCGTTAAGGAAGGCGGTAGAGACATCTATCTAGTAGCAAAGCTAGTTTTGGAGTATTATAACTACGAAGAGAACTCGATACGCTAAGGCCTTAACGACGCCCGCGTATATTTTAGTAAAGTCGAGTCCTTCGACTTGCTAGAATCCTCGAGCAACTATTCTAGCTTTGTACTTTAGGACTTCGTTATTAGCTCCGAGCTTCTTACGGAGTACCTATTTAGTAGTTAGGGCTTTCCGTCCTAGAGGGAGATTAACTATCTCCTATATGCCGTTTTCGAGGAGACTGTTATATTTAGTCTGGATTACGAGCTTCCATTTGGCGCTATCGGGGGACTTTAAAGCTTCGTTAAAGTTCTGCGGGTCTGGTAGAAGACTACTATTTACTAGTGTCTATACTACGGCTATAGAGATAGCCCCTACTACTATGTAGTTCCCGTAGACCCGCTACATATCTGTATTACGCATTGCTTTATCTTCTTCGAGGAGATTCCGAGCGAGAAAGCGTATCCGGGTTTTAGCTCTTAGCGTGTCTGGACTGTTAGGAGGACCTTCTTTAGCCGAGCTAATGTTATTATCGTCTAGTAAGTGCTTTTATGTTTTCCGTGTTAATCCGTTACGGACTTCGCGTTACCCGTCCTAGTCGTAGAATTTCTTCCGGATAGACACGAATTTTCCTAGGGCTGTCTATGTAACATAGCTTTTAATTAATGCATCGTTACCTTTTCTATAGGTTCTATAGGGAACATTATCCGTGCCACGATAACAAGTGCTTCCGATGTTTTAGCATCGAATGCACCTAGAGTTACTTAGCTTGTAGTAGTCTAAATCTCGGTCTAGATAGTGGATGCCTTCTATCTACTACTTAGGTTTGACGAGAGTCGTAGTTTTCGTTGCTCTACCGTCTGTCCTAAAGGAGCACTAGGATGCGTCGTCTTTAATGCATTTACCGTAAGGGGTGTCCTTATTGCACGTCTTTCTATACCTCCTATAGCGGAGACATTTCGGAAGATCTCGTTCTCTCTTCTTTTTCTCCTCTTGCGAGATGCAGTTCTATTTAGCCTTCGCGCACGGCGTGCATAGAGTAAGCGTGCTTATAGGGAGCGCGGCGTCGTAGTAGTTTGACTACTTGGCACATAGATAGTAGATATCTTCGTAAGCGCGCTCGTCTAGGATAGCTCTAGTCTTTCGAATTGGGGGTAGAGAACTATCGTTATTAAGTACAAGAGGCTTATAGCGTCGCCTATTCTTCTCGCAAGGCCTATATTTAGCACCCTTGCCTAGCTTACAGTCTAGCCTAGCGTAGTAGTAGACGTTGCATTGTTCCCGAAAGGGTGTGTAGTTTTTCAGCCTATTATTTTCCATATCTCTCGCGAGTTGTAACTTCTTAAGTAGGATTTCATCCTTAGAGTCAGATGTTAGCATTATCTGTTAGCTCGTTCGCTGCCCCTTTTTAGGGGATTTTCTCTTTAGGTTTTTGTTCTTCTATTTACCGGGATTTGCTACGGCAAACTTATCGCCGTCCTTAATCTTTTTAGCCTATCGTCGATGCCTACTGTAGTAGGGGTTGCATAGGCGCCCTCCCTCCCGTCCGGGGTAACTACAACTAGCTATAATGCTAGTTCTATAGTGCTCGTTTTCGTAGACCTCCTTGTTAGGCGTAGCTATAAGCGCGGTCGTAGGAAGATGCGGAGCGTATAATCGGTTAGGTCGCCTAGTAGGATATCTTTAGTGTAACGTGGTTATGCTTAGGACGTCCTCGGATTCTAATTTAGGTAGTGGTTCCCGACTTCCCTTATGTCTACGGTTAGACATTAGAGGTTCGTTATACTCGTAGCCTTGTGTTAGCGTCTCAAATTAATCGTCGTTATCGCTCTACGTAGGCGTTGCAAGATGGTTATTGTTATCTAATGGTTCCGTTGTTTATAGCTTAACAATTAGTTACTACGGGGCTCTCGTAGGTCGTTTTCCCTTTCTATTAACGACAACGGTCGGCGGTAGGAGAACTTCGTTATCTTCGTCGTCTTCCTTATCTTCGCTTAACGAGACATTACTACTAATGTATACCGGGTCGTTCTCGGTTCTAGGATCGTTGTCTAGGTTGTCGTTAACTATATTTAATAGGCTATTACCGTTTTTGTTAAGAGTTGCTATAGGCACTAGGCGCTTGTTATAGAGATTTCTGCTTTTAGCAAACTTTGCCTCCGAGTCCTCGTTAGGATTCCTAAATAGAGAAGGTTTGCGCATAACGGGTTTCTTAGGCTCGACATGCTCGAAGTGCTTAAAGATAGCCGTAGGGCGACCGTCTAACTATGTAGAAGGGCTACTATTGTTACCTAGGAAATAGTGGGACACTATTGGATTTGTTAGCGCTTCGTTCCTATAGCCTAGTTAGTTATTACTCTAATCTTTACTATCGCGGTTACTGTCGTAATATAGTTCTCTCGATGCTATAACGGCGACGGCGGGGAAGTAGGGTAACGTAAGGTCTAGGTCGAGATCGGAATCGGGGAAGTCTTCTAGTATAGAGACTTTAGAGTCGTCCTAGTTAGTTCGAGGATAACAGGTTTCCCTCTCGTTAATAGTACGTTGCGGATAGGTATTATCGATCCCTTCTCCGTTAGAAATCCTAGCTCTAGTAATAGTATCGACCCTCTTTCCTTCTGGATTCCAAACTCTTATAGTAGACTCGTTTTCTATCCCTACAAAGTAACTAAGCTATCCTCGGTTGTCGTGGAGTTTCGTTGTTTTCTTAAGATTAGTACGTTGGTCTTGTAGGTAAGTAACGTATACTCGAGTGCCCTAAATCCTTACTTCTATAAGATCTAGCTTTTGTCCTCGAGAGGCTTCCTATAGAGTCTTTTTCCACTTAAGAGCACTAGTCGGGGAACGGTCTTTTATCTAGGCCGCATACTTAATAGCCTCCGGCTATAAGATCTTAGGGACTAAGCTATTACGAAGGAGCTTATTTCCTCGCTCCCTAATAATACGGCGAACCTGTCGAGATAGCTCTACATCGTTAATTATTGTAGTAGCTCCTTCCTAAAGGGTACGATTAAGGCGCTCTGCTACCCCTACTTAGTAGTGCCTATACGGCGCAATAGACTCGAGTTTAATACCTTTGGACAGATACTATATTGCCTACGGGCCCTTGCTAAACTCGTTGTCTACTCGGTATCTCTTAATAGTAATGGATCTCGTGCGCTCGAGCAATTTGTATAGAGCACGAAGCTTTTCTAGAGCATCCGTTTTTAATTTTAATCGAAGCGTAAAGGTTTCCCTTGTTATATCGTCGGTAATAAAGGTAAAGTATTTTGTCTTATCCCAAGCTGTAACAGAGTAGGGACCCCAAGTGTTAACGTAGAAAAGGTCTCCGAAGTCTTTAAACCGGCGTTTAGCTAGGTCCCTCGGGATTTTTACTATTGCCCGAGTCGTCGCACAAATAGGGCAGATAGCACTAGCTCGGGCTTTAATTTGCCTTGCAGTAACGTTTATGCCTACGCTTTGCTCTATTAGCCGAATTATCCGGTCTAGACTAAGGTAGCTAAGTCGTCGATGCTCTTTCCAAACAGGGTCGTCGAAATCGACATTTGCTACGATAGGAAGAGCCTTAAGGTGGGTCTCGAGAGGAGCATTATAGCGCTTTACATAATAAAGGCTATTAATTAAGTAAGCAGTAGCAATCTGAAATCCCTATAGACTAAGAATAACTATGCCGCCTTTTTGGCCTAATAACTATAAGCTATAAATTCCTGCTTTTGCAAGTCGAGAGAGTAATAGTAGATTGCAACGACTGCTTAGAGCATACGTAACGTCTGTTAGGAGTAGAGTAAACGGGTCGCTATTAATATCTTCGATAGTAAGTTCGACAGTTCCTCCCCCTTAAATAGGAATGGACCCTCTATTTCTAGCGGTACTTACGTCGGAGTAAAATCGTCGGAGTGTCTTAAAGAGTTTGTCGTTGTTGCAGATATATACATTTGCTCTAGAGTCGAGAATCTAGGAGTCTGGATCTACTAGGGTTAACACAGATGTAGCGGTAAGACATAGTGGATTTTGCGAGCTTAACGTTGTAGATTAATTAAGCTCGCTAGAAGGCTATAACCGACCGAGATTGTTCGTAGTTGTAATCGAACTATTAAACTCGACAATCGTATAGTTTGCTTCCGTAAGCTAGTCTTGCATAGTACTAAGATTGTCTTCCTTAGTAATAAACTCTTTGGCGTACTCGTCGCTACGGACGTCGGTAGCGCAGCCGAGACGAGAGTAGATATAGATAAGAGAGAAATATTCTTCCTGGAGTTGTCCGGAACTAAACTCTAGACTAGAGTCCGTTCTAAGTAATCTCGGAGGACAGATAGAAGTAGCATAAGTGTTTATAAAGTTAGTAACTAAAGCGGTTCTATTGTTATGCAGTTTATCTATAGTAACGACCGTAGTGGGATCGCTACGCCTATAGCGTCCAAACAAAAACTCCTAAACTCCCTCCCCCTAAAAATAAAGCCTCCCCTCCTTAGAGCTCCTCCCTATAGCTACAGCACCTTCTATCTAGTAGGTACTGTTAGCAAGGGTTAGAGTTAGGGAGTGTAGGTAGGCCTTACCTTCGGAGGAGCTGTTAATAAAGTCTTTGTTAGCTTGTGCTAAGGCTGTTTAAAAGGAACACTCGTCTACGGTAGCGGTAGCGACTATGTTAGAGATCTTTGTTAGAGACTTTAAAGCAGCGGCGTAGCTAAGATCGGATGTGACGGTCCTGCTTTGTTTTATGTTGCGCCTTATAACAGCTGGATCGACAAAGGCTAGTGCTCCTATATAGCGAGGTTTGTTATCTCGTCCGCTTCCGGAGTACCTAGTACCTTTGTTAGCATTGAACTAGGGACGGAGGTTGGGATGTAGTGTCTAGCAGTTGTCTTCTTAGTAGCCGGTTGTGCCGCATCCGGAACATCTTCCTCGCGGATCTCTTTGCTAGTCTTAATTAAAGCGGCTAGTTCTAGCAGTTCTATTATTCCCGTTAACATAGCTACCTTGCAATAGACGGCCGTAGGCCGGTCTTCTATTGTCGGTAGCGGTCTGGTTACGATTAGAGTATCTACCGCTTCGTTAGGTAGCAACGGCCCTCGGCAGGTTTAACTTAAAGGTTAAGAGTTAGGTAATAACATCTTTAAGGACGCTAGAGATAACTTCAGCATTAAGCAGCATGTACTACTAAGTAACAAAGGCGTCGTACCTGCCGCTAAGTCCTAAGATAATTTTGCTAACGATTATTTGGTCGTCGTAGTAACTATTTGCTTTAACGATGTCTTGGGCTGCCTCTTTAATAGCATTAACGTATTCCTACGCGCTATCGAAACGATTAATGTAGTAGGAATTAAATTTAGCGCGAGTAGACTGCTCGGCTCTAGCGTCGGAGACTCTGTATCTTGTTATTAGATACTAATAAGCTTGGAGAGGATCCGTAAATAGAGCTAGTTATGCTCGAAGAGTCGGGGAAACCTATGTGGCAAGCAAAGCTAGGGCGGTGTTAATAACGCGCCTTCCTTTGTCGTATTCGTCGAGGCAGAACTTGTATATAGACAGCCTCTAGCTAAAGTCTATTATATCGGCTTAGGTCTATTAGCGTAAGCCGCTAGCACCCTCTAGATCGATCGTCGCACGACGTTAGTCCTTAGCCCTTTTTTTAGCGGCCTTGCAGTGCTTAAGTTCTTCTTTAGTAAGCTAGCTACGAGCTTTCTTAACTCGAATCTGCCGTTTGGCCTTCCTAGTCGGAGCTGGAATAACCTTAGTTAGAGTAAGATGCTAGTCTCTAAGACTAGGAATAGGTTTATCAAATTCCACTTCGTAGTCGAACTCGACGAGATCTTCTAGTAGGGCGGAGCTGCCTGCTTTAAGGTTGTAGTCTATCGGGTTTGGACAAGCAGCTAGGCGGTAAACACTAGTAAATACGTCGTAGTTGCCTATTGCTTGAGCTGCGATCTTGAAGTTACGCTGCTATTTGCATAAGTTTTCTTTGCCGCGAAGCAGCTAAGATAGAAGTAGATCTATTATAATTTTTGGTGTAGGGTCTCTTTAACGCTAAAGAGAAGTGAAGCTAGTGAGCTAAGCTAAGTTGAGTTATGCGTAGCGGTTATGCTTCCGGGCTTATAACCTGTAAAACTAGGCTATAAGGACAAGGGTGCATAAGGTAAGGGTAAGAGTGTATTGTGTGCGTTAAGGAGTCTAAGTACAAGTGCGTCCTTAGTCCTTCTTTTAAGCCCTCGAGGGCTAAAGCCCTCTTATCCTTAGACAAAGGTCCTTCCTTCCTATTGTCCTCTAGATCCGGAAATAAGGTGTATAGAGTCCCTTTATTTAACATGTAAAACTAGGCTATAAGGACAAGGGTGCATAAGGTAAGGGTAAGAGTGTATTATGTGCGTTAAGGAGTCTAAGTACAAGTGCGTCCTTAGTCCTTCTTTTAAGCCCTCGAGGGCTAAAGCCCTCTTATCCTTAGATAAAGGTCCTTCCTTCCTATTGTCCTCTAGATCCGGAAATAAGGTGTATAGAGTCCCTTTATTTAACACTCCCCCTAGCTTAAGGCACCTTATTCGGATTATGTCTCCCCCTTAAGTAGTGCAGGTTAAAGACCGCAGTAGTTAGCTTAGCTAATAGAGGTAGCCGTTGTTATCTCCTACCGGGTACATGTCGGCAAGATAGCTGTGTATGTAGTCTTTAAGGACCTCCTAAGTTTAGGGGTACCCGAGAGCAGAGTACTATTTTGTAAACGTAGCGTAGGTAACAAAATCGGGTCCGTCGTCCGGGTCGATGCGTAGATACGGGTATAATTAGTTTCTTATAGAGGCTGCGAAGCGCCGGTAGGAGTACTAGAAATCTACGGTAAAGTCGCAGGACGGAGGAACGGTCGTAACTATGTTAGCGATAGCCGTCTTAGCCGGCTTTCCTTTTCCGAGGAGGTCGACTATAGTAGAGAATTGTGGCCGTTATAGAGGTTTAGTAAAAAGGTCCGTAGGATTAACCTTGCCGGAGATCCAGGTTAGATCGATTGTCCCCTGTTTAACGCACTCCCTTATATAGTAATGCCTAATGTCGATATATTTAGTCCTACCGTGGAATTCTGGGTTTTTTGTAAGACGAACCGTAGACATATTATTAATGTTTAACGGAACTAATTGTTATAGTGTTACGCTAGTAAGCTTGTAGACTTCGTTGTAGAACGTAAGTAGCTACACAGCTTCTTTGCATGCATTAGAGGCTGCAACGTATTTAGCCTCGGTAGAGGAGCTAGAGACGGTCTTTTGTCGTTGCGAGACCTAAGAGACAGGCCCGCCGGCAAGCTAAAAGACCTATCCTATTGTCGATCTGCCGGTGTCTCTACAACCTCCCTAGTCGCTATCGACATAGCCCGTTAGGAGGGGATTCCCGTTAGTGTAGTAGTAGAGACCAGCGCTAGGATTTGCAGTAATATACCCGAATTCTTAAGTAACGGCATCTATGTAACTCTAATTGGGATTTCCTATATGTCTTAAAACTAGAGACACTAGGTATGCTATGTCCTACCTAGTCTTGGCCTGAAGATAACTAAGAGTACCTATTATAGAAGAGTACTTAGTTTTAAAGGCTAGGTTAGCTACTATCGTGTCTTCCTTTACAAGCTTCTTATTAGGGTTAATAGGGATCTTGCTAGTCGTTATTCCCTAAAGATTATATCGGGACAGCGATTGTTAGACAAATGCCGTTTAATGCACGTGGAGGCTAGCTACCGTGCGGTCGAGCTTTATTCCGAGGTACTATGCAGCCTTACCGGTATCCGTTATCTTAAAGGTAGCCGAGATTGCTTGTTTAAACAGTGTGATTTTCTGTTTATCTAGCCCGAAGATGTTTATGTTATCTACGTAGACAGTTATAATTAGTATTCGCCTATAGTTAAAGAACACGTACTTATCGTATTTAGATAGGATCTATCTATCCGATAGCAACTAACGTCGGAGCACCTTGTACTACTGTCGTGGAGCTTGCTTAAGTCCGTAGAGGGCCTTTAGAAGGCGAAGGACTTTTCCTAGCACGTAGTAGCCCTACGGCGGATAAATGTAAATTTCTTCTTCTACCGGGCCGTTAAGGAAGGCGGTAGAGACATCTATCTAGTAGCAAAGCTAGTTTTGGAGTATTATAACTGCGAAGAGAACTCGATACGCTAAGGCCTTAACGACGCCCGCGTATGTTTTAGTAAAGTCGAGTCCTTCGACTTGCTAGAATCCTCGAGTAATTATTCTAGCTTTGTACTTTAGGACTTCGTTGTTAGCTCCGAGCTTCTTACGGAGTACCTATTTAGTAGTTAGGGCTTTCCGTCCCGGAGGGAGATTAACTATCTCCTATGTGCCGTTTTCGAGGAGACTGTTATATTTAGTCTGGATTGCGAGCTTCCATTTAGCGCTGTCGGGGGACTTTAAAGCTTCGTTAAAGTTCTGCGGGTCTAGTAGAAGACTGCTGTTTACTAGTGTCTGTACTACGGCTATAGAGATAGCCCCTACTACTATATAGTTCCCGTAGACCCGCTGTATGTCTATATTACGTATTGCTTTATCTTCTTCGAGGAGATTCCGAGCGAGAAGGCGTGTCCGGGTTTTAGCTCTTAGCGTGTCTAGACTGTTAGGAGGACCTTCTTTAGCCGAGCTAATGTTATTATCGTCTGGTAAGTGCTTTTGTGTTTTCCGTGTTAATCCGTTGCGGACTTCGCGTTGCCTGTCCTAGTTATAGAATTTCTTCCGGATAGACACGAATTTTCCTAGGGCTGTCTATATAACACAGCTTTTAATTAATGCGTCGTTACCTTTTCTATAGGTTCTATAGGGAACATTATCCGTGCTACGATAACAAGTGCTTCCGATATTTTAGCATCGAATGCACCTAGAGTTACTTAGCTTATAGTAGTCTAAATCTCGGTCCAGATAGTGGATGCCTTCTATCTACTGCTTAGGTTTAACGAGAGTCGTGGTTTTCGTTACTCTACCGTCTGTCCTAAAGGAGCACTAGGATACGTCGTCTTTAATGCATTTACCGCAAGGGGTGTCCTTATTACACGTCTTTCCATGCCTCCTATAGCGGAGACATTTCGGAAGATCTCGTTCTCTCTTCTTTTTCTCCTCTTGCGAGATGCAGTTCTATTTAGCCTTCGCGCACGGCGTGCATAGAGTAAGCGTACTTATAGGGAGCACGGCGTCGTAGTAGTTTAACCACTTGGCATATAGATAGCAGATATCTTCGTAAGCGCGCTTGTCTAGGATAGCTCTAGTCTTTCGAATTAGGGGCAGAGAACTATCGTTATTAAGTACAAGAGGCTTATAGCGTCGCCTATTCTTCTCGCAAGGCCTACATTTAGCACCCTTGCCTAGCTTGCAGTCTAGCCTAGCGTAGTAGTAGACGTTGTATCGTTCCCGAAAGGGTATGCGGTTTTTCAGCCTGTTATTTTCTATATCTCTCGCAAGTCGTAACTTCTTAAGTAGGATTTTATCCTTAGAGTTAGATGTTAGCATTATCTGTTAGCTCGTTCGCTGCCCCTTTTTAGGGGATTTTCTCTTTGGGTTTTTGTTCTTCTATTTACCGGGATTTGCTGCGGCAAACTTATCGCCGTTCTTAATCTTTTTAGCCTATCGTCGATGCCTACTATAGCAGGGGTTGCATAGGCGCCCTCCCTCCCGTCCGGGGTAACTACGACCGGCTATAATGCTAGTTCTACAGTGCTCGTTTTCGTAGACCTCCTTGTTAGGCGTAGCTGTAAGCGCGGTCGTAGGAAGATGCGGAGCGTATAATCGGTTAGGTCGCCTAGTAGGATATCTTTAGTGTAACGTGGTTATGCTTAGGACGTCCTCGGATTCTAATTTAGGTAGTAGTTCCCGACTTCCCTTGTGTCTACGGTTAGACATTAGAGGTTCGTTATACTCGTAGCCTTGTGTTGGCGTCTCAAATTAATCGTCGTTATCGCTCTACGTAGGCGTTGCAAGATAGTTATTATTATCTAATGGTTCCGTTGTTTGTAGCTTAACAATTAGTTGCTACGGGGCTCTCGTAGGTTGTTTTCCCTTTCTATTAACGACAACGGTCGGCGGTAGGAGAACTTCGTTATCTTCGTCGTCTTCCTTATCTTCGCTTAACGAGACATTACTACTAATATGTACCGGGTCGTTCTTGGTTCTAGGATCGTTGTCTAGGTTGTCGTTAACTGTATTTAATAGGCTATTACCGTTTTTGTTAAGAGTTGCTATAGGCACTAGGCGCTTGTTGTAGAGATTTCTGCTTTTAGCAAACTTTGCCTCCGAGTCCTCGTTAGGATTCCTAAACGGAGAAGGTTTGCGCATAACGGGTTTTTTGGGCTCGACATGCTCGAAGTGCTTGAAGACAGCCGTAGGGCGACCGTCTAACTATGTAGAAGGGCTACTATTGTTACCTGGGAAATAGTAGGACACTGTTGGATTTGTTAGCGCTTCGTTCCTATAGCCTAGTTAGTTATTACTCTAATCTTTACTATCGCGGTTACTATCGTAATGTAGTTCTCTCGATGCTATAACGGCGACGGCGGGGAAGTAGGGTAACGTAAGGTCTAGGTCGAGATCGGAATCGGGGAAGTCTTCTAGTATAGAGACTTTAGAGTCGTCCTAGTTAGTTCGAGGATAACGGGTTTCCCTCTCGTTAATAGTACGTTGCGGATAGGTATTATCGATCCCTTCTCCGTTAGAAATCCTAGCTCTAGTAATAGTATCGACCCTCTTTCCTTCTGGATTCCAAACTCTTATAGTGGACTCGTTTTCTATCTCTATAAAGTAACTAAGCTATCCTCGGTTGTCGTGGAGTTTCGTTGTTTTCTTGAGATTAGTACGTTAGTCTTGTAGGTAAGTAACGTACACTCGAGTGCCCCAAATCCTTGCTTCTATAAGATCTGGCTTTTGTCCTCGAGAGGCTTCCTATAGAGTCTTTTTCCACTTAAGAGCACTAGTCGGGGAACAGTCTTTTATCTAGGCCGCATACTTAATAGCCTCCGGCTATAAGATCTTAGGGACTAAGCTGTTACGAAGGAGCTTATTTCCTCGCTCCCTAATAATACGGCGAACCTATCGAGATAGCTCTATATTGTTAATTATTGCAGTAGCTCCTTCCCGAAGGGTACGATTAAGGCGCTCTGCCACCCCTACTTAGTAGTGCCTATACGGCGTAATGGACTCGAGTTCAATGCCTTTGGACAGACACTATATTGCCTACGGGCCCTTGCTAAACTCGTTGTCTACTTGGTATCTCTTAATAGTAATGGATCTCGTGCGCTCGAGCAATTTGTATAGAGTACGAAGCTTTTCTAGAGCATCCGTTTTCAATTTTAATCGAAGCGTAAAGGTTTCCCTTATTGCATCGTCGGTAACAAAGGTAAAGTATTTTGTCTTGTCCTAAGCTATAACAGAGTAGGGACCCTAAGTGTTAACGTGGAAAAGGTCTCCGAAGTCTTTAAACCGGCGTTTAGCTAGGTCCCTCGGGATTTTCACTATTGCCCGAGTCGTCGCATAAATAGGGCAGATAGCACTAGCTCGGGCTTTAATTTGCCTTATAGTAACGTTCATGCCTACGCTTTGCTCTATTAGCCGAATTATCCGGTCTAGACTAAGGTAGCTAAGTCGTCGATGCTCTTTCTAAATAGGGTCGTCGAAATCGACATTTGCTATAATAGGAAGAGCCTTAAGGTAGGTCTCGAGAGGAGCATTATAGCGCTTCACATAATAAAGGCTATTAATTAAGTAAGCAGTGGCAATCTAAAATCCCTATGGACTAAGAATAACTATGCCGCCTTTTTGGCCTAATAACTATAAGCTATAAATTCCTGCTTTTGCAAGTCGAGAGAGTAATAGCAGATTGCAACGACTGCTTAGAGCATACGCAACGTCTGTTAGGAGTAGAGTAAACGGGTCGCTATTAATATCTTCGACAGTAAGTTCGATAGTTCCTCCCCCTTAAATAGAAATAGACCCTCTATTTCTAGCGGTACTTACGTCGGAGTAAAATCGTCGGAGTGTCTTAAAGAGTTTGTCGTTGTTGTAGATGTATATATTTGCTCTAGAGTCGAGAATCTAGGAGTCTGGATCTACTAGGGTTAACATAGATGTAGCGGCAAGACATAGTGGATTTTGCGAGCTTAACGTTGTAGATTAATTAAGCTCGCTAGAAGGCTATAACCGACCGAGATTGTTCGTAGTTGTAATCGAACTGTTAAACTCGACAATCGTATAGTTTGCTTCCGTAAGCTAGTCTTGCATAGTACTAAGATTGTCTTCCTTAGTAATAAACTCTTTAGCGTACTCGTCGCTACGGACATCGGCAGCGTAGCCGAGACGAGAGTGGACATAGATAAGAGAGAAATATTCTTCCTAGAGTTGTCCGGAACTAAACTCTAGACTAGAGTCCGTTCTAAGTAATCTCGGAGGACAGATAGAAGCAGCATAAGTGTTTATAAAGTTAGTAACTAAAGCGGTTCTATTGTTATGCAGTTTATCTGTAGTAACGACTATAGTGGGATCGCTACGCCTATAGCGTCTAAACAAAAACTCCTAAACTCCCTCCCCCTAAAAATAAAGCCTCCCCTCCTTAGAGCTCCTCCCTATAGCTATAGCACCTTCTATCTAGTAGGTACTATTAGCAAGGGTTAGAGTTAGGGAGTGTAGGTAGGCCTTACCTTCGGAGGAGCTGTTAATAAAGTCTTTGTTAGCTTGTGCTAAGGCTGTTTAAAAGGAACACTCGTCTATAGTAGCGGTAGCGACTATGTTAGAGATCTTTGTTAGAGACTTTAAAGCAGCGGCGTAGCTAAGATCGGATGTAACGGTCCTGCTTTGTTTTATGTTGCGCCTTATAACAGCTAGATCGACAAAGGCTAGTGCTCCTATGTAGCGAGGTTTGTTATCTCGTCCGCTTCCGGAGTACCTAGTACCTTTGTTAGCATTAAACTAGGGACGGAGGTTGGGATGTAGTATCTAGCAGTTGTCTTCTTAGTAGCCGGTTATGCCGCATCCGGAACATCTTCCTCGCGGATCTCTTTGCTAGTCTTAATTAAAGCGGCTAGTTCTAGTAGTTCTGTTGTTCCCGTTAACATAGCTACCTTATAATAGACGGCCGTAGGCCGGTCTTCTATTGTCGGTAGCGGTCTAGTTGCGATTAGAGTATCCACCGCTTCGTTAGGTAGCAACGGCCCTCGGCAGGTTTAACTTAAAGGTTAAGAGTTAGGTAATAACATCTTTAAGGACGCTAGAGATAACTTTAGCATTAAGCAGTATATACTACTAAGTAACAAAGGCGTCGTACCTGCTGCTAAGTCCTAAGATAATTTTGCTAACGATTATTTGGTCGTCGTAGTAACTATTTGCTTTAACGATGTCTTAGGCTGCCTCTTTAATAGCATTAACGTATTCCTGCGCGCTGTCAAAACGATTAATGTAGTAGGAATTGAATTTGGCGCGAGTAGACTGCTCGGCTCTAGTATCGGAGACTCTGTATCTTGTTATTAGATGCTAATAAGCTTAGAGAGGATCCGTAAATAGAGCTAGTTATACTTAAAGAGTCGGGGAAACCTATATAGTAAGCAAAGCCAGGGCGGTGTTAATAACGCGCCTTCCTTTGTCGTATTCGTCGAGGTAGAACTTATATATAGATAGCCTCTAGCTAAAGTCTATTATATCGGCTTAGGTCTGTTAGCGTAAGCCGCTAGCACCCTCTAGATCGATCGTCGCACGACGTTAGTCCTTAGCCCTTTTTTTAGCGGCCTTATAGTGCTTAAGTTCTTCTTTAGTAAGCTAGCTACGAGCTTTCTTAACTCGAATCTGCCGTTTGGCCTTCCTAGTCGGAGCTGGAATAACCTTAGTTAGAGTAAGATACTAGTCTCTAAGACTAGGAATAGGTTTATCAAATTCCACTTCGTAGTCGAACTCGACGAGATCTTCTAGTAGGGCGGAGCTACCTGCTTTAAGGTTATAGTCTATCGGGTTTAGACAAGCAGCTAGGCGGTAAACACCGGTAAATACGTCGTGGTTGCCTATTACTTAAGCTACGATCTTAAAGTTACGCTGCTATTTGCGTAAGTTTTCTTTGCCGCGAAGCAGCTAAGATAGAAGTAGATCTATTATAATTTTTAGTATAGGGTCTCTTTAACGCTAAAGAGAAGTAAAGCTAGTAAGCTAAGCTAAGTTGAGTTATGCGTAGCGGTTATGCTTCCGGGCTCATAACCTGTAAAACTAGGCTATAAGGACAAGGGTGCATAAGGTAAGGGTAAGAGTATATTATGTGCGTTAAGGAGTCTAAGTACAAGTGCGTCCTTAGTCCTTCTTTTAAGCCCTCGAGGGCTAAAGCCCTCTTATCCTTAGACAAAGGTCCTTCCTTCCTATTGTCCTCTAGATCCGGAAATAAGGTGTGTAGAGTCCCTTTATTTAACACGAATTGATTATCGTAGACACAGTCGGCGGTGTAGCGTTCCACACGCTTGATGGTCGGCTCGCAGGAGTAGAGGGCGATGATGTCGTCGACTAGAGCCTGGCGAGCGGGTGTGAGCTTAATGGACTTGGATGGGTCTGGGTGCCAGTCTTCGGTCGAAGAGGTCTGGCGGACTTCGAATTGTTCGCCTGGTGCTGAAGACATGTTGGCGGATGTTCTGAAGGTGGCGGTCCTGATGAAGTGGTTTGCGAGGCGTTTACTGAAGACGGGGCTGCAGGTGAGTGGTTTGTGTAGCAGGAGAGGAGTTCTGAACATTTGTTGATGGGAATTTGAGGGGAGAGGTCTGTTCAAGAAGGAAGGAGTTTAAGAGATGTTTGTGCTACTTGACTGACGACACTCCGTTCCCGTCCGCGGATTTGTGACGCGTATATTTCGAATGGATGTGTCTGCTGAAGATGGAAGACGTGTTCAGTGATCATTGCTGCAAGTACAAGGTAGGATGTTGTAGAAGTGAGATCAAAATGACGAGCTGATCGGAGGGAGAACCTAAGTGCTCCGAAGTCTATCTCAATTCCAGACCAGCATCTCATTCAAGCTAGAACTAGCTACAAGGGGCGGTATGGGGGTTCAAGTGTGAGACAGATCGTGCCCTCCACCAACTGATGTTTGCTCTTACACACATACTTCCAACGATGAATCAACTTTCTCCTGTAGACTTCCGCCGGACTGCAGGTTCTATCGGTCAATGCCTGCGAGTAGGAAGTCGTCCATGAAGTCTGCGCCTGAAGCTGCATTCACTTGACGGCACTGAAGGAGCCTTACATGTGACACGATTCTCCTCATTTGCGGTTGACAAACAAAAGACTGTCCACACAGCTTTCTTCGCTCGCACTGAAGCCACAAAGCGTGCAAACATAACCATCCATGCCCAGCTTCCTCATCTAAGTTCTCTCGGCAAGCGCGCCTTCCACTCATACTCGCCCATTCCTTCAACTCCACCGGTACATCAAACACAACTGCAGCAAGCGACCTTCAAGCAAAAGTCCTGATCCACAATGGTCACGGCAGAGACGCAAAAGCGCTGGCTCACCGCCCCGAAGAGCAAGTTCCACAGCAAATTCCTCGACTACTCCGTATTTCCACCCCGCCACTCACCGTCTTCTTCCGACCTGACATCCTCCCAGATCATCCTCCGCAAAGACGCTGCCTGGGATCAACTTCCTCAAGCCACGCGCCAGCAACTCTACGACTTGCTCCCTCCCAGACCAGACGGAGAACCCCACGACATTAACGTCAATCCCCTCAAGTCTCCGCATGAGAAGTACATCCGACGAGCCATCAGGTCATGGCAGGAGGATTTGATTGAGGGAAAGGAAGCGAAAGCATGGCGTGAATCGGCCGTTCAGGCGGGGAAGGATCGTGATGCGGGCTTGTGGGATGACTTCAGGGAAGCGGAGCGGGAGAAGTGGTGGGGTGCGAGGGAGGAGGATGATGCGGATGAGCTGATGGAGGATGGGAAGGGGAAGCGCGGTGACAGCTGAGTTAGGGTTGTGTTGCTTAGGGTTAGAGAGGTCATGAGCGTTTCAGTGGCTGCGGAGGATGGCAAACGGGAAACGAAGACGACCAATTACGAGTATGCATAGCTTAGTTACGATGATTGCCGTAACGCTTTCGAATGCATCGGATCTGTTCTGCTTGTCTGAAGAAGTTGCGTTGCGGTGTTGATCCGATCGAACTTCAGAATTTGACGCCAGTTTCGACCGTTGGTCTCTGTTCTGCAACTATTCGACATATCTTCGCAGCATGACACCTTCATCTCTCCAACATCGCCGAACACACAATCTCCTCCTGATATCGAAGCTTCTCAATCAGCGCGATGCAGCGTCTCCATTCACACTTGTGCTCGACAGCTTGGAACAAGCAGGCAAGCCATTGCTGGCGGAATGCATGAAGCGAGCCAAAGTATGTGTCTTGACCGCGACCAGGACGGAACTTGCTAATCCATTTCCCAGCTGTCAAACACGAAAGTAGTGCTGGTCTCTTGGGAGACACTACGAAAGCCTCGCGACGCCGACGTCTTCGTGCGAGCTTGGAAGCAGAGTTTGCGGGAATGGCAGAATGAGATCTCCAATCACATCAAAGCAGACCCGGAGCAGAGTATGTCCGCAAGCTCTGTATGAACGACAGCGAGACTTACAAGCTCGACAGAAAAGCTCATCGTCTTCGACGGCTTGAACACACTTGCTGCTTCAGAAAGCTCACATCTTCCAGCTCTACTCTCATCCTTCATTGGTTCATCAAGCTCTATACTAGCACTATATCATACCGATGTGCCGCAATCACTACACATTGGGGTGCACAATGCGTATGCGCCTTCCGCTCTGACATTACTGAGATACCTGGCGACAACAATTTTCACTACACACTCCATACATCACGTTCTTGCGAGGAAGGCCGCTCGGGAACGGAGTCATGCCGAGCCGGTCTTCGGACTTGAACAAGGCGTTGAAGGAGTCTTGCAAGGACTGGGAGCGAACGGCCCCGATGGAGTTGTACTGGAGATGGAGCACAGGCGGAAGAGTGGTCGAGGCGTACGAGAATGGTACGTCCTGCCGCTTCGAGTGCAAGCTGCGTCTGCTACGTCTTCCGCCCGGCCTAGGGAGATTGTGACTCTGCTTGAAGACCACGCGGAGTACAGGTCACCGGAGGAGGCGGAGAGCGGGTCTGCGAACTCGACAGGAGAGGCAGATACGACATTTGAGATTGGCCTCACCGAGAAGCAGAGAAGAGATCGGGAAGGAGTCGTGCTTCCGTACTTTGATGCTCAGAAAGGTGGTGGAGATGGTGGGAGGATTCTGTATGATATTGGATCGGAGGATGACTGGGATGAGGACGAGGATGAGATATGATTCAATGAGTTCTGTCTTCATGTGATTGATGTGCCCGACGGCGCCTGTGTCCGTGAATAGTCCTTTGTGAAGAAGTGACGCCTCAGGCCGCACCTCGCAGCTTCCCGCAGAACTTTAGTTCTAGAGGTACCTTGAGCTTCATGCTCGCTTGCCTTTCTACACGCGGCACACTCTTCCACCACCAACAAAAACTTGAGGATGGATCGCAACTACAGACGAGACGATCGGCGAGACGACAGACGACCGAGGGAAGACACAAGAAACCACAAGCCGAGATTCGGTAAGAGGCCTCATTGTCGCAACCGACAACTGTCGCATGAAACTAACATTTCTTCAAAGAGCAAAACCGATCACGATCACCTGCCCGTCACGATCGTCGCGACGACCGAAGGCGATCGCCACCTGCACGAGGTCCGCCCCCTCCACGAGGACCTGGAGGACCGCCAGAACGTTCAGACCAAGGCCGCGAGCCGCCCCGCAGAGAGTCTGCAGCAGGCGGCGCACCACCACGAGGACCAGGAGCCAAGGGACCGCCGCGTGAACCCTTTGATGGCAGACAAAATGGGGCGGCTGCGAGGAGAGCGCCACGCGAGATCAAAGACGGGGACACTAGAATGGACGGGCCGTTCGAGGACGAAGACTCAGAAGCGGAGATGGCACGAGTGATGGGATTCAAAACCTTCCGCACAACGCAGAACACCAAGGTGCCCGGCAACGACAAAAACTATGGCGTTCACAAGAACAAGAAGGCCGAGTACCGCCAGTACATGAACAGAGTGGGAGGTTTCAACAGGCCGCTCGATGCGCTGCCTTGAGATTGATTGCAATTTGGAGGAGTCTCGCTTTGATCGCGAACTCCAGTGCACAACGTTCTTCTGGAGTGCTATCCTATCTGAATATATCTCCGACACCATAGGCGCCCAAGGCACGCCCCGAGCTCTACAGGTTTCGCCCAAAACATCTGATGGGGCCGAAACTTTACTCGCTACCAGAATCGCTGGTAGGACATACCTATCACCAGCTCGTGCTTCAATCTCGAATGCTGACGAGGCTTGCAGATCTGGCTGTCACTCCACATCAAGCTGTGCGCATTGGTTTCAAGAATGGGTTTCATCCGGCAAGCGACCTAATTTACACATCTTGGCGCGGCTCCGCGGCACGAAAGCTCCGAATTGATTGAGCCGCCGTATGATCAGCTGCATAGATGCGGGAGGCAATATGGTGTTCAGAGCACTGTGCAGCGTATCGCTGTCGCCGTCTGACCAGCACGCTGCAAAATCGTCAAGCGAACCGCTCGCCCCGTGTGCAATCGTTCCATCCTGCGCCATGGCGCGGTCTGCCTCGCTGCACGACAGGTCGTGTGAGGAGGGCGGGCAATATTGTCGAGATGACCGACAGTGTCTTGCCGCCGCAACGTCGTATACGCGACACACCATCGCTTCGGTGGACGTCAGGATGAACTCGAGGAAGTATAACTAGGTCTTCTCATCCGTAGGTAAATCAAAACTTCCAGCCCAAGCAGCTTTTCAACACAGTCTCATCCGCGCTTCGTCTTTGCACAGACTTCGCCTACCTTCTTGGTACCAATCGTTCGATCGAACATACTCTCACGCCATCTCCAAGATGCATTCCTTCATGCAGATTGCTGCCATCGCAGCCCTCTCAGCCCTCCCTCTCGTCTCAGCCCACGGCTACATCGAGTCCGTCAACGTGAACGGCAAGTCTTATGCCGGAACCTCTCCCGAATGGTTCTACCAGTCCAGCAAGCCGGACAGAGCAGGCTGGTACGCTCTGAACCAGGATAGCGGCTTCGTCTCTCCCAGCGCGTTCGGCACCGCGGACATTGTCTGTCACAAGAGTGCAACTACTGGCGGAACTCCTATTCCCGTCGCCGCTGGAGGGAAGATGGACGTGAAATGGGTAAGCTGACCACACTCCGTCACTGAGCCTCTGCGTATCGCAGGAACTGACACACTTCCAGAACACATGGCCTGAGAGCCATCACGGTCCTATCATCACCTACATGGCCGCCGTCGGAGGCGAGTTCTCTTCCGTAGACAAGACCAAGCTGAAGTGGTTCAAAGTCAAAGAAGGCGCTCTCATCAGTGGTTCCAACCCTGGCACTTGGGTGACGGACCA
Source organism: Zymoseptoria crescenta (assembly GCA_026122155.1). Classification (NCBI taxonomy): domain Eukaryota; kingdom Fungi; phylum Ascomycota; class Dothideomycetes; order Mycosphaerellales; family Mycosphaerellaceae; genus Zymoseptoria; species Zymoseptoria crescenta. The sequence goes on from JALRMM010000012.1 coordinate 112,952, forward strand.
GTTGATCGCCAATGGCCTGGTCGACTCAGTCACCGTTCCATCGAGTCTCAAGGCGGGTAACTACGTCGTGCGCCACGAGATCATCGGTCTGCACTCTGCGGGTCAGCAAGACGGAGCTCAGAACTATCCTCAGTGTACGTCCTCCTTGCCTTCCTCACTCACGAAGGATTTGCTAACGCATGACACCCAGGCTTCAACGTCAAAGTCTCAGGCTCCGGCTCGGTGGACCCCTGCAGCGGCGGCGGTGCGTCGTGCGCAGTCGGCACAGCGCTCTACAAAGCCAACGACGCGGGTATCCTCATCAACATCTACCAGACGCTGTCGAGCTACAAGATCCCCGGCCCGGCTCTCTGGAAGGCTTAGAGGGCTGTCTGGGATGATGATGAAGTAGTGTCAGAGACGCGCAAGGGAGAGGAAGAGGAGAAGCTTGAATTGTTGCCGGTCGACATTGCGGGTGTGTCTGTCGTTACAATTGAGTCGTAGGGTTTCGCAAAATGGAAGACTTTTCTGGTGGTTGATCTGTCACTCAAAGTACTCCAAGAACGCATGAAGGCGTGCTGCAGAACATCATCTCAAGTCCAGTTTGTCATCACCCCAAACTTTTCTGCCGTGGACGGTTCGCTCTGCTTTTCGTCGGGCTGCCACACCTGGTCGCCATCGGTCGTTCGCCTCAAATGCAAAACATTCAGTCAAGCTCCCTCGGCAATGCAACGTAAGCACGCACATAGTGTCCGGTCGCGTACCGCCGCCAAGGGATCTTTTTGAGGCCCCTGAACCCTTTCCACTTCGTCACAGCCCCAATATCTCTTACAAGAAGGTAGTAATCAACCTGCGTAGGTTAGGAATGTCCGTCTCCTCTAAAGATAAGAACGGTGCTCACTCTTGCAAATGCTCCACGTACTCTCCGTTCGAGACCGAGCACACCGGAACTGGAGACTGCGTGTAGCCGAACAACTTCGACTGTAGTGCATTGAAGGTATGCTCGCTTCGCATCTTTAAGCGTTGTACCTTGTTCCTATCGGCGGCGGATTAAATGATCGGCCCTAATTCCCTTGCATTCGGGATGTTGCTTAAAGAGGAACCGCAATTCGTCAATGACCTCCAATTGGGTCAAGCGTTTCTCCTTATGATACTCCGCCAGACTTTCGAGGTACTCTTCGGTCTACTCTTCGTCCGATTCTGGGTCGTCCGCCGTCCGGGTGTAGTAAGCACGCAGATATTCAGTCAAGATATGCGCTCCTGTGGCGAGGAGAAGTACACCTCGGCAAGGAAGCCGGGATCTTGGTCCACTTTCCGACCGCTGAATAAGTTGCAGACAAGTGTTCCGCACTCGCCAGCTTTGCTCTCGCGCGCGATGTTGCCGACCTGAAACAAGGAGTTGAGAATTGCACTCTTGCCTGCTCCCGCGCTACCAGTGATGCCGACAACAATCTGCTTCGTTTCCCGCTCAACCAGCTTGTCGATTTTGTCTATCAAGTGGTCCGCGTGTTCGTCGCGGTAGCCAGAGTTCTTGAAAGGCTCATAGAGAAGCGCATGCATGCTGCTATCGTTGCCGTCCACCGTCTGCCACGCCTTCGTCTTTGAGATCACATGGGTCTGTTGCTCTTGCTTCGGTTCGTACGGAGAGACTGGCTCGAAGTCGACGGTGTCCACGGTGAAGACTTCTTCATGGCTTCGCTTGTGCGCGGTAGTCATAGTGATAGCGTCAGGATGTATCGCTAAGGTTGCTGTTTTAGTGCAGACCCGATACCGAGTTATGATTTTGAGTGTTAATGTGGATGTCGAAGGTTGATGGATTTAGGAAGTGGCTGAAAGGTTGTAGGGCGAGAAGAAGTCGTAGATTGTGTTCTTGTGTTGGGTAGAAGAAGGAAGAAAGAGTTGAACTAAATGGAGTGTGATTGGGTAATAGGTGAACGACATGTGTTCGGGCCAAAGTCTGCACGGAGGGAATTGCCTTTCACATGAAAGAAGTGTGCTGAAGGTTGATAAATTAGATGATTTTGAAAGTGATGCTTACTGAAACAGATCTCGCTTTCCCGCTGTGCTTTCTTCGTACTGGCCATGATTTGATGCATCGCATCTCGCTTTTCGCCCGTGAGTCTCTCACTTCGAGATTCGTTCGAGCCATCGCATGTCGCTTTTCCGCCGTGAAGCCTCTACTCGAGTGCCAATCCCGATCCGCGCATCTCGCAGGCTTCGTCCTTCCACCGTGAACGTTACGCTTCACTCCCGCTGCCTGGCATATACAACGCAGTTGAGGTCCCTCCGCATCGAGTGCACCACACTGCGAGCGCTTCCTGCCGGCCCGTTTCACCGTCTTCGTCTGCCCGTAAGCTCTAGTGGAAGTCCTTCCACAGCGCTTCGAAAGCGCGCCGCATGGGACCGTCCAGATGCTCCCGGGCCTCCTTCAGGTTCTCCAGCAACTCCTGCTGCAGTTTCACCTCCTCGGGACTGGTGCCTCCTTTGGCCTCACACATCTCGTCAAAGGCCTTGCGGAAGTCCTGGAACACAAGACTGACATCGGTTTGCAACGTAGCAAGACCATTCTTCAGAAGGTTGTCAATGTCATCCTTGATGCCCATGTGCACTGCAGCCCAAACGCCACCAATTTGGGTCACTTCTTTGCGAAAGGTAGATTTACGGAGGGCTGGCCAGCCCTCTGGAGGACGCTTGAGCTTGACCTTCTCCTTGGTGACGGGATCGATAACGGTGGCTGTGAGTGCGGCGGAGGTCAGTCTGTGTGCTCTTACGATAGGAAACGGATGGTACGCACGTTTGAGCTGAACGACTTTACCGTAGATCGGAAGCATTGCGCTGATGAGGTATGCATCCTCCTCTGCAAAGCCTGCCTTTCTCCGAATCTCTCTATGCGGATGTCAGTTGGGAACAATCGGATGGAGGCTGCGGAGTCTTACTCGAGGCCTTGAAGCATTGTCTCTGACATCTTCTTCCTGGCCTTAGTGAGTTCTGGCTTGCCAGTGTACAGGAAGTGAATGAACGGAGCCAGATTGACATAGAGGGAGTTTGCATCCGCTGTGCCGAGTTAGATGGTGCGGGTCACAATGGCTTCCTCTGACTTACCCGTCAAACTTTCCACCATTGAATCGAACATTTCATCGATGTCCTCGTTCATGGTCTTGCCGAAGCTGTGGTGAGCCTGAACGACTTTGCCAAAGATGTGTGTCATCTCGGCCGATTTGATACCGATGAGATCGGAGCTCATGTTGATAAGAGTACTCTTCGGAGTGAGTCGACGATGCCCGTTTCGCTTCATGACAGCTAGGAACGGGGATGTGTTGAGTTTATCCTCGTAATCAGTGCAGAGATTGCCGGCCTGAACCGACCAGTCTTGCTCTTCCTTGCAGACAGCATCGATGACGAGTTCCTGAAGCCTGGTATGGAACTGCACGAAGACAGCCTCGATGATACCATCACATTGCACCTCTGGTTTTTTGAGATGGTTGTCCAAGTCTGCCTTCCGCTCCATTGGTGTCCTTGAAGTATAGAGCTGCAGTCGACTGAGCAGCGATGGAATAGTAGTGTCTTGGCGGTGGCGCGCCTCATTCAGACGTGCTTCGTTCGGAAAGGTCGAGATCAAACGGCGCAAGTCCGGAATGTTCGTATCTTCAATCGACAGCACCGGAGCCGCCTTTGGCAAGTAGCCGGCGAGATGCTTTGCGTATGCGGCGTTCGATACAGAGAACACCGGGATCACAGCAGCAGACTTCGTAATGTCGGAAAGCTTCTCCTGAAGCTGCGTTTTGTTGTGCTCACTACGCATATTGATGCGGTGGGCACGTGCCGCGTTGTCAGCGTTCTTCACAAGAACCTCCAGCTTTCCTTTCAGTCGGCCCAGGGCAGCAGCTTGGGCATCGTCCCCCATCTCTTCGGCATTCTGGATTTGATCGTCGATGGAGGCCATTTGTTGGTCCAGGGCGTCGTATTCCCTCTTCAGCTTGTAGAAGTTGTCCTTTTGGCTCTTCGTGCCCGAAGGCATAGTAGCATCGCCAATCCTGTCGGCTTTGGGCGAAACGATGACGACCCTGTTGTTCCCGAGCCCACACATCTTCTTCACTTCGGAAGATACGCTCGGATCGTCCTGCGCGCGGGCAACATCGGTGACGATCACGGCATGAGTGGCCTCTTTCGAATGTAGCAATGCACTCAATTTGCGGGTGCGATTACGATCAGTAAGCCCAGGCGTGTCTAGAAAGGTGATCCCGAGCTTCGTAAGAGGATCGTTGAAGTGGAAGCAAATCTTTGTCACGAGCGGCCACAGCGAGGGCCCGGAGCTGCCATCGTCTGCGTCAATCTCTGTAGCATATTTCTCGATCTGGGATGACAGATCGCCTGGCGTAGATGCTGTGACTGTTACAGTCTTCTTACCACCAACTGCGCGCCGGATCAAGTCGTCAGACCACTGCATAAACTTCCCGAGAATGGTCTGGTCATCCTCCGTTTCAGCTTCCTCGAGGAAACGGCGGACTTCCTTGAGGCTCTGGCACTCTGGCCGGTCCTTGAACAGCGCGAGCAATGCGGTGGTCACCTCAGTCTTGATGGTGGGATCTTCCTCTGAGCTCACGCCCGCATCTTCTTCATCCGAGCCATATGTCGCTCGGTAGTAGTCCCGAACGTATCCAGCTAGGATGTCGCGTCGATCCTCGTACGGATAGAAGTAGATCTCCGCAAGGAAAGGCGCACTCTGATCTTCTTTCGGCGCACAGTATAGGTTGGATGCGAGGGTACAACTGCGGCCAGAATCGCCCTCGCGCGCAATATTACCGACCTGAGCGAGAGAATTGATCGTGCTACTTTTGCCTGCGGAAGGTCAGCCACGTGTCAGCTGAAGAGGACTGAGCGCCTTACCTCCGCCCATGTTACCGCTGAAACCAACAGTAATGCCTCGCTTCTGTTGCTGAAGGAGACTCTTGTTGGCAAGCTGGGTCAAGTTCTCAGTGAGATGATCCTGGTGCTTCGAACGCGCGAATGGTTCCGTGACAAGATGATGGATATGGCGGTTGCCGTCTTCCAGTGTCGCCCACTCCTTACTCGTCGTAACCGATTTGGGACATCCCTCCTTGCGCGGGTCGTATGGAGGAACCTTCTTCGTGCTCAGGCTGTCCAGAGTGGGAAGGTCGGCCACACTGAGGGGCCGCTTGCGTGCTCCGCTCATCGCTGTGGTGATGAGACTTGTGTGCTGTATGATGTGTGTGTGCGAAGGACGCTGTGGTGTGATGTTGTAAGGGGTTGTTGTATGAAGGTGGGGGAAGTAGTGATGTTGAAGATAGATGTTGGTGTGGTATAGAAGAAGGAAGAAGTAAGAACGATGAAAGATGAGAAGTGAAGCTATATAAACCGTGTAACAGCAATGCAGCTCGGCCGTAGCATGTGAGAAAGCCCTTCGCTATTCACCCCAAAGGCGTGTGATGGAGGTAGTGAGGTGAATATGTGCCCAAGACAGCTTGTGACTGAGGCGTCGGCTCGTGGGATATGTGATCTTCTGCGGCAATCCCAAGGGCTGCGTCTCAGAAGTGAGCTTCGATGCCAGCGAATGTCGCCTGTTCTCCTGAGGTGAGTACAGGCGTGTGATATCAGCTGCGTGGTAAGGTGAATTTGGCAATTGCTTGTGAAAGGGCGGGTTCGTGGCGGCGAAGATCTGGTGAAGGACAATGCTAGGTCCAGCTTCTACTGCTGATCAGCTGTCTGTTATTAGTGGCCATACTGGGTGAAAGGGCGCAGCTTGCTGCAAGTCGATACGTCGTCGAAGTCCAGTACCGTAGGGAGGAGCAGACGCTAAGGAGGTCCGCGGGCCTGAGAGAAAGCAAGCATTAGCAATTTATCTACATCTAGAATTCTTTTTCTATAGACGTAAGGCCACCCTCTGATCCTGCCGGCACGTCTTCGTTATGCAGATGCAGTAAGTCGAATCATCACCTCGCTCCCCACTCCAGCTTGAACCTCCCTTCCGTCTTCTCATACCCGCTCAATTTCTCCACGACCTCTTCCGCCGTCTTGCCCTCCACCATAATCCCGCGATTGCTTTCGGACACGAACCCGCTCTCGACAGCCGTGTTCACCCACTTCAGAATCCCATCCCAGTATCCTTCAACGTTGTACAGCACCACGCCTCGCTCGTGAATTCCTAGCTGATTCCAGGTCACCACCTCCATCAGCTCTTCTAATGTTCCGTAGCCTCCACTCAATGCCACGAATCCTCCTCCCGGCCCGGACTCGATGACTTCTCGCGCCATCATCTGTTTCCGCGTGTGCATATCCTTGACCACTGTGAATCGGCCGTAAACGTCCTCGTCAATCAACTTCTGCACTTTGTCCTCGTCCAGCCCATCTCCTCGATTGCTTCTCTCGTACTGGAGCAGCGCTTCAGGAATGACGCCGTGCACTGCATCCGGTCCGGAAAGGGATACGAGAGTCTTCGCGATCTCGCCCATGACTCCAACGGTACCACCTCCGTATACGAGTCGGATGCCATGTTTGTGGAAGGACTGTGCGAGTTCGCGAGCGGCTGCGAGATGGGATGGGGAGGTTCCTGGGGATGCGCCGCAGCTGGGATAATCGGTCAGTCTCGCCGTTTGAGAAAGGGCACGGGGAGAGCTGGGCATACAATACACAGACGGTAGGCGGTTTCGTCTTCGAAGGCACGATCTGTCCCAAGGCGCTGACATCAGCTCCGGCGGCGGCGGCCATGGCTGCGAATGCTCTGGTTGTATTTGAGAACGAGTGCTGGTAAGAATACTGCTTGGACAAAGGAAATCGAACAGATCGAGACCTTCTTAGCAGAGACACAATGTGCGGTGGAGAAGAAGAAGACGGCGGATTGAGTCAGTCAGAGTAGACGTTAGTTATAGCTTGGGACGCTGCGCATGCTTGACGTAGACTTCGCGATTGGTGAACCTTGGTAGAGCCATGTGACTCGACCCGGCAAGGGATAGTTTGGTAAGTGAATGACCGTCGAGCATATGGCCTACCGGACAGCCAAACCAATCGAGACGGTGGGGGGTAGACCTTTGCCTTTGTCCATGGCCGAACCGAATGTGGATGTCGCAGGTGATGGTATGACGAGGTGGTGCAGCTCGTGGTCAAAGTGAGATCAATGCGGAGGTGACTCCGCGAGAGCTCGTTCCTTGTTGGACCGCATGTGCTTCGTCTTGCTTCTCGACGTCACCCTACGTATAACACGAGAGTCTCCTGGGACGATACGACGATAGACTGCTCATATCACCTGCGATTCCTGCGACCAATAGCCTGCCGAAGGAATACATCACCATCACAGCCATCATGGCTCAACCCTACGACTACATCAGCAAGATCGTGAGCTTGGGAGACAGCGGTAGCGGCAAATCAAGTGTATGCCATTCTCCCAACTTCCTCCCGCTCAGCAGTCCGCTGATGTACATGTCCAATTCATAGCTGACGATCCGGCTTTGCGAAGGTCGTTTTGTCTCCCACCACGACGTCACCATCGGCGTGGAATTCGGCTCGCGAATCGTGCCCGTAGGCCCGCCCGCCAGTCTCGAATACAACATCAACAACCCTTCACATACACCTGTCGCTCCAACTCCTCAACCTGCCAAAGATGCGAAGTCAAAGGGTACGCCGTCGAAACCCAAGACACCGGAACAGAAACATATGAAACTGTCATTATGGGATACAGCTGGGCAGGAGACGTACAAGTCGATAACAAGATCGTACTTTCGTGGAGCTTCGGGCGCGCTATTGGTCTTCGACATCTCACGGCGGAATACATTTGCATCGGTCACAGCCTGGCTACACGATCTACGGCAAATAGCAGAGGACGATATCGTTGTGGTACTGGTGGGAAACAAGTCCGATCTGGCGGCTGCGTCAACGGTATCGGGAGATCAGAGTGCGGCGAATAAGAGGCAGGTGACAAGAGAGGAGGCGGAAGAATGGTGCAAAGAGAACAAAGTCATGCAGTATGTAGAGACATCAGCGAAGAGTGGCGAGAACGTGGAAAGGGCGTTCTTGGAGGTCGCGGAGAGGATATACCAGGTATGTGAGCTTTGCTGCGATTACTTGCGTATGCTAACGACGTGTGACAGAACATTGAGGCGGGCAAATACGACCTGAATGATCGAAGAAGTGGTGTGAAAGGTCCGGGAGCTGGCGGCGGACGAGCGGTGACACTAGGAGGACCAGACCGCAATGCAGCAAAGAAGGCAGGATGTTGCTGATCTGTAGCTGCAGCTACTGGTGCTGCAAAGATCACGAGCTGACCGGTATCGATCTTCAAGACTTTCACATGCTATCTCTCACATTGGCGTTGACGACTGCTCATCGGTCTCAGATGTTGACTCGATCACATGCCACAGCTGGCTGGTTCTAACATAGCTGCATGCCTCTTCTCTGACCTTCTACCGGACACCAACAACGTTCAACATTACCTCGATCTTTCGCCTTCCTTCAATATTCTGACTCACTTTCATCAACCGCCAACGAATATCGCACCACAGCGGGCATCTCCGTATCCGATCCGTTACGTTCCCACGCAGGCATCGCCACTTCGTAGCGTCGGGAGCACCGCCACTACGTGACGACTATTCCACATCAATCACATCGACTTGTGCGGCACACCGACCATCTCACACGCCCGACTTTCTGGTGTCACGGAATTGAGCTTGCGCGCTTGCAGCTGACAGCAAACCGAGCCGCTTCTTTACTGGCTGCTTGACGAAGTCGATTGAACGATACCATCAACCTCGACGGCAACGTCCGACATCGCTAGAATGGGTCTTGTACGGGAGCGATCTGAAGAGGAGCTTCTCGCCATGTACAACGTGAGCATCCAGAAAATGCCCCCTCACGATTCGAAGCAGGAGCAGTTACCACATACTATTTCGAAGGCGAGGGAATGGGAGGCTCTGACCTCTTGGATCCGGAACGTTCATCAGCTCCTCGCACAACCGTTCAGAAACGATGAGCACCACGACGAAATTATGGAAGACCTCGTCAGGAGTATCGACGAGATTCTGCAAGAGCCGGAACGGATTCTGGTAGGGACTCTGGTGGGGCGTGCTTCGAAGTTGGATCGGGTCCATGGCATCAACATGCTTAACGAAGAAGTGAAGGACGAAATGCAACGCCAATTAGTCCACCACACGAAATCCCCGGTCCCAATCTTTTCGATCTCGAACGTCGAATACGCAAAGCATCTCGCTGGCTTCTGGCCGCTCAATGAACGCGCTCCGACTCTGTCCGTGGAGGAAACCAACGTGCCCGACCTGCGCAGACTGATTGCTACCTTTCCAAACGCAATTCGTCTACGCGAAATGCGCCAGGTGGTGGATGTCATCATCCCGTCCCCTTTCCAAACGCAATTCGTCTACGCGAAATGCGCCAGGTGGGGGATGTCATCATCCCGTCCCGACTCGATCGCTTGAAAGTCTTTGCCTCGGAAGTGGGCACGCATGAACAGCTGCGCAATGAATTGCTGAAGGTCCTGCCTCAGACGAGGGCAATCATGAACGGTCCGGTACAGCGCGCATTCGGTACGCTGCAGAGGGACTTTCGATAGGTGTCTTGCTTCGAGTTGACACGAGAGGACGGGGATCTCGAACCAGGCGAGTTCAGCGCAAATCGGAATGCGGCGAGGAAGGTAGATTGAGATTTTCAACGGAAGCCTCTGCACAGGCGGATCGAGGCAACCAAATCAATTCGAATGGGGCTGACTGGCGACGGCGCGAGATGGACTGCAGTGTATCACATGAACTACAACTAGCAGTCCCAGGGAATGACAGATGAATTAGCAGACTACCTCCTGTCCGATCTCAAACGTCTCTTACAGGTCGTTCGCTCGGTGAAACGAGCGAGACTCCGCTTAAGTCGGTTTGGAGGGCTTGACAAGTTCACCACGCCTGTGCCTCATTTTTCCAACAGAGACGCGAGCGCTCCAGAACCTCTTAGTAGTGGACCAGACTTTGGTCGTGCTAATTGATCGACCTGTCGGGACTAATTGAGTAGGATAAAGGACTGCGTGGTCTCATATCATAACGCATCGCCTCGGTAACCCTTAATCGGGCCCTGCCAACCCTCCTCAGCCAACGCCTGCTCATGCCCAAGTCATCTTCCCGACCAATCTCAACCGTAACCTCGATAGCTTCGTCTTCTCGTACTGCTTCATATTCAACTCATTCCAATCCATCCCGTCCGCTCATCTTCTACGACCTGCCAAGGCTGGCGAGGTATTGCTCACGTTCCGCTCGGATCGCTTGGAACTGGCTTCGGAACTCCTCCATCATCTCTCTCGCATGGACCAGAGCCCTCAAAGAATTCTCCTGCGCCTCGCGCTGCTCAGCTCCTACGGCTGCGCGGTGTGAAATCCTGACGGAGCGCTCGACGCAATCGATGATCAGTGGAATGGTGACTTCGAGCCGCTGCTGCTCTGCGTTGAGACGCGATTCATCTGAGAAGGTTGCAAGATGTGCGCGCAGGTCGGCGATGTTCGTCTCGGCCTCGGCTGAGGTTGATGCATTGACTGCCTGCTCTGCAGTAGATACCGAATAGACTGGAGCCTCCAATTCCCGCCTAAGGTCGAGGCAGTCTTGGTTCGAGCGGCTGGCGGTGGTGCTGCGATGGAGATCATCGCCAGCCTTCTCAGAGTTCGCCACCACGACAACGACTCGATTGATACCAAGGTCCTGCATGTAACGGACACGAAGGGAAAGATTTGGATCGCTCTGGGTGCGGCCGGCTTCCGTCACAAAGATGGCGTGCGTAAGCACTTGGTCATTCCGCAATGGTCCCGGAATGTCCACAAGGGAGACACCCTGCTCGAAGAGAGGATCTTGGAAGTGGATGCGAATGTTTGACACCAGCGGCCACAATGTCGAGCCCGTTTGAATGGCGTATTGATCGAGCTGAGTCAGAAGGCCAGCGACCGTCGGAGCAGTGACCGTTACAGTCTCTTTGCCGTTTGTAGCCTTCGCAACCAATTCACTCGACCACTGTACCAGCTTGGTGACGATGGCCTGATCGCCGCCTGCTCTTGATGACAGCAGGAGCTGAACCGCGTCCACGCCTTCGCATCCCGGCGCGTCCTTGAAAAGGGACGCCAAAGCTTTGCCCGCTTGCGACTCCTTGACGAAATTGTGGCCGTAGTACTCGCCAACAAGCTGGGACAGGACGTCACGTCTGTCAGTGGCCGAGAAAAAGGAGACCTCGGCGAGGAATGGCTCGGTTTGATCCGGTTTCGGTCCGCAGTATTCATGAGGGACCAAAGTACCAGCGCCGCACATACGCGAGATCTCGCCGGCTTGAAGAAGCGAATTGATCGTAGCGCTGCGGGCGAAGCTCGATTCTCCCAGGACGGCGATACTGATGCGAACCAGCTTGTACCGACTGTCTTCGATGCGCCTGATCAGATTCTCCACAGTCTCGTCACCACGGGTGGCGATCGCTCCGAACTGCTGCAAGAGCGAACGGTCCAAGCCTGCGCTGAAGTCGTCGAGCGGAATGAGCTTCATCTTGGTGAGATGTCCTCGCTTAGACTGTGTGCCGTGACAGAGGTGAGCTGCAACCGATCGATTCCGAGCGAACGCAGAGCGTGTGGAGCGACGGAGCTGTAGTTGAGAGTGAGGTGTTGCCGAGGTGATGTGGTGCGGAAGATGGATGTGCTGCTGAAGGTGAATGTGATGCCGGAGATGGATGGGATGCGGAAGAAGGATATAGTGCTGAAGGTGATTGTGATGTGATGTTGAAGACAAACGCTGCGATGGTGTTTGTGTTTGCCGCTAGAGCCTAGTGGAAGGAGGAAGAAAAAGTGAAGTGAAGTGAAGTGAAGCTGCGCTTAGCGGCGAGAGTCGTGGTCATGCATGTGCAAGAAAAGTGGTTGAGACAAATCGCATGTGACAGCATCGATTGAGGTCTTGCATTGACAGGTTCTATAGTGGTCATCAGCAGAAATGTGCATCCCACCACAGACATCTCACCATCCAGATCAATAGCCCTCGATTGGCCCTTGCCAACCTTCCTCAGCCAACGCTTGCTCATCACCCAGCTCCTCCTCGCGACTGAACTCCATCTTCTCCAGCTCTCTGCTGAAGTAATCCATCTCCTCCTCCAGCATTCCCTTGTCCACACCCATCACCTCCGTAAAGTTCCTCACATTCCACCAATGCGTCAACGCCCGCAAACTCTGCTCCAACGGCAGCGCATCCTCCACCGTACCATCAACATCACCCACACACGCACCTCCCATCCCGCCTCCGCCACCACTCAACCAGTCGTCCCGCAACTCCGCCGGCACAGAAAGCCACACCGCAGTGATGATCTTCATATTCCCTTGCCGCCACTTCCGTCCACAGAAAGGAACCTGCGATTTGAAGAGCTTCAAGGTGTAGAACCGCAACTGCTGCACGGGAATTTTGAGTGTCTTCTTAAGATGGTTGGAGCTCTTGTAGCTCACGAGCAGCAGTGCGCGATGAGTCTTACGGCGGGTGACCTTTTGCAGTACACGGAGGTAGTTGATTGCACTGAACATGTTGCGGTAGGAGTAATTTTTCAGCAGGGATGTCGGTAGTGGGGATTGAGCGTATCCGAGCTCGTCGATTTCAGGCGGGTGAGCGAATTCACTGTCCTCAAATACAGGAGAGAGGATGCTTTCCGGCTCGGCCTCGCGGTTGCGTTTGATGGGTGGTGGAGCGGCGTCGTCTTCAGAGTCGGATGTGGGAGCGCCATTGGGCGAGGTGGAGGTCACTGGTTCGGGGTCGGCTTGGCGGGAGGTGGATTTGCAGAAGGCGAAGAAGTTGCGGTCGGAGCGGTCAAGTTTGTAGTGGCATGCTCGGCCGATTTCTTGCGTTTGCCAGAGTTTGAGGATCAGAGGGACGTAATTGGAGTCGAGGAGGAGCTGGGTCATGTACTCGTATTGCAGAACGTGGGTCACTTTGAACCATTTCAGCAAGAGGAGCAAGATCGCGCTGAGGGCTTTCGCGGCGATCTCTTGGGTGCGGAGCTTGTCGAGTTCTTCAGCGGTATTCTCGATGCCGTCGGATTGGCCGTTGAGACCATTCTCGAGAGGCTTGGAGCCGTTGATGCCGTTCACATCATTGAACTGGATGCCAGCTTGCAGACCATTTTGGCCGTTGCCTTTCGTGACAAGATCCGTGACGTTTTGCAGTACTGCTTTCAGTAGAACGATGACTACGCTCTGCAGGTGTGGAAGAGAGTCGCGATAGTACTGGCTGACTTTGTTCAATTGTCGCTGTTCCTCGGTCTGCGGTACGGGTTGTCCTTGTTCGACCGTCTCCTCAGGCTTTGGCTTGGGCACCAATTCGAAATCATCATCGACAGGGAGTAAGTCATCCTCATCTGGGTTCTTCCACCCTCGTTCTTGCTTCATAAAGTCAACTCGAGCTTCCCACAGCTGCTTCATACCCCGAGTTGCTCGCATACGCTTAGCGAAAAGCTCTGCAGCCTCGAGAATGCTCGCTGGAATATCGGCGCCTTCCCACTTGCGACCAACAAGAGCATCCTGCAATTCGGTGCTCCCCTTTCCGCCAAGCTCGTTGCTGCTTGAGTCGAGAGGAGGGTACAAGAAAGGAAACATCTGGTTTGTTTGGTAATTCTGCTTCTTTCCCGCCTTACCTGGACCAGCAGGAGATGGCGGAGGTGACGGAGCAGGTGTAGCTATATGCACGGGCTGGTGCATAATCGATGCAGTCCCTACTGCGGGCGCTCCTGTGAAAGCCGAGTCCGACATCGCAAAACTCGGGCGTCGGTGCTTCAGCGGAGGCAAGATGCTGTTGTTCTCTGGCTCCAAAGGAAACAGTGGCGGCGGAGGTTGATAGGCGGGATATTTGGAGTTGATTTCCTGTCGAAATAGATGGTAGTCCAATGGCGAAGCTGTGATAATCGGCTGGCCGCGGGCATCCATCTCTTCTGGATCCTCGCGAAATGTCGCCTTGACCTTTTCGACTTCCTGAATGCCGCCAAAAGAGGCGAGGATAGCTTTCCATGCAAGGAGAAGCATTTTCGTCAACGGCACGGGCGAGGATTCGTCCCAGCGTAGCCGTGCAACAATCTGAGTGATGTAGTTGAGGAAGTTCGGCTCCAACACGAGGACATCTTGCTTCAATGCCTGTCCGTTGCCAGTCGTACGCGCAACCTCAACAAACAGATACATCAGCGTCAGACAGCACCAGAGCTCCACACTCTCGTCACCTCGCCGTGCTTGAGATTCATTTCGGGAAGGATTCTCAGGAGCCGTACTTTGAAAGTCCCTTTCGCAGATCCTCCTCAGTATCTCGTAAATCGTCTTCAGTCCTTCACACGAGCGTAGGGTATCCACCATTGCGACGATACATTGCACTTGTAAGCTTGAACTGGAGTACTCATCGAGCCTCGACCCACCAAAAGTGCTGTCTGGGAATAATTCCTCCAAAGCACAACCTTCTTGACGGCCAGCGGTCTCTTCCCATATGCCCAACCCAACGTATGTCAGAATCATAAGCGCCTTTGTGACCTGTTCCTCGTCCGAACCGTCCTCCAGTATTGCCACCCACTTCTTGACGAATGTTCTTCTTGCATCTTCTGTAATGTCCAACCAGTCGTGCTTCCCATCCTCAGCGGTCCTCCACTCATCATTGAACACCGACTGGCACTTCCTCAACTTGAGCTCCTCTTCCTCACTATAGCTGAACCACTCTTCCAATTCGACCGGGAATGACTGCGAGTCTCTGTAGTCGAAGTCGTAGACCTTTTCGTCGTCCGCAAGCTGCTGTTTCGGAAGGGGCTGGCTCTGAGGGAAAGTGCTTCGAATACGCCTGAGATCGGCAAGCGTGAGACTGTCTGGAGCTTCTTGCGAGAAGTCGATCTGTTCGGTGGCAGCAGTCTGGACCGGCGGTGCTGGAGGTGGCTGTTGAGGTGGAGGTGCCGAGTTCTCTCGCGTGAGGCCAGGTCTTGCGGGCACGGCTGCTCTCGTTGTTGGAGGATTCGATGTGGAGTCACTGGCTTCGCTGTTCCCTCCAGAGTTGTGTGCCGCGTTGGGTCTCACTCCGGCATCTTCATCATCGTCGACTGGTCTGAGCGTGGGACTCGACTCCCCTGCTGCTGGGAGGTCTGGATTCTCGACTTCGTCCATGGTCGCTTGTGCACGGTTTCATGAAGTACAGGTGCCGTCAATCGCATGGCAGGTATGTCAGACGAGCCAGAACATGGTACTCAAGATGCTCCTAGGCTTGCACTGCTCGCAGCCTTGGGCGTGGCCTCGAACAATGTTCGCGTGCGGAGGGGTGATGTTGCTCGCGAGGTCTCCGGCTGGAAATCGAGCTTCAATATTTGATGGGAGATGCCAGGATACACATGAATGTAGCCCGGCTAGCTTAAGATTAGGTTTATTCCCTGCTTGCCTGCCTCCTCAGAAATGCCCTCAGCATTCCCGTCTACAACATCGTCTCTCGCCAGCCGCTACACGCCGTGAGCGTTTACGGCCTACGTCGGCATGTCCACGCCAGACTGACGATGCATCGAGAAGCCATCTCGCCGGAAATATCCGCATTACTGAGAACGAAAAGAGCGGGAACCGAAGTCCAACGCACCATCGAATGAGCGACACGGCCTCACGCAACCGAACTCTGTACAGCTTACATTGTGATGTCTGGGCTATGCTCTACAGGAATCGCACCACTCCACATCTCACGGCGTTGACCCAATTCTAAGGCCAATCCGACGACGTTCTGCATAGGTAATCTCAAGGGAACGTATTCAGCGTGATCTCGGACGCGAGCAAAATCATTCGACATCACACTGTGCCGACCTCTCGCCAGTTGCTGCAAGCACCAATTAAACCACATTATTGTCTATTCAGTGATCGGACATGGTCGTCCGCTATTAACTCTGGCGACTTCGGGCAACAGGAAGCAAGACTTCAGTGTGGATTACTACTACTGCAAGGCAATGCAGCACTGTGTTTCGAATGCTGTGCAACTCGTCGACCGCTGTCACCACTTTGTGCAGCGTTTGATTGCAAGGCGCACTGTCGTGGCTGGGCTGACATCCAGGCGTACGGTACAGTGAACGCCTGTTCGGTTTCAAAGCAATACATTGACATGCCTGGACGCTTCAAGCATCTATCGATCTCGACGGAATGCCGCATCTAACGACGCGGAGCACTGTACAGATAACAATAAAGTCAAGGCTGGGCGGAGCCAGTCAATTGGCGACACTAGACCAGACCGACATCTCGCCAGTTACTCCAAGAACCGAATGTTGTCCGACTCGACGCAATGGAACGATATTGAGCCAACTCCTCGAGGCGCAGACCGTCGCGTTGTCTGCTAAATTTTCTGCGATGCCGGTTATCAGACCGCTTGCCGCTTGATTCTCCTCCAGTCGCTTGCGCATGTTGGCTGCCAATCTACATTCAATCTGCCGCGCAAGGCATATGTTGGCGACGCCTCTGCTGTGGCCATGTGTGAGATAGATTGAGGCTCGCTTCGATCCAGATCCGGATCACTGTCTATAACCATCAGGTTCGTTCATCTTCTTTGCGAACACTTCTTCAGCATCGCCTTCCAAGTCCTCACCATATCACCATGCACTTCTCCAATTTCATCATCTCCTCCTTGGTAGCAGGATATGCCACCGCCATCAACGGCAGAGGCACTTTCTATGGTGGCAACCTCCAAGGAGGCATGTGTTCCTTCGCAACCTACACCCTCCCCTCCGGCATCGACGGTACTGCCATCAGCAAACAGAACTGGGCTGGCAGCGGAGCTTGTGGTGCTTGTGTCAAAGTCACCGGCGCCAAAGGCACGGTCACGGCCATGGTCCGTCTGACGTGGAGCGATATATGTTACTTGAGCATACGCTGACCTCGACTAGATCGTCGACCAATGTCCTGAGTGCCCAACCAATGGCCTCGACCTCTTCCAGAACGCATTCGCCAAGATTGACGACATCAGCAAGGGTATCATCGACCTGTCGTGGGACTTTGTCGACTGTCCCATCTCCAGTCCGATTCAGTTCCGGATGAAGGAGGGCGTGTCGGCGTTTTGGTTCAGTGTTCAGGCGATCAATGCGAAGAAGGTATGTGGTTCTGTCTCACCCTGGTCCACGTTTGCTGATGGTTTTTGCAGCGCGTCAAAGATATTCAGATCAGCACGGACGGCGGTTCCACGTGGAAGAGTGGTTTGACGCGCATGGAGTACAACTTCTTCCAGCAGAGTTCGGGCTTTGGGGTCACCCACGTTGCAATCAAGGTGATTAGCATCGATGGCAAGGAAGCGGTTGCGAGGAACTGCAACGTGGCTGGTGGGAGTATATGCACTGCTGCCGGCAATTTTTGATCGGTTGATGGCGAATGGTCGCTCACTAGGTAGTTGTGACCGGCGTTGTTTCGTACATAGCTATGCAGCAAGAAATCCAACGTTGTGCGCGGTTGGCATATGCCTGCATCGAGCTCCAAAATTGACGGTGGCATCTCCTTCGCTCATCTTCCGCTCTGAGAGCCGTGTTGGTGAGTTGGAAATTGCTACCACGACGTCGGCTCTACGAAGTCTTCGAGAGCACGTAGAGATATCTCGGGCGGAAATTTGAGTTGTCAGACTACTTCGACGCCACATTGCATCTGCGTTGGCAGCGTTGCAATAGGCGTGTTCTACTCTTCGACGCCAGATCATAGAAGAAGCTTGTCATGTTGTGTTGATGTATGAGGTGCCAGCTCATGTTCGAACGAGGTCTGCATGTCGCGGAGAGAATCGGCAAGAGGAAGGCGCACGGACCCTATTCTTGGCGTAACAGGAGGACATCCGGCAAAACGAGTACACTCTACGACTTCACAAGCAACAGCTCCACTCACCCACCCCCAAACACCCTCATCATCACCGCAAAGATGCTGAAGAAGTATGTTCCATCATACTCACCGCTCTGATGAAGCCATTGGAGCTTCCGGCTGACCCGTCACAGCGGCATCGCTCGTGCTGCCCGCACCCAGGCGCTGCGCAGACCTTTCCAGCAGCGCGCATTCCAGCCCAAGACCTTTGCGCCCGCCATCGCGCACCGATTCGCCTCCACCGACGCCGCGAAAGATGGCAAGGTCCACCAGGTCATCGGAGCCGTCGTCGACGTGAAGTTCCCAACCGGTATTTGCCGCCCGCGCGAAGCTGAAGGAGGCCAGCATCTAACGCCTCGGTAGACGTCCTCCCACCCATCCTCAACGCCCTCGAGGCCGAAAACGGTGGCCAGAAGCTGGTTTTGGAGGTCGCAGTATGTCAAAAGAACTGATATGAGGTGGTTTAGAAAAGCGTGGCGCTAATGGGGACAACAGCAACATTTGGGCGAGAACGTCGTGCGATGCATTGCCATGGACGGAACCGAGGGTCTCGTTCGTGGACAGAAGGCTACCGACTCTGGCAACCCCATCATGGTGCCCGTCGGCCCAGGTGTCCTCGGACGTATCATGAACGTTACCGGTGACCCAATCGATGAGCGCGGCCCGATCAAGCACGACAAGAAGCTCCCCATCCACTCCGAGCCTCCAGCTTTCACCGACCAGTCCACCTCTGCTGAGGTGCTCGCCACTGGTATCAAGGTCGTGGATCTCCTCGCCCCATACGCCCGTGGTGGTAAGATTGGTCTTTTCGGCGGTGCCGGTGTCGGCAAGACCGTGTTCATTCAAGAGCTCATTGTAAGTGGGATATGAGGAGGCGACAACACAACACGAACTAACATGGCATGAAGAACAACATCGCCAAGGCCCACGGTGGTTTCTCCGTCTTCACTGGTGTCGGTGAGCGTACCCGTGAGGGTAACGATCTGTACCACGAAATGCAGGAGACTGGTGTCATTCAGCTCGATGGCGAGTCCAAGGTGGCCCTCGTGTTCGGACAGATGAACGAGCCTCCAGGTGCCCGTGCCCGTGTCGCTCTTACCGGTCTGACTCTTGCCGAGTAAGTATGACCATGGCAATAAGCTTCTGGCCATGCCAATAGCTTCTTGTATAAACTGTGAGAGCGTCCGCTAACTCTTGGGTGGTTAGGTACTTTAGGGACGTCGAGGGACAGGACGTGCTCCTCTTCATTGACAACATCTTCCGCTTCACCCAGGCCGGTGCTGAGGTTTCAGCATTGCTAGGCAGAATCCCGTCGGCCGTCGGGTACCAGCCAACTCTCGCCGTCGATATGGGTGGTATGCAAGAGCGCATTACCACCACCAAGAAGGGATCCATCACCTCCGTCCAGGCCGTCTACGTGCCCGCTGACGATTTGACTGATCCCGCTCCTGCCACCACTTTCGCCCATTTGGACGCCACCACTGTGCTTTCCCGTGGTATCTCCGAGTTGGGTATCTACCCCGCCGTCGACCCTCTCGATTCCGCTTCCCGCATGTTGGACCCCCGTATCATCGGACAAGACCACTACGACACCGCCACCAAGGTGCAACAGATGCTCCAGGAGTACAAGTCCCTCCAGGATATCATTGCCATTTTGGGTATGGACGAACTTTCGGAACAGGACAAGCTTACCGTCGAGCGTGCGCGTAAGATCCAGCGTTTCTTGAGCCAGCCTTTCACCGTCGCCCAGGTCTTCACCGGTATCGAGGGCAAGCTCGTCTCCCTCAAGGACACCATTGCCTCATTCAAGTCCATCATGGCTGGTGAGGGTGATGATCTCCCAGAAGGTGCTTTCTACATGGTTGGTGACTTCTCCGAGGCACAGGCGAAGGGCAAGCAGATTCTGGCCGATCTTGAGAAGTCATAGATAGCTGGATGATGGACTTTGCAGTGCAGTACCGGAGGAATCAAGACTCAACTAGCGTTTCACATTGTACAGCATACAAGCGCTGGGGGAGTGAGAGGACGAGCTCGTTGAAGTAGTTGAAAGGAGCGTGTAAGCGTAGATCTCGAAAGCGTTCCCTTTGTCAACATAAGATCCGACTTCCTACCCAAGTGAATAGATGGTGATCCGGGTCATATTAAAGCGGCAACCATCTCCGGCTTAACACGCCGCATGCACCGTACTCACCACTTGATGATACAGATGCTCCAGCTCAGTGAAAGCTTCGCCTCGCAAATACCGACCTTCCATTCCCAGTACCTTTGACCGGCACACTCCTTCCTCCGATAACGAGCTCCTCCGCCGTCTCGCTCCTCGCACCAGGCTCATCCCTCCATATCTCCACCACATCCCACCTACCGCCCTCCACCGCCATGCTCGCAACCCGTTTCGCTTGCTGCGCATCACCGACTTCAAATAGACAGATCTTTGCTTTCACCTCCGCTGCGACATCCCACAGTCGAGGGTAGAAGGCGTCTCCTATACTCGTATCGTTTGTAGATGTAGAGCAAGGCGGCACAAGAGCTAGTTTGGGCTCGAAAGTACGGACGGAGCGGGTCGTGGTTTGCAGGTACGCTGATGGAGAGATGTAAGGTGGATTTGAGATCAGGATGTCGAAGGTTGGTGGTGCGGCATCCCCTCCGTAGAGTCGTCCAAGCGCCTCGATCAACGGAAGAGGACCTGTTGGCTCGACAGATGGCGTCGATGCGAGGATGTCTGCTTGCACGAATCCGATTTGGTTTAGCGACTTCGTTCGCTTGGAATGAGTGGCTGGCTGTGCTCGAGCTGCGTGTGCGATCTGGTGAATGAGATTTTCGCGTGCGAGACTCAGAGCGTTGGTTGAAATGTCTACGCCAACGAGCTCGAGGGTGGTGGAGGTTGAGGGGTTGGAGGTGTAGAATTCGTGATGGAATAGGAGGGGAATGCAGCCTGTTCCTGTGCAGAGGTCGAGGACGCGAAGGGCTGAGGATTGGCCAACAGCATCATCAGACGCCAAGAAGTTTGCAAGGTAAGATACAGATGCTGCTGTTTCCTGTCTACACAATAGTGTCAGGTTCAATAGACCAAGAACGATGAGCGTTTCGACGTACCTTGGAATCAGGACCCCTGGCCGACACCTAATCGCGAGACTCCCAAAGAATTCTGAGCCCAGTATGTACTGTAAAGGCTCTCCGCTGGCACGCCTTCTCAAGTATCCTTCAAAGACTTTTTCATGCTCTGCATTCCCAACCTGCTTCGACACGCTGACCGCATGCTCCTTCAGCCATCTGAACTCATTACGAGCCGAAGCCAAGTCTCGACAGACTGCGATCAGCGGGAGTAACGATTTGTTGATTGCACGAGCCTTTCCGAAGACTGATGGATGTATACGAGGCATTCACGTGGATCGATGTTGAGGGTCCGTTCACATGCCAAACCATCTCAAGAGCTCAAGAGGTGAAGTTCGATTTGTCTGCCTGAGGCTTTGAGTCCTCGTGGCGGGGCTGCCGAACGAAGAGAGGGTCCAAGCGGTCGTGCCTTCCGGACTTCGTCACACTTCCGCCTCCACAAAGTCCACCTCAATTCACCCGCCACGTTCTATTCATCACGGTCACCTGCACAAAGCTTTGGCGTCTTCTACAAGGCTTTCATCGAAGCAAACCGTTCTCTTTGAATCCTCAGCAAACATCAGCGACTGGCCGCCGCCACCGAAAATCCACCCTACTCTCCACCACTCTCTGCAAGACCAAGCTCTCTGCCTTTGCGCTCTACGCCTCGCGCGGATCGCCCACCATGCTCGTCACGTTCAAAGACCTCAAGCAGCAGGTAAGCAGTTTAATGGCTGAGCGTCGCTGTGTTGGTTCAGTGCTAATCGAGAGGCGCAGAAATTCACGATCAATGCTGAACCCACTGAGACGATCGGTTCACTGAAGGACAAGATCGCAGCCGAGAAGGGATGGGAGAAATCAACGCAGAAGCTCATCTATTCGGGCAAGATCCTGCAGGACGACAACACCGTCGAGTCGTATAAGATCGAAGAGAAGGGATTCATCGTCTGCATGACCTCCAAGGTGAGTGCAGGATATACAGGCGTGCCTCATGCATTGCTTCTGGAAATCACTGCTCAGACCATGCTTCCATGGTCCGATACCAGCTGTTGAACAGCAGCTTCATCGTGGAGAGATCTTCGCTCTGCGTATTGCGCCATCTGCAGCACTTGATCATCGCAACGCACAATTACCAGCCATTTGCACACACTGACATCTTCTTCCTAGCCCAAAGCGCCTCCGACGAAAGCTGCCGAGCCAGCAACCCCAGCACCGAAATCTGTCTCCACTCCAGCCGTCCCAGCAGCGCCAGCGCAGTCCGCACCATCCAACACCTCGCAACCGCCCGCGACTCCATCGCCCGCTCCAGCCTCGACCGCCGGCACTGAAGGCGCGTCATGGAACGACCCATCTGCGCTCGCTCTCGGCGAACAGCGGTCCGCCGCCATTGCGAACATGGAGGCAATGGGCTTCCCGCGTGACCAGATCGACCTCGCTATGCGCGCCGCTTTCTTCAACCCAGACCGTGCCGTCGAGTATCTGCTGAACGGCATTCCCGCGAGTGCGCAACAGGAGGAGCGTCAGCCCGCTGCATCTCCGCGCCCCGCAGCTCAGGGACAAGCACAAGCGCCCGCTACACCCGCCACAACAGGTACCGCTGCTCCTTCAGGTGGTGATGAGCCGGTGAACCTCTTCGAGCAGGCTGCAGCCGCTGGTAGAGGAGGTGCAGGAGGTGGTCGAGGTGGTGGCGCTGCCGCTGCTGCCGGTGGATTGGGAGCTGCTCTTGGAGCTGCTGGTGCGGGCGCAGGTGCCGGTGGTGCGCCCAACCTCGATTTTCTCCGCAACAACCCCCAGTTCCAGCAACTTCGTCAGGTCGTTCAGCAACAGCCGGGCATGCTTGAGCCCATTCTCCAGCAAGTCGCCGCTGGTAGCCCGCAGTTGGCGCAGATCATTACCCAAAACCCGGAACAGTTCATGCAATTGCTCGCTGAGGACGGAGATGACGACCTTGCTGCACCACCCGGTGGCTCAATAGCAGTCACGGAGGAGGAGCGCGATGCCATTGAGCGTGTAAGTTTTCGCAGATCCTTTATCTGCGTTCCACTACTAACAAATCAATAGCTGTGCCGCCTCGGCTTCGAGCGCCAGGATGTGATCCAAGCCTACTTCGCCTGCGACAAGAACGAGGAGCTTGCTGCCAACTTCCTCTTCGACCAGCCCGATGAGCCGGATGAGCCAGGCGCCCAGTAAGCAAATGTGGGCCCAAGGTTTGAGAGGAGACATTATGGAAGCGAGCAAGCGAGCGAATGGCAGCATGGCTACTGGTACTTTGAGCAGGAAGTCAAGCTTCCGATACGAATGATCACGAAAGCGTTTGTTACAGACATACTCGAGTCCTCATGCAGGGAACATCCTTGTGCTGCGGAGGATCGCAGCAGTACGAGCCTTGGTCATGCTGAGGTAGATCAGCTCGTTACGAGCAAGCAATGAAAGGAACAAGCTCACTACTACTGAATCGTGCTTCGTGCTGTGATCACATGTGTCTTGTGTTGTGTCTTCACGTCCGTAGATTGCATCCTCTGCGTGAATCGAAGCCACGCGACAACTGAATGCATTCAGACACGGCTGCGCTTGTTATGCCACTGACCTGTGTTCCATAGCGTCAACATCGTCCTGCACCAATACGTTGTTGTCGCCTTAGGCCTCAATCGAGAAGTGGTTGGCGGCAACTAACCGCATCAAGTCGAAGCCCCACTATTCTATTTCTCATTCATTGGTCCAATTCCGTACACGGACCGGCAAAGAACTCAAGACAGATCAACTGGTTCACCTTCCAAAAGGTCGACCGTACCTTATATTGGAATATCGTCGACAGACGATGGTCTGACCACCACTTCGGCTGCATTTCTCATTTTCAACAACTTTGTTGTCCAACACGGCCGATGGGTGCTTCTTCCTCATCGATCATCCTCCTGCAACCAAGGAACGAGCTCGCCATCATCCACGGGGCCTGAGGTTTCGTCGACGGCCACTTCTACGCCCTCTGTCGACTTGCGCACAACTGATCAGATCAACCACGACCCGCCAGCAACTGGTGGGCGCATCAAGGTACGTCGTGTCGTCTCACTGCTTGATTCTCATCGACTCCACGGGCATTTGTTCTACTGTCGCTCTTGCACCCGATCCCTCCGCAAGCCTGCTAGTCTATTCGCCGCACGCCCGGCATGACAATATCGATCAAGCACGGCGACGAGGCATATATCAATTGCTCCAGTCATTGCCTTACGACACTGCATTCATTCACGAACGTCTTACATTCACGCGCACTGTTGCTTTGCGTCGATCACTCGTCGACGCCGTGTTGCGACAGGTGGTGTGTGGGCTCAAGCCGCAATGTTTTCATCCACCTTTCTCGTCACCCAACGATCCTCCAACAACATCATCTTCACAATCAATCAAAATGACACCAACGACCAAATCGCTGACAATTCTCCAGCTCCGCCAGCGATGAGTTCCCAAACACTCGTCGTCCCTCCTGGCAAAGCAGCCCGCCGCAGCGAGTCCGGGAAAACTGGCCGGTTCATTCCTTCTGAACCACTCCACATGACGACTCGGCATGCAAAGAAGCGCAGCGGTCCTGTCGAATTGAGCACTTCCATCAACGGCTCCGTTGAGGGCGACGAAGACGACAGTCCGAGAGGTTCGCTTGACGATGGCCGCCCAACGACTGCCGTCAGCCTTGGCAGCCAGACTTCCAGGCGGATTTCTGTTGACTCGACGAATGGTGCTGCTGGATCAGTCTCACCAGGGACTAAGCGCCGGAGAAGTAGCGAGGCGAAGATGGACGTTGTTAATGTCCAGTCTGCTTCGCCTTCAAGGAAACGAAAGCGATCTTCGCCCACGCCTTCGCAGACGAGGAATGCATCTGAAGAGGTGTATAGACCCGCAGCGAAGATCAGAACTCACTCATACGATGGCAAATTGGACGAGGTGGTCCAGCCCGAAGATCTGACCGCACGCCCAGTCTCGCAGCAGAGCTCACCATCGGACGCGCAGCACGCGCCTGGAGTCCCAAGTATTACACAGTCAACAGAATTCACCCCGGCAGTCTCCGAGGCTGCATCACCTGCGTCTGAAGACTACGAGCCTGTGGACATCTCACCCACGAAGGATATCATCATGACTGGCGTCGAACCTGAAGCAGATGCAGAGGAGCAAGACGACATTGACGACGCTGATGATCTGGCAGAAGCTGATGATGTCGACGATGCGGAAGACGCGGGCGAGCTTGACGACGGCGATGAGAACGCGACCACGTACAACGGTCAAGCACGGAAACGAGTCAATGGACGACGACGAGCCGATCACCAACAACCCAGCATCGAAGCTGCTATGCGACGACAGCTGCAACTGAAGGCTGCCTTTCGAGCTATCACTCGCGCGTTGAAGCCTGTCCTTGCGGAGATCGCCTTCAAGACGGTGGAAGATTTGCAAGCCAAGCCAGATCTCCACGAGCAGGTCCCAGAATACACAGGTACTGATGACTATTATGGCATTCAAGAGCTGCTCGATCAAAAGTATCAACAGCGCAAGGACCAGATCATTGCTCAAGCGAAGTGGAATCGATTGCATCTACAGAGGACGCTCGAGGCAGAGCAGCACGTCCGCGAGGCGAAGTGCAGACTCTTGATTGAGGACTTGCGCGATCTTGAGGTTGACCGCTTAGAGCACAAGAGTCTTTCCATCGCACGACAGGCGCAGATGGTTGAAGACGACGCCGCCTACGACACTCAGGACGAAGACGATGATGTTATTCTGAAGCCCAAGGCCATCACACATCGCTTTGATCGCGTACGTACTATTGACGCCCCATACGACTCACGAAGCCGCAAGGCCCTGGCTACTGAGCAGGCGAGCGACGAACTGGATGCTCGGCGCAGAATGACAGATATGCTGCGCGGACTATCGGAAGACGACAAGAAGGAAGTCTTCGGCAGCTTCACGGTTATGCAGTCGACTGTACGCGATGCGGCAGACGCACGATCAGATGGAATCGCCAACACTAAAACACTCGCGCATGCCGCGAAGCAAGTCGAGGAGATTGCGAATAGACCGAAAATTCCTGTCATCCGCAATGCTGATGCACGAGGTTTGCAATTACTGGGAGATCTGGCTTCGCGACCTTCCATTCGAGCAGCGGAGCCGCCCAGACTCAGACCGCCTCCTGCATTTCTGGGAGGTCACCCTACGGCGGGAATGCAGATGCCGCCGCCGCCTCCAGTTCGTCCGAACGTTGGGTTGGAGCGCATACTGGATGATATCGCACCGAGACCAGTCTTCATGCCGGTACCCGTACCCGAACCACACAACCCGTTCACGGGACCTTTGACGCCGTCGAGGAAGGGTAGTCTCCCGGATTCTGCGCACAGAGAATATCCACTGCTGTCGCCGAGCTCGAATGCGACTCGAGCTGAAAAACTTCCTCCACTGTTGAATCCTGTCAATTCGGAGACAACACGCCGGTCTATACCTCCGCAGCACTCTCGAGGCAGTTCGTTTGATCGTATCCTGGATCGCATCAATCCGTTGCAATTCGACAGTCCGGACAAGAGCACCATTGGCTGGACGAAGTATCAGCGTCCGGACAATCGTGTCACGCACTCGCGGACGCCATCGACAGGATCATTGCATGAGTGGTCTAACAGTGGGCCTTTGAGGATCGAGCGAGTTGAGCAGAAGGAATCAGAGCTTTCAACCCAGCCTGCCACATCCGCAACACCAGCACCGCCGGAAAAGAAGCGGGAAGAGGACAAGAAGCAGGACTCGCCGTCTGATATTCTACTGCATAGGAGTAAGTCGAAGCAATTGGAGCCACCTAGCAGTCCTGGCGCTGCAAAGCCTCTCGAGTCTCAGGATAACGCAACGCTGGAGCCGACCAAGGAGTCGACCAAGGAAGGTACCAAGGAGGTCAGCGCAGATGCAATCAAGCCTCGCTCCCGCGCCTCTTCTATGAAGTCCCAATCCACGAGCCGCGACTTCACTCCCGATGGCAACAATCCTGCCAGCACGTCCAATCCAAGCGGGGAATCCGCCAACTTTCACCAACGCCAGCAGAAAGGTTCTATGAATACATTCAGCCTCAAGACCTCGAAGAAGGAGCGGAACGGCAGTTCACGTAAGAGCTGGAAAGAAGCCCTTGGTAATAGCGGACGAAGAGCCAGTCAAGACGGTTCAACCACGGATAGCAAGAAGCCATCGATCCATCGTTTCAGGCTGAACACAACTGTCGAGCCTACGCCAGCTCCGGCTCCTCAACCACCGGCGACGACAACGTACCAGCATTTTCAAAGCGATTATTACCCCATGGGACCTCACGGGTTTGGTCCCCATCCGCCTCCGTGGCATCCTGCTTCCGGTCCGCCACCAGGTCTTCCTCCGCCCGGCTACCCTTTCATGCACGGCTTCAACCCTTACTACGAACACCGCAATTCTTATCCTCCTCCACAACCAGGCACCGGTCCGCCCGGACAACACCGACCGCACTGGCCACCAAACCCTCAATCCCCACTCTACGCTCTACCGCGCGGTATCGAAGGACCATCTCAGCCACCACCACCAGGCACTGCCGAGTGGCCTCGTCACGGTCCACCTCCTCCACCTGGTTTCGCAACACAACTCAACCCATCTCGAGACCCTCGAGGCGCGATGCCACCTTCTTCGTACCCGGGCGGCCAGCAATTCGGCGGCCAAGCCATCGCCCCCGCACAACCAGCAAATCTCGACCCGAGACTGTTCGGCGGTGGGAGTGGTGGGCCACCGGGTACAGGAGGACCAGGAGGACAGAGTCATCTCCCGGCTTTCGCGCAGCAGGGACGGCTGGAGAGGAGTGAGAGTGGAGGGTCTGCGGGAGGAGGTGGGAACCGAGGTGGGAATGGTGGTCCGAGTGGAAGTGGACAAGGAGGTGCACGGTCGAGAGGGAGGAGTGGGAGTGGCAGTGGGAGGAGTAGGAGGAGGGCGCAGAGTGATGTTCCGGCCAAGGCAAAGTTTCAGCATTGGGTACCGAAGTGATGAGGGACGGAGAATTGATGGTGGAGGGCGCGCAATTCTGAGGACAGTATTTCCCTGGGCGTGTGAGTAGGTGGGAGGCTATCTTGGATCGATGGATGGGTTCATGGCGTTATCTGTTTACAACATGGGCATGGGAAGGACGGAAGGAAGGCCGGCGTTGCCTTGGTGGGACTATGGCATAGCATCATACGCCTGCAAGAATGCAGCTACGAGGACTGTGAGATATGCAAATCACTGGGTGTCTTGAACCTATCCTTCGTCTCTTGAAGTCGTTGCTTGAGGGAACTGTCAACACGGTCTAGATCTCCTACCCTGTCCTATTCCTGGTCATTGAGCTCGTGAGTCGTGACCCCTCGTCCGTTCGGAAGGGTACAACTTACAAGAGCTCGGGTACCATCGTCTCCGATTGTTGGATACGGGACAGCGAGAGAGAAGCTGCAACGATCGCTAGTCTTTGTAACTGCGCCTCCCACGTCGCTGCGCAGCTGTCGACGAGTCCGAGATGATACAGGGTCAGTTCGGACAGTGTTCCAGAAATCGAAATTGGAAGCATGACGTTCGATGCGTCTCAGGATTGATCATTCGTACACCTTTACATTTGTGCATAGGTAGCGATACTCGTCCTTTTGGGGTTGCACACATACCACCTCCCACGAAATCTTCTCCTACTCCCATCAACGACACACCACGACCGAACGGAACATCCAATATACATATACGCGCCCATATCTCGATCGGGATCCACGAACGTCAGCCGTCTCCACTCTTACCAGCCCGATTAGGCTTTCGTTCCTGCATCGATCACCTCCCGCAGCGGCCCGCAGCCGGCAACCGAGATTAGCAATAGCGGAGAGTCAGAGAGGGAAGGCACGCAAAAGGGAAGGAACCAACAATACTCCGCGATTGCGACGGCTCTCCTTCTCTTCGACATCCTCGTTGTTCACCCTCTTTTCACTACACCTTTAACTATCGCGCGGATCGTCAGGCTTCACTCCTTCAGCCTGTGCCGTATCACGTTCTTTTAATACTATTTATTCGCCGAGACCGACTGGAGAAGAGCAAGGAAAGGAAAGGAAAGACTATACCATAATCGAGAGGAGAGCGCTGCGTATACGAAGGAAAGAGTCGAGATCCTGAATCCAACCACGCAAGAAGGTACGTTGTACTGCACAATACAATACTCTGGTTCTGCGCACCTCGTTGTCGTCACCCAAGCCTCCTCCCAGCCCCTCGTGGCAGACCGGCCGTTGAACGTTGGAAGGCGACGATGATGTCGCACCGGAAACATGGTGTACAGATGGACATAGAAGACTGACAACCGACAAAGGATCTCAGACATTTCCACGATACTCTCACCGAATTAAACCCGCCATAATGGAGTCCCTTACCACGCTCCTCCGCCGCGACTCCTCCACCCTGACCGACCCAACGAAACCCGCCAGCAACGAAGCGCACAACACCCTCACCATCGCCCTGGTCGTCGCCGTCCTCGTCTTCGCCCTCACCGCCATAACCGTAACCGCAGGTTTCATGTACCAACGCCGACGCCGCGCCCGAAACCTCCGCTCCACACACCCCTTCGCCGACGAAGAAGACGACCTCTCCACCCACGACATTGAGAAACGCCTCTCCTCCATGTCCAGCACTTCCTCCTCCCAACACCGTCGAGGTGGACTCACCCGCGCGAGCAAGAACGATGTGTACACGGAGAAAGCGGCGGGTCTGCGCTCGCCTTCCCCGCCTGCGAGTCCGATTCCGGAGATTCGGATTACGTTCCCGGAAGAGGTGGACGAGAATGGGCAGAGGAAGAGTGGGTGTGTGGTTGTTGTCAAGGTTGGGGAGATGGGTGGAGTGGGAGGTTTGGAGGGTGCGAATGAGGGGACGGGGTTCATTGGACGGATGAGCGGTGGGGAGAGGTGGCAGAGTGTGGACTTGGAGAGGGTGGGGGGATTGGTGGAGAAGGCGAGGAATGCGCCTGTGAAGGAGTGAGTAGAGGAGGGAGGGTGAGAAGATGAAAGGGCGGAGAGGATGGATCTGCTGCGACTGCGACTACTGCTGGACACAAGACGATGTCCGACTGAAGGCGAGAAGGATCTTATACTGTCGTCTTCCCAAAATTCTCGGGTAACAGACCGAGACGAGTGAAACGGACTCTTTGGTTTATGAAGGTTATGACTGGACCTGTCACGGTCGAATCGCTGGGGTTTACTTTTGTTTTCGTCTTCTTTGCTGGGAAGAGTTGAGCGGAAATGTCTGTGCGGTTCTGAAGAAGAATGAAGAGGGAATATGTCAGGCTGGCTGAAGATGGTGGTGGGGTGTTTCTCTGTTGTTAGTCTGTCGAGGTACTGATGATACTGTGTATTATGTTCGGAACTGCTGTATATGTGCCATTGCCATTGCCATTGCTCATGGGTCTCATGTCGAGACTGGTTCTGCTCGAGACTGTGGTGTCCGCTCAGTCGCCTTCGTGTATACTGTAGATGGCATAGAACTGAATTGTAGACGCTCTCTGTCGCGAATCTGAACTTCATCAAAGTCCTCGAGCCACAACTCTCTCTTCTCATAGATCTACCACTCCTTCCCTTTTCTCATTTCTGGTTCTTGCTTATATATCGCATTCGCTTCTGCCCATGGCTTGTATATCATAGATTCGGCATCTTGCATTTGCGCCCCGGAGAATAGAGGAATATACAACATGGAGAACAAGGAGGGGACCACAGACGAGAGCAATGGTCTCTCAGAAAAGGAGATCAACCACCAGCGAGAGGTCCAGTTCAAGGCGCGACATTTACTCCTCGTCGCCTTCTTCTTCCTCATCTTGTAAGGGGATCCAATCCTTATCTCACCTCTTCTACTCACGCGGCGACAGCATCTTCCACGCCCTCGCGATCTACCTCTTCTGCTCCGGCTTCCTCCTCTCCCGACTCGTCCTCCCAAATCGCTCCGAATGCGCCGTGCCTCCCACAGAGCTCACATCAATACCCAGCACCGGCTGCTGGCACCCACAATCCTTCCCGAAAGCCGTCATTATCGTGATAGACGCTCTCCGCTACGACTTTACGATTCCGCACGCGAACTCGACCTCGTCTCCTCACCAACACTTCCACAATGCGTTGCCATTCTTGCACTCCACCGCTCTCGAGAGTCCCGAGAAAGCCTTTCTCCGGCCATTCATTGCGGATCCACCGACGACCACATTACAACGACTGAAAGGGTTGACGACGGGGACACTACCGACTTTTATCGATGCTGGGTCGAACTTTGCCGGCACAGCGATTGATGAGGATAACCTGGTGGAACAGCTGTATCTAGCGGGTAAGAAGGTCGTCCACCTCGGCGACGACACATGGCACTCCCTCTTCCCCGGCCTCTTTGAACCAAACCTCACTCGAGCCTACGACTCCTTCAACGTCTGGGATTTGCACACCGTCGACGAGGGCGTGAACGAGCACCTCTTCCCGCTGTTGGAACCAGCACGGCAGAAAGAGTGGGATGTGGTGATTGGACATTACTTGGGTGTGGACCACGCGGGACATCGATATGGACCGGATCATCCCGCGATGGGAGAGAAATTACGACAGATGGACGGTATACTGAGGAACATTGTGGAGAAGCTGGATGACGATACGGTGCTGGTGGTGCTGGGCGATCATGGCATGGATGTCAAGGGTGATCATGGAGGGGAGTCGGATGATGAGGTGGAAGCTGCGTTGTGGATGTATTCGAACAAGGGGATTTTCGGTCGGGGGAGCCAAGAGGAGATCTTGCCGCCGCAAACGGCGAAGGAGAGAGCTGTTGCGCAGATCGATCTGGTGCCGACGTTGGCGTTGTTGTTGGGCATTCCGATCCCGTTCAATAATCTGGGACACCCGATTTCGGAGGCATTTCATGGCGACGGAGGAGTTACGCGGCCGGATTATGGCAAGTTGGCGGAGGTGGGGAGAGTCACGGCTGCGCAGATCCATCGGTATCAGGGAGAGTATGCGAAGGCGAGAGGGTTGGATGCGGATGCTACGAGCACGACGGAGGCGTTGTGGGCGAGGACGGGAGAGGTTTGGAAGAGCGTTATGGCTGGGACAGACTCGCAGAGGAGTGCATACGAGGCGTTTCGTGCGTATCAGGCGGAGAACTTGCGCGTTTGCAAGAGTCTGTGGGCAAGATTCGACATCGGCAGCATGATTATGGGCATCGTGGCGTTGGTGGGAACATTTGCTGTTGTTGCAATGTATGCGCAGGGCGTGAATGGCGATCGAGCGGCATTGACGCCTGCTTTACTGGGATGGGGATTAATGGGCACGACCGTGGGAGGGATCATCGGCGCAGGCGTTGGATCGATTCCCGACTTGTCCTTCACGCAATACACCGCCTTCGGTGCCGCGATAGGAGGCATCCTCGCGACTCTCCTCGGCTTCTATCCAGCACGGGAGATACTCAAATGGCCCGTCCCGACGACTTTCTGGGGATGGCTTTGCACGCTCAGCACGCTCCTCCTCTGCATCGGCTTCGCGTCAAATTCCTTCACCATCTGGGAGGACGAGCAACTCCTCTTCCTCCTCTCTACCTTTGGCATCTGTATGCTGGCCTCTTCCTTGGGACAATTCGACTACAACGATCGATTCCTCGGCGCCACCAACTCCCTATCCTTCCTCTTCTGCACTCGCCTGGCATCCCTATCCCGCCTCTGCCGCGAAGAACAAATGCCCTACTGCGTCTCAACGTACTACGCCAGCTCGACATCTTCCACCTCCGCGAAATGGCAACTCGCCATTCCCTTTGCGGTCGCCACCCTCCTCCCCTCCGCGATCAAACACTTCTACGTCCGCACGCAAAACTACCACGGCTCGGCCGTCATCTGGGTAGGAATCGCCATGCGTCTCGGCCTCCTCCTTGTCGCCACATTCTGGACCATCGACGCCGCCGACGACGGAGACTGGTTCCCCGACCTTTACTCCAAGTCCACCCTCAAATCCGTCCGCGTGGTCATCGCACAAATCGTCCTGGCCCTCGCTTTCGCCGCCGGCTACGGCACCTACATCTGGGCAAGTCCCATGCTCTTCGTCCGTCAAGAAGCCGCCGACGCACCCAACCCATCCCAACCATCCCTCAAATCCACCTCCAAACCCATCACCTCCGACGCCGACGCCCCCGTCCTGACCACCATCTCCACCCGCACCCCACCCGCGCCTCGACCGAAACTCATCATCCTCGGCTACGCCAACACCCACGGCACCCGCTACCTCCTCCTCCCCCTCCTGTGGCTCCTCGCCCTCCTCCTGCTCTCCAAACCCATGGGTCAAGGCGTCCTCGCTCTCCTGATGATATCAATCCTCAATCTCCTCGAAGTCATCGACGCGAACAATCTACGGAAATCACCCCTCGGACCGATCGTCTTGGCTCTACTGGGAAGTTTCCACTTTTTCAAAACGGGACATCAGGCTGCTTTGGTCACGATTCAATGGGAGAGTGCCTTTGTGCCGTTGAAGACGATTACGTACCCATGGAGTCCATTGCTCGTCGTCGGCAACACATTCGCGAGTTTCATCTTGTGTACATTGGCGGTCCCGGCGGTGGTGCTGTGGAAGGTGCCGCCGAAATTTCCCGGGTTACTTGGCAGGGTCGCCGGCGCGATGGGGACGTATCTGCTGTTCTTCGCGGCGATTGCGTTGGCGACTGTGGTGGAGGCGGGGTGGTTGCGGAGGCATTTGATGCTGTATCGGGTGTTTATGCCGAGGATGTTGGTTGGGGTCGTGGTGCTTTTGCTCGTGGAGGTTTTGGGCGCGGGGGTGGCGGTCGGGGGGTGTCGGTGGGGGATGGGGAGTGTCGGGGGGATTTTTGGGTGGGCGGAGAGTTAAGTCCAGAGGCGTCTCAGGTGGTGAGAGTTTCACAGTGTGTGTGTCATAGAAGATGTAGAGCGGTATTTATCTAAATGGAGGTCGGAAAGCTCGGTGCGTGTCAGGGGGTATCTATCTCGTTGAATTATTCACAGGACGCTACGCTAAGGGCACATGTCATCCGGTCCTCGTCATTCCGTCGTACTCGTATCGAGGCGAAAGCTATGGTCGACCGAATAGCTCAGTCGTGGCCATTGGGTTGCGACAAACGTAACCATAGACAGCCTGCTCGGTGTCTTGTCCGCCCGTGGAAATCGTGCTGTCGTCCTCTGCCTGCAGCAGAGCTTCAACCGGCTTCGAAACGCGCTCCATGGCTGAAGCCATGGCAGCCGAAGGCTCCACGACGCTCGAAAAGACCTCCGCCGTAATGCTTGCCTCCGGCTCCGGCACGATCGAAACAGCCCTGTCTTCCAGCACGGGAGTCAAGGCTTGTATGTTCGGAATCGCAGCTGGCCGAAGGACAGGTCCCAGACTTAGCCACGCGGCGAGGATTGCTAAGACGAAGATGGCGATGTTGCGTTTATCCTGTGCGAGGAGGTAGATGTAGTTCCGGAGTAGAATGGAGAGCGGGATGTCGGCCGGCTTGTAGACTTGTGGAAGTGGATCTGACCGTGTCGCTTGATGCAGGCTTCGTTGGTCGTGCTGCTGGACGGCTTGCGCATCTGACGCTGCAGGCCGTTCGGCCGGCTGAGCAGAGCGCAGACCGCTTTGCTCCTCTGCTCGCTTCCTCAATTCCCTCGCGTCCGCGAGCCGAACTTGTTCTTCGACGAGAGTCTTGATCCTTGCTTGCTCGTCTTCTTCCTCTGCCCTCTCCGCTGCGGCATCCAGGGCTTTGCGCACCTCCTCGCTGATCCAGGGCAGGATCTCCACGTCCACACGCTCCATCTCCGACCATGCTGCTGCCCACGCGGAGGATCGCATCAGTCCGTTGGCGGCGTAAATTTTGATGGACCATTTGCTGTCATCCGAGGCTGTAGTTGCACCGGCGCTTTTGACAGGACTGAGGCAGGTGCTGCAGATGTCTGTGTCCGAGCAGGGAGGTGCGATGTCCACTCCGGAGTCCGCCGCGCTGTGGACACTCCCTTCTTCCCCTGAAGAGGATATGGAGGCTCCTCTGAAATGTCCGCACTTCGTTATTCTCTGCTCTCTCAACTCCAACGCTTCTAATAACCTCTCTTCAAGCAACTCATACTCTCCCTTCGGATGCGGTACCAGGATCCCTCGTTGTAGAATTGTATCCGATACCCTCGAGCGTAAGAGGTGTAAGTTCTGCAGCACACCCGGAGGAAGAAGCTCTTGCATACTGGCTTCACTCCACCGCAAGGGAATCGGTAGAAGTGTGAGGTGTAGCAGCACAAGCGGAAATTCCTGCTTCCTATCCTCCTCCTGCTGTCGCGCTTTGCGCACTGAGCGTGGCGTTCCTGTTCGAGAACGAACGTGAAGGACAGACTTCCTCTTCGGACTCCATTCGAAAGAAGCTGGAGATCCCATCGACCGCATTCGTTGCGTGGAATCAGGATGTCGAAGCGTAGGACGCGCGGACTGAGGGGTATAGGGAAACCTTGTTGCACCATGATCGCCGTCGAAGACCGTCGAGTCGGGCATTGAGGAGATGGAAGCTGTTGTCATGACTGACTCTCGTCGGTACTCGTAGTCTGCATCGGTCGAGCTCTCGGTTTGTTCGCCCAGTGTATTCGCTGACAACTCGAGGAGAGATGCTTCAATGTCGTCTAAAATGCTGCCGGTCTCGTTTTCGTATTCCGCGTCTTGCTCCATTATATCGTCTATGCCCTCGAATGCCATGGTCTTGTCAAAAGCAGCTTCATCGTCTCCGGCGTCGTTGTCGTGGACTTCACCATTATTGGAAACGTTTCGTTCGTGCAGGGAATGGGTGGTCGGATCGTTCTCATCTGTGTAGACCTCGAACTTGGCGTGTTTCGGCGATTTGACCTTGCTTGGACGCGCCATCTGCGCCCTTCCAGCGACTGAAATATCTCGGAGACGTTTGACAGACGTTGGAAGACGTTCGTCGGCATGCGGTGCCGAAACGGTGTTCGAGGTCGATCAACGTGGCGGTGAAACTAGTGTCAATAATGGTTTCCATGACAACGACTTTTTTGACCGAGGCTTCTATAAAGCCAACGCTTGGTGGGTTATAGAACAGGTGTCGATGAAGCACGGCGGAAAGATTGTCGCATTCAATGTCGCTGTCCGAGCCTTTGAAGCATGCTCATCGCTTTGGGATGCATGAACCAAGTCGAAGCCACCGAAGCGATAGCAGCGCCAATGCAGATGCCCAAGCCGAGTTGTAGATAAGGAGGAGCACTGCCAGCGTTGCGAGAAGCCCTCGGAGAAGCATCAATGGAACCGCCAGTCTTCTGACCATACACAACATGCAGGTCCATCACCTTTCGCAGATTGTCGTCCCTCATGTCTCGCTTGACTTTGACAATGAATGCTTGGGTGTCCTCCAGCGACCACCCCAGCACCTTGGTGAACAGGATCGTAGTGAATCCCTCCATGCCCGACATGGCTGAGAGCATCGATCTCGCACCGAGTGCTCGTTCCTTTGGATCATTCGGCCAAGTACCCCATTTGTGAGGGAAGACGACTTCATGCACGTCGAGAAGGCCAGCCTGTGATTGTAACTTATGCAGATGAGGTCCAAGCTGGAGTTGACGACCGCGTTTCTGAGCGGCCTGGTCCATGTAGCGGTTCCATTGAAAGAAAGGCGAGAGCTCGTCCAGTTTCTCGGACATTGGCAGTGGCTTGTCATCTTCATCCAGCAGGTATTGTCGGCAGAGAGAGAATTCTTGATGCTCGAGATAACCTCCTGGAGCAACGTGCCGAACCATCTTCGCCATCGTCTCATCCCAGTCTCCCACGCATCCGTGCACCAAACTGAGATGTATGAAATCAAAGTACCCATCGGGATACGGCCAATCCTTCTCCATATCGTGTGTAATCCACTCCACATTCGCCGGCTTCTTCTGAGGTTGAATCGGACTGACGTCCATTCCAATTACCATTGCCTTGGGAAAGTCCTCGGCGATCTGAAGACACCAAATCCCACTCCCGCAGCCAACATCGAGTATCTTCAGCCCATCTCTCTTTGGAAGAGGAGCGTGGTGTAACCTTCCGCCTTTGACTTGCGTCAAAATCCAATGCTGCTCGTTCAATCGCTGGATTTCGGGTTCGTCATTGGGCATGTAGTAATGGCCCAGCTCGGTGGAGGCATATCGGCGTCCGTTCTCGTAGGTCCAGCTGTAGGCGTTGTCGTTCTGGGATTCGATGTCTCTTCGACTGTACATTGATCAGTTGCTGCATAAGGTCTTGCATGTGGATCGGATCGTGTCGCACAGCTTCTCAATGTCAACCAGTTGACTGCCGGTGTGAAGAGGATCTGCGTCACCCGACATGTTGTGTATGTTCCGCCTGCATGTATCCAGCTCCGTCACTCGTAGTTCATTCACCTTCTTTAGTAGTTCAGATGTAGGATGAATGCATGGAAAGAGACACCGTCCCTGTGACCTACCGTGAGGAAGACTCTGGCAGTCTTCATACTTGCCTTCGTACGGCCTTGGTCGCATAGCGCCATCCTGCTGCCGGCTGACACCGGCGCCCGCATGATGGATGTTCCGGCGGGTGATTACTAAGCTCCTTGCTATATCGCCGCTTGTATGACAACGTCCTCTTCTGCAACACACTCTCGTTTCATCCCGTTCCTCAGCGCCACATGTCAGCACGTTGCCACCATGACTCGACATCGGCATTCCGGACCGACTCGTGTACGGTCTCGCAACATGGATACCATGTCTGTTATCGACGTCGGGAATTTCCCCTAAATCAACCACAACCTCTCGACGCGGTGTTTCCAATACGCCGATCGATGTGCTCCTCCTGTTGCGAGACTCTCGCCCGTGGTCGCAGCCAATACAGCGGGTTGTTTTCGATCTTATTGGAGTGTTAGTCGCTATCGGGGAGCTGCCTATACACGGCAGAGACATAGAGACATGCGAGTCGCCTGCAATAATATTGTTATTAGGGGCGGATACTTGCCGGCACACTGGTCGCGTGGACAGGAGCCGCTGCTGCTGCTGAGAGGTATATCCCGTCTGTCGGGGAAGTATCTATGATTTCTTGACCATTGTCTTCATGCTCTCCGAAGTCCTCAACATCAGCCGCGGAAAGCGTCTGTACCAACACCATGGCCGAATTTCGAACCCTCATGTCTGCCCGCTTATCGCGTCCAGACTGGCATGTTGATCGGGCACCACCACCATGTCCACCATGCCCACCACCGAAGCCTCAAAGACAGCCTCAAAGACCAATTCTGAGTTTGGTCACGACACCCAAAGTGCCCGCCAAACGCCCTCTCGCGATCAGTCCTGCAGCACCTCAATGGCGCCCAGCACGAACTCCAAGCCCAAGCAATCTTGAGGGAACCCAACTCTTCGACTTCGTACGAAGACACTTCTGCGCCGGCCTCTCTACGCTGGACAACCTACTTCGATACCTGGAGCTCTGCGGCGCATCGGATTGCAAACGACGGAAGCAAGGCATCGAAAGTCTTCTCGGCAACCTCCGCTCACTTGCGCTGTGGCTGTTCACTTTCTTGGGGAATGAGAGATTATGGCAGAGTGAAAATGTCAAGGTGAAGGCTGCTGTTACGAATACACGGAATGAGCTACATCAGTACTCGTGGAAGGTGACGAGGGTTGAGACCATACTTGCGACGGCTTGATGATGTTTGTGCGGATTTAATGAGGATTGCACGAAAAGGATGTTGCTGTGAACATCTCGGCGACTGATTTGCAGTGTGGACTGCCGGGAGATTTGTATTTATTGATTCGTTCTTTGTACATCTTAGAGAGAGATTCGAAATGGAATTACGACATGACGAATACCGATTCCACGATGCTCGGTGTATCTTGCTACATACAGTGGAGCGTTGCTCGAGCTCCGACTTGATCGACACCGCATCATCAATAGTTCCATCCCTCCTCTCCAACTCGACCTCTTGTGTCACACGTAACCCTGTCACACAACAATACAATGTCTACACCTGCACCATACAAATCCGTCATCATCGTCGGCGGCTCCCTCGCCGGTCTGATGCACGCCTTGACCCTGCTCTCCCTCCCAACGCCACCAAAAGTCCTCATCCTCGAACGTTCTCCCACCGCCCTTCTCCACAATCAGGGAGCAGGAGTCGTAGCCGGAAATGAAACCCAAGCCATCTTCACACAATACGTGCGACCAGGGCGAGAGATCGCCATCACCAGCACGCAGCGACACTATCTCAAACACACTGGCGACGTCATCCCCGACAGCGTCGACAAGCGGGAGCAACGCATGACATCCTGGGACTTGCTGTATCACCTTTTACGATGGCGGGTGGAAGGACTGCAAAGTGTATATGTCAAAGACCTGGACTCTGACGAGCGACCGAAAGCGATCTACGAGAACGGCTGTACTGTGACCGACATCCAGGATTCTCCCGATGGCGTCAAAGTGACCTGGAGTCACAAAGACAAAGGCGAGCAGACTGCGACGGCAGACCTGCTCATCGGAGCAGATGGTGGGTCTTCCACAGTCCGTCGACTGATGAAACCAAGTGTACAGAGAACGTACGTCGGCTATGTCGGATGGCGAGGCACAGTCCCCGAGACAGAACTATCGTCTTCCGCCCATGATACGTTCACTGAGAAGTTCACTTTCTACCATTCCCAAGGTATCCAAATTCTCGGATATCTCATCCCCGGACACGAGGGTGCCCTGCAGCCCGGAAACAGACTGTTCAACTGGGTGTGGTACTGCAACTACAAAGAAGGCAGTCCCGAGTTGGAAGAACTAATGACGGACATCCACGGCAAACGCCATTCCATCACTCTACCCGTCGACACAATCAGGCCAGAAGTATGGGAGAAACAGAAAGTCTACGCCGCCAAAATTCTGCCGCCGCAGTTCGCTGAAGCGGTGGGTAAGACGGCTCATCCCTTCGTGCAGGCTATCACAGACAACATCAGCGATGAGAACGAGTTTCTCGGAGGCAAAGTTTTGTTGGTGGGTGATGCGCTCGCGGGCTTCCGACCGCACACAGCTGCTTCGACGAGCCAGGCGGCACATGATGCGTTGGAGATGGGGAGGTGGTTGAGAGGTGAGATTGGGAGGGAAGAGTATGATCGGTCGGTTTTGGAGTTTGCGGAGAGGGTGCAGAGGAGTGGAGTGGATGCTGGGGAGAGGAGTCAGTTTGGCAGGCATCCTTTTGCTGATTGAGTGGTAGACTGCTGTCGATCAAAGGAAGTAAATGCCGACCTGGTGTTTCCGTGCTATTGGTCTAAAAAAATGCTCGACATCTCATGAAATGACTGGTATCTTTCGCTTAAAATACAGTGCTGTAAGTCCGCCAAAAATGTCAACAAATCTCTGTCGTCCTCAGAATGTCTTCGCGTTACCATTACTCCCTGAGATCCTCTTTCCTGGCTGCGACGAACTCTTTAAGAATGTGATGCTTGCCTCTCCTTTGTAGTCTCCACCATGCCGCAAGAAAATCTCCTCGAAGCCCTTCTCCGCAAAAGCATCTTCCTTCAAAATCTTGCTCGGCGGGTGCATCTTCCCTTCATACTTCCAACACACCTGTCCATCTCCATCCCTCGGCTCGCGAGAAGCTTCATTCCCTGCTTCAAGTCGCCAGCCATGCAAAGGTCCCGCGCAGTGAAAGACACCGCCTCTTCGCTGCGGATGATAGGTTTTCAACTGTTTCTGGCCCGCGAGCGTCCTCCAAACTTTGCGGAAGAATACTCCAATCTTCGTCTTCGGCTCCACTTCCCTCCCTCCTCTTTCCATTCTCACCCGCACAGAAGCGTGAATATACTCATTAGTCTTCCGCAAATACTCGTCCGTGTACTTTCCAGTCGCATAATCCGTCTCTCGATATAGTCCCGGTGTACGGACAGTGGCGCCAGCCAGGCTCTTTGGAAATGTGTTACTGTTGTAGACCTTGCCCATCGCCCAGCGTTGGTACACCTTCCGTTCCGGCTGCTCTTCGTACCATCTCGACGTCCAGTCCAAGCAACGCCGCACATATTCCTCGTCGAACATGATCCAGTCCAGCGGTTCGAAGGCTTTCGCTGCATCCCGCGAAGCGCCACCCATCTGATCCATCATCCAGCTCAACGTCAAATTCGCAACGCCATAGTCCTCAAAA
This sequence comes from Zymoseptoria crescenta, assembly GCA_026122155.1. Taxonomy (NCBI): domain Eukaryota; kingdom Fungi; phylum Ascomycota; class Dothideomycetes; order Mycosphaerellales; family Mycosphaerellaceae; genus Zymoseptoria; species Zymoseptoria crescenta. Next base: position 153,957 of record JALRMM010000012.1, read on the forward strand.
CTACCTCCAACATTACTATGCGCGCCAGGAAACCAGACTTGTTTCAAGTTTGTCGTACTGCCTTCGTCCAGCTCCCACACAGCAGGTGAGTACGGCGCGCGATGTTCATCCAGCGCCAGAGCTTGAAAGGCGTTTTCCACCACGTCGGACAGTCGCGTGTCGTACCAAGCGTACTCTCTGATGAAGGAAGGGAGACCAAGACGTTGGAAGAACGGGTTCACCGGAACGCCGAGCGCGCCGACGGTGTCCCAGACGCCGATGCATTTGATCTTGACCTCTTGCGTAAGACCTAGGGAGAGGAGGTGTTTGCGGTAGGCGAACAGGTACTTGTCGATACCTCGTTCGGCTCGGATGTGAGAGAGGCGATCGGCGGGCTGGTTCGCTTTGACTGTGGCTGCTTCGTCGGGAAATGCAGCGCAATAGGCGTCGATGAATCGAGGCGTGTAGTCGTCGTCGCCGGCGTGCTCCCAGTCGGCAAAGCACTCATAGAAAAATGGCATGGCTTTCTTGTTGAGGATCCCGATGGCGGCGATGAATCCTCCTAGACTACGGGCTGTGAACGCGCCACGGGAGAACCCTAGCAGAAAGATTGAGTCCGGTTTGCTGAGACCGTCCTCGGTGGAGTAGTTCGTTCCTAGGAAGGCGTAGGCTTCGCGGATGTTCTCGGACAAGCCCATACCGGTCCCTCCACCGAGCAGCTGGTTATAGAGCCCCAGTCCGGTCCCGATTCCGGCTTGATAAAAGACAATCTGAGAATGTTTGGCGGAGTCTTCGGCTGTCATGGCGCGGGCGATGCGGGTTACGTTCGAAGGGTTCTGCAATTTTCCAGAGGAGCCGAACGATCCTTTCTGCCAACCATTGTCGCGGTCGAGCCAGGTCCCTGCAAGTCGTGAGCGAGGTCTGAATAATCTAGAGAGCATCTCTTACCATCACAGCAAACTATGAGCTTCTTGGGTAGGCGAGGTTGATGCTTTGCATATTGGTCCGCCATCGAAGTTCGTCGGTCGTCCATTATGGCGACTTGATTCAACGTCGAGTTCCAGAGTATCAATGATTCGACATGTCGGTCAACGGGGACTCGATGAGGAGGCGATTGAACGCTGGACAACGAAGAATCGAGAACAAAGGGAACCGCAGCCCCGAGACCTACTTACGTGCGGCCTCGATATCGACCGTAGCCACCGGTCAAAAGACAGAGGCATCAGGAATGAATAGCTGTGTGGGCTGAAATGCATCACGAGCGGCTGAGGCCTTCGTGGCTTGCGTAGTGCCCAGACGACCACCGTTCCTCCGCTGCGGGATGCAATTGGCTGGTGATGTCGGAGAAGAGGAGTCGTCGTGAAAGATCGTCGCGTGTTGGCTGGCAGTGCTTGGCGACGCGACCCACCTCTTTGAGTGCCTTCGCCAACAACACCTCTCTATACCATGCAGGCTTCATCCATCCGTGCCATGCGAAGGCCGTTACGCAAGCTGCGCAGTCCATCGGACTGCCATATCGACAAGATCAGACCGTCGTGATGATTGAACCCTCTGGCGACACCGCAGCCCAGACGATCCACACAGCCCAGACGTCCTTTGTTCGCAGCTCCCAGCAACGATGCCCTCATAGCCTCCTCCAAGGCATTTCCAAGCACTATCGTATGCTCTGGGGCGCTGATACAGAGGCAGTAGAGCTGCGCTGTCTCGCGGGGACCAAAGCAGGGTGCGCAAAGAGCTTGGGATAGATCGAGTCGTCGCGAAAGGCACGGTTGTCAATTATCGCCGAGAACAACACGCCCTGACCCTCGCCCTCGCCCTCGCCCTCGCCCTCGCACCAGCAATCACTAGGACTGCTAATGTTTGGAGTCGGCCGAGGTGAGTTCGGAGAGCGGGACGCTCCCCTCCCGTACAGCGTGTGGGTGCATCGTGAGTGAGATCAAGGTTGACGGCCTGAATATCAGGGAGTCAGCCGATCTGCCCCTAGTTCATCCTAACCCTGGACAGACCCCAACTAGCGTCCGATGTGCCCAGTGCCCACCCGCGGTAGTTCTGGAACCCCAGCGAAAGCAGGCAGTAGGAACAGGACACCGATACAGGAAGGTGAAAATACACCATTCTGATGTTTGGAGCAAGGACTGGCAGGCTTGCCCCGATGCACCAGTATCGCGTCAAAATATCGTTTGATTTTTACTCTACCGAATTTGGGTCAGAGCTTACTCTTCATCTTTAGGAAGGTCTCAGTGCAATCTCCGACAGTGAGCGCTAGAAGTATGGCTTCGTGCAGTCCATATAACCATTGCACGCAACTTCAGACTTTGCGAAGAACAGATGGCGGGTCAAGACTCAAGAGCACTCGGCGGTTTCAAATTTTTGGCTCGTTATGGTCGTTACTCCGCTTCAGGAGAGACTACCTTATGTACGGCCGCCAGCTGCCATCCAGGATACCTTGCACACACCTCGCACCCAATCTGGAGATTGTCATTTGTCGGATGACACGACCAGCTCCCTGGCGGCCTTGGGAGAAACCAATATACTTTGCCGGCTTGTACGAATCATGACTCTGCCTTGCATTGCCACCATGGCCGAACATCATGTTGCCCTACGGCTTCAACTCACACCATCATACCTGGCCACGATTTTCTTCCTTCTCTCTGCTGTGGTCCACCTCGGACACGGCTCCAGCCTACCGTCTCTTCACAGCCGACAGGACACCGCTACCACTGAGAGACCTCCGCAAGCCCCCTACGTCTTCAACGACACTGTCGAACACTTCGAGCAGGTGGTGACTTCATACCTCGCCGCGGAAAAGGACACTGTTCAGCAAATCTTAAACTGTGTCGGCTCACCGGACCACGCCACCTTTGACAACACAGTCCTCCCATATTTGCAGTTTGAAAATGTTCGGGATGCACAATTGGAGCCGTTCTTCGTTTACGATGCCTCGACCAACCCCGACATCGTCGCGGCCTTAGACAAGCTCGGGGCAAACCTCACGGATTCGGTGGCAGAGAGCTTCACGAATCAACAGTTCTTCAACCTCGTTGATCATATTTACCAGGCAAATCTGAACGGCACATTAGCACTGAGCGAAGAGAATCAAATCGTGCTGGGGGCATTCTGGAACGATTTCGCCAAGCATGGTTTGAAGATTCCTGCCGGCGTTGAGCGCGACAGGTATCAAGCGAAGAAGACACGCATTGCAGCTATTGAGGGTGAATTCTTGGGCAGGCTGGGCACTTCCACTTATGTCTACTTCACCGCTGAGGAGCTCGACGGCCTACCTCCAGACGTCATCAGAAGTCTCAAAAACGGCACCCACGAGAACGCCGGAAAGTTGCAAATCGACGTCGCAACAGGTCAGGCTTTTGGGGAAATTTTCCATAGCGCTGTGAACGAGACGACAAGGTATTTGGCGTTCCTGGCATACGAGCGTCAACTGCCGGAGAATGTTGCCCTCGTGAAGGAATCGACCAAACTGCGGTTTGAAGTTGCCCAGTCGCTCAACTATTCGACGTGGGCTGATTATCGGTAAGTCTTCCCATCACTCATTTGCTGGAAGCCATGTCTAAAAGGCGTCTACAGCACAAAAGATATGTTGGCAGGGACGGCAAAGGTCGTGAACGACTTCCTGCAGGATCTCGCGACCAACGTTGCTCCTCTGGGCCAGAAGAATCTGGACATCATCAACGCGCTGAAGGTGAAGGACGAGCGGCTCGTAAGTCCCGTAGGCGAAAGGAACCTCGCGTATCGGTGGGACCAGTAAGTTGCTGACAGGATGTGACGACTTGACCGTGTGACTTGACGCCGTGGCAGGAGCTACTATCAGACAGAAGAACGACAAACAGACTACAGTGTGGACTTCAACCAAGTCAAGTCGTACTTCCCTGTCAATACTACCGTTCCTGCCGTGCTTGATATATACGGCGAAATCTACGGCCTTCGATACGATCGCATCGATCCTGCAAGCCCGGAAGCTGACGAGCTCTCCCCAACGGGTAAGGGCAGCGACTTGGTCTATCACCCGGATGTGATGATGTACGCCGTCTGGGATAGCCAGGCTTACCGCGATGCAAATCCATCCAACCGGAGCGCCTTCCGCGGGTACCTCTACCTCGACCTCTTCTATCGCGAGGGCAAGGGTGGCCCCAACGGGTACGAGAACATGTTCATCTCCGGGTACTCCAACAACGGTCAGCCGAGCTATCCATCAGTGCGGATCGTCCTCAACCTCGACAAGTCCTCTGATGAAATTTCCAAGCCGAGCCTTATCGACTTTCGCGACGTGGGCGGCGGTTTGATGCACGAATTGGGCCACGCGACACACGATCTGGTATCGATTACGACCTACTCGCGGTTACATGGTACACAAGGTGTTCCAACGGACTTTGTAGAGGCGCCTGCCATGATGATGGAAAATTTTGGCCGAGTGCCAGAAGTGCTCAAGGGGATAAGGTAGGACCACGGACCTGCATTGGCGCTTCATCATGCAAGCCATGACTGACCATCTCACTTGTTGACAGCACACACTGGTCGTCCTTCTCAGCCCAAGCCGCCGACGCCTGGAGGAAGGAGCAAGGTTCCAACGCGACCGATATTCCTCTGCCTCCGGCGAAAATGACGGACGAACTGATCGCCCAGGTCCTCAAAGCCAACACCGTCGGACAAGGATTCGACACACTGGCCCAAATCGCCTGGGCACTTGTAGACCAAGGTTTCTACCAGCAGTCCAGGCTCGAACAAGTTGAATCGACCGATGTCGCTGCACTGTAAGTGTCTTTGAGAGGCATCAGGGCACTGCCAGACACCTCACTAATCTTCTGCCAGGTACAACAAAGTCTTCCGCGAGACTATCGGCATCCCCGACCCTAGCGACCTGGGTCAGGGCTACACTGTATGAACCCGCACTTCAACCTTTTCATGGAGCTACAGCTGACTCTTCTACGCCTTGATAGTGGGGCAACGAAGTGAGCACCGTCGCGCAATTCGTGGAAGACTACTACGCGGGCATCTTCTACTCGTATCAATGGTGCATGAGATACGCCGAAGACGTCTTCTACACCGCGTTCGCTTCCGATCCATTGAACAGCGAGGTCGGGTGGAGGTATCGTCAGCAGGTGCTGCAGCCAGGCGGAGCGAAGGATGTCAAGGGGTTATTGCCGACGTTCTTGGGGAGACAGCCGAATAATGAGGGCTACTATCGGCTGTTGGGGATCAAGGGGTCTTGAAAGATCGAACGGCGACTCTTGTACTCAGGGTTTTGTTACTTATCATGCCGCGCATCGTCTGGACGTTGACTATGCCCCAGATGCAGCGTCCCACTGATTCAAAGTTGTAAACACGCTCGATACGGAACTACGTTGAAAGCCTCAAGCTAATGAAAACCGCAGCTCCGACCACCAGATGCTCTCTCGTCTCTCATACCAACTCCAAGCTCCACCCGCCAGATGCTCTCTCGTCTCTAATACCAACTCCAAGGTCCTAGCACAACGCTTGTCCACGGAAGGGATCATATTCGCACTAAAAAGCAAAAGCATGGAGTCAGCGTGTCGCTTCCCGTGTCGTCTCGAAGTCGACGGATTCCTGAATCGTCCGTGCCTGCCGTGCTTGGAGGTTACGTACAGGATTCCCGTATGGAGGTCTGCACGGAGAACGCTATGGCTGATTAGCGGGCCAAGTCTTCGTCACGGGCATCGCGGACGCAACGTACTTGGTCGCAAGGCTGGAGGCCTGAATCTGGGCTGTGACCTCTGCAGTTGCCATGGTCTCCTCCCTTCTCGCAGGTCTATAGTGGGTTAGTGGATGGGAAGCCTCGTTGCGAGTGGTTGTTGGGATGACTTGCGTAGTACGCGAATGCCGTTGAGGTCATTGAGAGGATGATGGACAGCTTGAAGCAATGCATCGTGAGTGGCTGTGTCTTGGGGGACTCCTGGCTGTTGCTTGTGATTCGGAAGACGAAGGGTTTCTTTGATCGTAGAAAGAAGGAGGATTTGATGTTTGTTGTGAGGGATGTGTGAAGGACCTAGACTGTCTTATATGCGAATGGCCGTCGACGCTGCTATACTAACCTACTCGCCCGTCCGGGAGCTGTACGAGCAACACCTCTCTACCAGTCTTGCACATGAACGCCGTTGACACATCCACGCAAGGCCTTTCTCACCTCGGTCAAGCACAACATCGGGAGTCCACACATAACTCGGACTTGCTCAGCCGCCGGCCGAGTCTAGACTATGCTCGTCGCCTCAAGGCGGAGAGACGCCCGAACCATGAGCGAACGTGGAGGACAGGACTGTGCATGCGGACGAACCACGCCCAAGCTTCCTCAGGCCAGCTCATTGGTGGAAATCCGTAATAGTACCTGCGCGTTGCGAGTGCCGTGCTGCATGGCCAGAGTGAAGTCATTCATTCGTATCCCGTGTCCCGGAGCTGAATAATGTGTGCTGATACTCCGGGAAACTCCCGAGATACAGGGTCTAAAGAGCGGTCGAAACCGATGCGTGTACCGGGCTGTGAAGACCCCTTTGGGAACCCTGGCCGTGTTCGCAGGTCTAGGCTCCAGGAAATGTCTCGGACTCGCCGTGTCGCAAGCATACCACAGCCTTGGCTACATGTGACCGCCTGGGCTGAAGGCGATTGAAGCCTGCAACACGAGCTATGTTGATCCAATACCACCACGATAGGAGTTCGCCACAGCCTGTCGGTGGAATGTTCACCGACGAGAGCGGAATGGTGTGTGTGGTCACCCGAATCCTCCATACCCAGACTACGAACTGCACGAGCACTGCATCGCCCTCTGGTACTTCGGCACATCGCCACAGAACCTCTCTTCCTCATCCTTGTTCCAACCCCACTCCTCCTTGAACGGGTTCAGCGCCATCTCCATGACATGATCCAGAATCTCTCGTTCACCCTTCTTCTCCACCCGTTCGATCAACTCGTCGAGCACCCACGACCTCGGGATGAACTTAGGATTGACAGCCTTCATGGCCGCAAGTCGTTCGTCGCGAGCTTCGTGGCTGTCCTCCCAGTCCTCGAAGACTCGCACTCGCCATTTCTCGAGCCATTTAGCGATGCGTGCGCGAGCGTCTTCCTCACTACCCGCCATGCCGGATAGACCCTCGTGGTGGAAGAAGCGGCCTGCGACTTCTTTCCTCTTCTCTTCGGTGGCGAGATCGTCCATGACGACTGAACTGAGGCGACGGAAAGTATGGTTGAAGTCCAACTCCAGCGCCTCCAGCGTATCGAGGAGCTCGGAATAGAGCTCATCGAAGTCGGATTGCTTGCATTGCTTCAGACCGAGACGAGCCGTCATCAGTCGCTTGTACTCAGCCATGAAGACAGCTTTGTACTCCCCACTGACTTGATCGATGATCGTCTCCGCACGCTTGATCAGCTCGTCAGCACGTTCTTGTCGTACTCCCTTCTCAACAAACTCTTCGTCGTCAACCCACGGCCCAGCGCCGATCATCTCTCCGAACGCTTCAGCTAGCCGGACACAATTCCACCAGATGATACTCGGCTGGTTCTTGTAGGCGTAGCGCAGCATGTGATCATCGTGGTTTGGCGTGTAGCTCGGGTCAAAGTTGTCCAGGAATGCAAAAGGGCCGAAGTCGATGGACAGACCGAAGATGGAGGTGTTGTCGGTGTTGAGCACGCCGTTGGTGAACGCGTAGGCTTGCCAGTGGGCCACCATCTTTGCGTTCCGTCGAGCGATCTCGCGGAAAAGCCGTGTGAAGCGGTTCTCTGCTACATCGCCCTCACCTTGAATCTCCTCCTTGCCGACTCCACGCGGTGGATCGACTACGTCTTTCTCCTCGTTGGAGGCAACCTTGCCGGGTAATGACTCCCAGCCAGGGAACACCTCTTCCGCCGCATAGTTGGCTAGCTTTCGAGATAAATTCCTGTCACCTCTTGATCGAGCAAGATCAAACGTGCCGAACCTCAACCACGTCTCCGCGAATCGTGCAACAACGGCAGCAGGCTCCATCGTCTCTCTGCGGACCCTGTCTTCCGGTCCCAGTGTCAGGCTGAGAGCCCTAGTCGTCGGTATGCCAAGTGCATTCAACGCCTCGCTGACGACGAATTCCCGGATGCTACTCCGAACCACAGCTTTTCCGTCTGCAAAGCGCGAGTATGGCGTCTTTCCAGCGCCTTTCAGTTGGATCTCATATCTCTTGTTCGTGTTGGGGTTCGTGGTCTCGAACAGCGATATCGCTCGTCCGTCTCCGAGTTGTCCAGCCCATTGGCCGAATTGATAACCGCCATAGCACTGTGCCCATGGATATACATCCTTCTCACCAGGTTCCTTGTCTGCCTCTATCGTGCTTATCTTTTTACCCGCTACAGTATCCTTGAAGTCCTCCGTATCCACCGCAACTGGGTCGATAGCAAGATCCTTCAGCGCTGTCTTTGACACGCCGACCAGTTCCGACTTCTTGAATGGTTCCGGACGAACGAATGTATACGCCGCGCCCTTGACTAATCGTGGTCCAAGGTTCTTGCGATCGGACTTGTGGGAAGAGGCTGGAGTTGGGTACTCGGCATCCGGCGGTAGTTTCTGTGTGAAGTTGTTGCTTTTGGGTAGGTCTCGGATGTTGAATGTCTTCTGTTGCGTGCTGTTGGCGTCGTTGCTGATGTGGTTCGCCATCTGAGCGAGTCGTCTGCGTTGGATGATCGCTGGTCGCACTCGGCTCAAGGAGCGATGCATATACGAGTAGGAGAAAACTTGTTGTAGAGAGTGGAGGAAGAAGAGTGGCAACGACGTTGTATTTGTAACGAGGAGCTACAGTGACAAAGAGGCATGTACCACTATCTCCCGTCGCCATTACAACCTCGAGCATGAAGTTCGACGTCACTGTGGTGTGAGGGGCGAAGTGGAGGTTCAGCCACAGTGTGGCGTTTACACGGTATCGACTTCACTTTTGAAAACTCCGACGCACCTGCTTCGTTCACATGTGCAGAGAAGGATGTCGGCGCACTGTCCTAGGCAACTTCTGGCGACTCATCGGAATATCCCCATGATGTCTCTCGAACACATCAACCACATATCGCTACAGACACAACCGGCAGGATGAATCGAGGAAGCATTCCGGGATATTACTTCGACGAAGAGAAGAAGAAATACTTCAAAGTCCTACCACACCACAAAGCGCCCGTCGATGCGAAGTACTCCAAGGCAAACGCCGTTCGGGAGCAGAACGACTCGAAGCGCCGCAAAGTTCAAGAAGATGAGCGGCAAGTCTTGCACGGCCAGACTGTTGTTCGATCCCGCATCCTCAATGACCCTTCCATCGGAGGGAGCGGGGTACTACGAGAGCACGGAGATTCCTCCTTCGCGCAGCTCGTCAGCCATCAAGGCACAGCAATCGCTCGGTATCTGGAGGATAGCGCCGTATATCGATTTGGCGTTGGCAGACAGGAGCAAACGCTCTGTGATGTCCACCATTTCCCCAACCATGTCGTATTCGCCATGAACCACGGCGTGGAAACAGTCATCTACAGACATGAGAGACACGAATCAGGGGAAATCTTCAAACTGGCCAACCGCACTAAGCCTGCCGATTGGATCTGTGCGTTGAACGAGCGTGTGGTTACTACCTGTCCGACTATCATCTCGGGAGTGCCATATATTCTGGCATGCTCGTCCGGACCGGGGATTGCTCAGATCAACTACCAACCGGTTGATCATCCGAATCCCCGATGCGACACCTGGCCGGTTCCGGACTCGGTCAATGACTGCACGATCAATCAGAAGACGCTTGACGTTGCCTTTGCGGGTGGACAAACCATTGGGGTTAGAAGCCTGGTAGATGAAACGAAGATGTTCTGGATCAAAATGCGGTACGCGGCAGATGGATCTGCCGGATCTGCCGTAGAATGGATTGATGCCAATACGGTCGCTTTCGGAACCTCCAAGAGTACGTACGGCAACAGACAAAAGGTCAGCTGCGAACATAGAGTCGCATTGTGGGACATCCGGGTCGACTCCAAGCGGTACGGTGACGGCACTTCTTTGCGGTTTAAGAGTCGGCAGAGGGTCACCGGTATCGAACGCCCAGACGACAGCGGTAACAATCTTATCATCACGACCAACCACTCCATCAATCTCTACGATCTTCGAGTTCTGAAGAAGGACCGTCCGCTGTTATCGTTCGAACATCAGTCAGAAGGCATGAACACTTTCACTTCAATCTACAACGGGGACTTGCTGGCAGCGATCGATGAGCGTCAGAAAGTGCAGATCTACTCTCTGCGAAGCGGTATGCATATCGTAAATCTTTGAGTTGTTTCAAACGAAAGACTGACACAATACAGGCAAACACCTGAGGACTCTCGCACACCAATCATCTGGTCCTATGAGGAATGTCAGATGGGTAGAAGATTCGAGGAGCTCGCCATATCTGCAGGCCTGCTGTGGAGATACCGTGCAGACGTGGACACTGCATGGAAAGCCGAGCGATCCCGATTCGAAGCATGAGTGAAGGGCGTTCTGTTTTGCACAGCTGTGTTCGGTACGGCGGTGGGAGACTTGTCTCGCCTGGGATGTCCTTCGTTCATTTTCATAACAGACTTCACAACTCAGCTCATCAAGGAACCGAAGCAACATCTATGTCCACGCCCGTATCCATGTTCAAGTCTGACCCGGAGTAAAAAGCGGCCCAAGCTTTGCGACCTTACCTTTCTTCAACGTACACTTCATCTCCTGCCGCGTCCAACCCTCTCCCATCGATCTCCTTTGACCATTCTCTGGAATTGCCGTTTCCATCAAGCCCACGAGAGCACAGCACAGGACAAGGTGTATCATTTGGGTCCCCGTCCCTGTGGTCGCCCGTGAAATGGCATGACGAGACTCAGTGCATCGTGGCACTTCGACATCGGTCTTACCTGAATCGTTCCAGATCTCCGCACATTTTCAAGCCAACGAGGCCATGATCCGCAATCACTGGGAATCGAGACCTTGCACCAACCGTCCTTCATTGTCATTGATCACAGATCGCTTCGGCTTGCTGCGACCGCGCCGAGCCGATCTTTGTGTCCGATGCGAACGAGATCAGCAACATGCTCCAAACGATCGTGTTCAGTGCTCGTCCTTAAAACCCCGGAGTCAACTCGTATGAGACAGGACGGTGGGGAAGTGTGCATATCCTGAACAACGTGCGACAGTTCTTCGGGATTCCCTCGGCCATGAAGACAAGTCTCGCATCGGCCGACTCGCCAGCTCTTCTCTCTCTCTCTGACGGACAACGCGACTCTCTTTGACTACGACGGGCTATATAATTCAGCTTACACTTTTTACAAGCGTGAGCCAGTTCGAAGACCTCGATCTTGAGCCGCTACAACATCGTTCCTGGACAACGCAGAATGGTCTACGATTTCCGTTCCACGCTTCAGACGTTCAGAGCAGTACGGGTGACATTCGTGTCTAAGCGTGGACGGAAACGCCATACATCGAGTACCTCACAGTGGCCGCCCTCTCGTTGCCAACCATAACAGGCAGCAATGATACAAAGCCGCTCCCGACGTAGCTTTCTTGCTTGCAGTCTACCACGATTCTATCCCTTTCCGTCGCACAATGGTACCTGACAAGCCCATCATGCGCCTCTGCAACGATGGTCGCCTTTGTCTCGTGGTCACGACCACTTGATGCGACCTACAGGGATACCGCAAACGTGGAGGCTTTGCGCGACCTCGCTCGGTCGTTGCACATACGCGATGTGCCGGATCTCGTGGTGGTGGTTGGATCGGCCGTTTATGATCTGCAAGGTACGGAATGTTTTGTACCGCCACCCCTGCCATCTGACTCAGCCACTTTGAAGCGCACCCAACTTCGAACCCGCATTATTTTGAGTCGACTCGACGCCCGACACACTTATCCTGCACACTGCTGTCGACGTCGAACGACCTCAAGTACGACAAGCCACCGAGCGCGTGTGACTTGACACCTGGTTGTCGCCCCTGTTACAAGCTGCACGCCGAAGAGTTTCATCGGACCAGCCACGGCCAATCAAAACGTTCCTACGCGCTTGCAACGGCTGTGGCTTGCCGCCCGTCACCGCGCAAACTCAGAGTGTGAAGATGGGGCCGAGATCAACGACACGTCTTTCGCTCGTCTCTACTCACTATTCGATGGTGACTATGGCGGGAATCAACCCCTTGCCATGTCCTCCGTGTGGACGAAGGGTTTCACCTTACGGCTCTGGGCGTCCGCCCTGGCCTACGATCATGTACGTACCCTACTCGCTACGTGCCGCGATCGTCAGCAGGCCGTTGCAAACGGTCGGCCGACAACCTTTCTTCTGCACTAGGTGAAGAGTTCGTGTGCCATGGGGCTGGGGGAGATGACCTTTGAAGACAAAGAACGAAGCGGTACAGCGACATTCTGCCTCTTCCATTATGGCGGCACAAAGGTTGGCATGTGCTCCAACGGCGAGAAGGGAAAAGGATAGTTATAAGCAAAGCGGCTGCAGCATGGTCAACTGCAGAACATCATCAGAGACTTCTGCCGTACTCCGACACCACGAGAAGACGACCTGAAACGTCGTGCTTCACGAGTTCTTGAGGAGGATTGGACAGCAGCGCATTGCGACGAATCACTGGTGAGTTCCATTCCTTGTTCGAGACCGCCATTCACCTGCACCCATCACATTTGCATATGCTCTTATTGTCGCCCTCTGCCCGACCATTGTTGCGTTGGCTTCATTATTCACTTTTGGCGGGCATTTCTTTGCGATTGTCGACGCTTCATTCATTGTTGCATTTTCGATCAGTCTTACAATTGTATTGTCTCGTGCCCGCACGACACATCATTCCTTATTGCAATTCACGCGCTTCGCACACCTCCTGCCCCATACTTAACTCCATCCACGTTCCTTCCAACCTCCATTTTCTTTTCCCTTCTTACCTTTCTCAACCACAAGAAATTCAACCTCAACTGTTTCGTCACCCGACACAACAACGCAAACAACAAACAACAAAACACACGACACAACCACACGCTCGTTGTTGAATACATCTTCAGTGCCGGCCGCTGACACTCCTGCTTTCACCAGTTCCAGAACACTCCTTCGCAACTCCGCCTTCCTTTCGAAACCAAAGATGGGTTCTTCCCGCAGCTTCAAGCTGCTCACAACAGCGCTATGCGCCCTCAACCACATTTGCCACATCTCGGCACTCCCGGCGCCACAAGCACAAGGAGACATTCCCACAATCTCGACCATTCCCGGTGATGGATCGATGCCTGCTGCTCCCACAGTTGAAGCACCAGCACCGGCAAATCCATCGACACCGGTGGTTGCGACATCTCCCGCTGTACCATCAGCACCATCAACACCTGCTGCGCCGTCAACACCAGCTGCACCATCAACGCCTGACCTCGCCGCAGAATCATCTGACTACTGGCTCGGCAGCATCGAGCGCAAGGGCACCGTCTGGGGCAACGATGACACGAGCTACAAGATCTACCGCAATGTCGTCACAGACTATGGCGCAGATCCCACTGGTAACACTGACTCCACCGAGGCTATCAACAAGGCCATCACTGACGGCAACCGATGTGGATTTGGCTGCGGTTCTTCAACTATCCACCCTGCCATTGTCTACTTCCCTCCCGGCACATACTCTGTCTCCAAGCCAATTCAGATGCTCTACTACACGCAGATGATCGGACATGCCAGCAATCTGCCAATCATCAAGATGACCGGTAGCTTCGAGGGAATGGCCATGTTCGACGCAGACCCGTACACCAACAACGGCACCAACTGGTATATCAACCAGAACAACTTCTTCCGCCAAGTCCGCAACTTCGAGTTCAACATGGAGGATGGTCCGATTGGCGGCGCCGGCATTCACTGGCAGGTCGCCCAGGCCACTTCCCTCCAGAACCTCGTCTTCCGCATGAAGAAGGGCAGCAACCAGCAGGGCATCTTCATGGACAACGGCAGTGGTGGCTGGATCAGCGATTGCAAGTTTATTGGTGGCAAGTTCGGCGCTTTCCTCGGAAGCCAGCAGTTCACAACCAGAAATCTCGAGTTCCAGGACTGCGACACTGCAATCTACATGAACTGGAACTGGGGATGGACGTTGAGCAACATCACGATTTCCGGCTCCCGGGTCGGCATCGACATGGCCAACAGCCCAGCAAACCTGACCACCGGCTCCATCCATCTGTCGGACAGCAAGATCAGCAACACCCAGTACGGTGTGAACACGTCGTACAGTCTCGCCGACAATCTTCCCGTCACTGGCAACACCCTCGTCCTGGACAATACTGACATGTCTGGAGTCACCACGGCTGCCGTATGGTCGCACAAAGACCAAAAGTCCGTCCTCGATCCAGGAATGATCAAGACATGGGCTCAAGGCAATGGCTATACCCAAAGCGCTACCGGCAACGCCACCCGCGGTGAGATCGCTAGCCCTTCCAAGGCAGCTGCTCTCCTCGATGCCGACGGCAAGATCTTCGCTCGTAGCAAGCCACAGTACGAGGATGTCCCAGCCAGTGACTTCATCTCCGCCAAGGCGAGTGGTTGCAAGGGCGATGGTATCCAGGACGACACCGCATGCATTCAAAAGTTCTTCAAGGACGTTGCTTCGCAGAAGGGCAAGATTGCCTACTTCGATCACGGAGCTTACCTTGTCAGCGACACCATCACCGTTCCCGACGAGATCAAGATCACCGGCGAGGTATGGCCATTGATTGTTGCCAACGGCACCTCTTTCAGCAACCCTAAGGAGCCGAAGGCAGTCTTCCAGATCGGCAAACCCGGCGGAACTGGCGCAGTTGAGATTTCCGAGCTCATGTTCGAGACCCTGGGTCCTGCTCCCGGCGCGATCATGGTTGAATGGAACCTCAACTCCAAAGCTGGCGACTCGGGCATGTGGGACAGCCACGTCCGTATTGGAGGTTCCGCCAACACTCAACTCTCCGAGGCTCAATGTCCCGGCACGCCCACCACCACTCCTTCTCCGGAATGCTACGGTGTCTTCCTCATGTTCCACGCCACACCCAAATCCGGCGGCGTCTACCTCGAGAACAACTGGCACTGGGTGGCCGACCACGATCTTGAAGTCGCCAACCAGACTCAGATCTCCATCTTCTCCGCACGCGGCACATTGATCCAGTCTCAAGGTCCAGTCTGGCTCTGGGGTTCCGCTTCCGAACACTCCGTCATCTACAACTACCAGATCGACGGCGCCAAAGCCGTCTTCGGCGGTTTCATGCAGTCGGAGACACCCTACTTCCAGCCCAACCCTCTTGCGAACAAGCCCTTCGACTTCGACGCCCGCTACGAGGACCCGACTTTCTCCGTCTGTCCCGATGGCAGCACCAGCTCTGAGGGTGTGCCATGCAAAGACGCCTGGGGTCTGCGAATCGTCAACAGCAGAGGTGTCCTGATCTACGCGACGGGCTTCTACTCCTTCTTCAACAACTACCAGCAGACTTGCACACCACTGCAGAACTGCCAAGAGTACATGATCCGCATCCAGAACAGCCAAGTCGACATGTACACTGTCACCACCAAGGCGGCGGTGAACATGATCCTCGACGACGCTGTCGGCCAACCCTTGGTCGCGGAGCCGAACCACTCGGTCTTCGGCGATACCGTCGCGTTCTACTCCAGTACACAGAAGTATGGAGTCACGCAGAAGGTGGTTGGAGGAAATGTTACGACAGAGGCTGCTTCTTACGAAGTTTAGTCTGATTCTGTGTTTGATTTTCACACGGCGTACAGGCATGCACAGCGGGCATGAACAGCATGAATAGCATGGCGCCCACAGGACCGGACAGGAGTTTTATTTGCATCGTCCCGATTTGTTTCGGTTGACTTCGTTTTGGGATACCAAGTCGGGAATGATGGATATCATGGAGAGTTATGATTTGATGAGCGATAGACAGACAGCGGGCGAAGATGGCTTAGTTGAGATGAGGTTATGAACCAGTTTTGATGAACATCTATGATCACTTTCCTTTTCCATGTCTGAGTTGTCTTTGTGAGTTGTTTTGTAATGTTGCTAGTATAGGTAGGGTGGTCGTGCAGGTGAGACGGGAGCATTTGAGGTAGATATGTACTGGTATGCTGACACGTCTGCACAACGATCTAGCAATGTCCTGCTGAGGTAGCTGGAAACGACTGGTCCGTTAGTAAGACGTGATGACATCCTTACAGGTAAGATAACAGGACATGCCAGGTAGGTCAGCAGGACATGCCAGTCAGGTACGTTAGCAGGACGACATGGTAGATAGTTGTTGTAATGCAATTCGCGGATGGTATGCTGCCGCTCGTGTTGACAGTGCCGCTTCACGGTGTTACCGAAAGAAGATCGAGAGTTGAGGGAGGGCTTCGAACGAAGCTGCTCCAAATGAAGAGTGTGTCCTGGTTGTACTCTTCCGCCTGGTACTGGAGCTCGGGATAATATATCAGTGCCTCTAAGAACTGCCCAAGTGTTCGCAATCGTCTGTATTCGACTTCCCATCCGACCACCCATTCAGCTCAGTCATTCTTCAGCTCCTGAATCGCCTTCACATCCCTCCACTCCTCTCCCTCACTCCTCTTCACCTCAATCACCTCCTCCACATTCCCCTTCCCCAACCCCGTCACCGTATCATGCACATGCGGACACTCCGGCAATCTCTCCTCGAACCGAATCTCGCCGTCGAGATCTTTTCTCCGCAGCTTCAGCAGCCAGACGGTGTTGGCGGAAGCGAAGAAGCGGTTCAGCGTGATGGGGATTTGAATCGCGGTGGAGAGGTGGATGAAGTTGTCGCGGGCGTCGAGGTCGGAGGTGGGGAGGGTGGTGGGGAGAGGGGAGGGGGGAGCGGCGTCGAGGATTTTGTACCAGTAGGTGTGCGTTGCGGCGGACATGGCGAGGGAGGTTTGCGAGTTGGAAGATATTGTCGTCGTCGTGGTATTGAACAAGGATGGCTTGCGCCTCGTATCGTGGAGGCTTGGCGTGAGCTTGTCGGCGCTTTCCTTCCTATCCAAACCATCTTCTTGGTCACTACAAACATCCCACCGTTCCCTGCTATGTTCCGACTGGCATGCTCAGCTCATATGCGAGGAACGTTGCAGGACATGTTGACGGTGAGTACAGCAGGATGGCTGGTTCTTAGAAGATCACCGAAATCATCACCTCGTTTGGTCCACGCGAATTTCGAGCCCTGCCACCAGCCCCGTCACACCGCAGACGCCGCAGCATAGCCAGCGTGGGACATGGAGCCGAAGGATCGCGGCCTCACCAGGTAGGCGCGTAGCGATGCGAAGACGCCTTTTTTTTTCGTTTCATCACAAGTAGAGCGGCGTCGGCTTGTTCTCTCTATTCAGCTCGCTAACCATGCTTACGCGACTACCTTGCAGTCAATAGCACTCACTTCAACAGTGCATGGCGGGCGGATCGGGGCCATGGGGAAACAGTGGTTCAATCTTGCGGCACTAGACCGTAACCTCTTCTTGTCTGAGGAAAAGCCACTCTACCAACAAGATGGCCATCGTCGCCTCAAAACGATCAGTCTATGGTCGAGAGTCGTGCCGCTTCTCGCCATACTCCTGCCGACTTTGATCAGCGGATGCATCTTCGCGCTGACGATTTCCGGCTTCCGGTCCACTTCTACGCTTTACGAATACTCCAAGAACGATCGAGCCACCCTTCAGATCATCGTACAGATGGTCTCCGCAACACTGGCTGTGCCCTGGACTTTTGCTCTGGCGCAGACCTTCAATCTGACTACGAGAACGATCATCTGGGAGAAAGCAATCTCATTGGACGTCCTCCGCTTCTGGACCTCGACCTCACTGACAAGACTTGACTGGAATCTATCGGGACGCCGGCTGATACTGTGCATATTGGTCTGCATCACATCCCTCGTGCCAAACTTCCTCTGGACGGGTTCTCTCACGCCGCAGCAGACGGGCACTAATAGGTCATTGAGACCTGTCACAGTGAAGAACGTAGGCGACGGCTCGTGGGATTTGCTATCGGCGCCTGGACCCAACTGCAATGCCACCACCATCGATCTCGCTTCGCCGGGCATTTTCACGCTATGTCCTGGTATCTACCAATCTGGGGCAGTTCTCCAGTCCGGCGCTTCGGCGAGCACGTACGATGGTTCGGAGCGGAACTTTTCCAAGCCGGACAACAGTGGATATGCCTACCGCGGTCGATCGTATGGTATGGGTGCAACGGTTGGGTGGGATGGGCTGGGCAGAGATACAGGCACGGTCTTGAACTACACATACGCAGACGTAGGCTACCTGCCCAAGGTCTCCTGTATGTACAACGAGTCTTCTATGTGGGTCATCACGAACAATCTGGAGAAATATGAAGCTACCGCTGGCTTTCCCAACCTTTTCGCCGCTCAAGGATGGCTGCCAAATGACGACTGGACTTCTATCCCGGAGAATCTGCAGAACAGCTCTCGTCTGAAGGAAGAATTCCTGAACGGCCAGTACAACTCAGGCTGGTACCCACTCACTGCCTTTGGAGGTGGTGCTCGTCTCGCAGCCATCACAGCACGCAACACACCCAATCGCACCGATACCCGTCAACTCCTCGCCATCGCCGCGAACAGTGGCTACATCATGGAGGGAACTACACTCGACAGAATCCAATGCGAAGTCACCTTTACCCCGACCAAATTTCAGATCAGCGTCTCTCCGATCAATCGCACGCTTTCGGTGTCCCCGCGCAACGACTCCAGCCAGTCCACCCCAGACCCGGATCCCTCCGGCCTACTGAAAGCCTACGCCTTGGGGAACATTGAATCTATCGCCAAGACCGAAACCACAATCTGGACTTCCAGTGTGGGCGACGCGCTGGTGGAGAATATTGCGACCCTCTGGGCATCCCAGATTGGACCCGACAGGAATTCCAGCGACATTCCCGTCCGGCCAACCACCGGCTACAACGACCGAGTGGAAGTCCTGACGCTGTACTCCGTCGAACAGTCGATAACCGCCATGCTAGACGACATCCTCGTGCGCATGACCCTAGCCGCCATCTCGCGCACACAAGGCCTCGGCGGAGTCAGCGATGCGCCGGTCGTCGGCTACGTCGCGGCCGTGCGCATCGGAGACGCGAAGTACGTCTACGCCAACTTTGTCATCCACATCTTAGCGCTGCTCGTGGTGATGGTTGTGGCTACGTGGCAAGGCTGGTGGAGGGAGACGCCGCGCTTTGACTATGCGGATGCGGTCGGGTTGGCGGTTGCGGTGCACACGGGCGCGAGGGCTGAGCATGCGCCGGGGATGGATGCGTTGGGCTTGGAGGAGTGGGATGGAGATCATGATCAGGACGGAATTAGGCGGTTGGAGATTTGTGGGATTGGTGGTGGTGGTGGTGGTGGTGGTGGTGGTGGTGGGATGGAGTTGAGGAGAGGGAGGTGATTCTGCTGAGGACACCAAAATGCGAATGATCCTCCCTCCTAGATCTGCCGTTTGAAGGCAGTAGAGTCGCTTGACACATCGATCCCGGTAAAGAACACGGTCCGTCAACTCGTTACCTGCAAACGCTCAAACCGTTCCTGTGTTGTTGGGAACATGTCCCGGGGAGGTACATGTGCCCTGTCCTTGTACCTTTGTAGAATTGACCAGGACAGGTGCGCCTTACTTTTCAGGACACATTGTCACTGTCACACGGGATACAGTACAAGTGCTTACGCCGACAACTCAATCGACGACTTCGTTGGGCAGGTATCGACGGTTCATCAAGGTCATATTGGCTCGGGAATGGTGCGTGCTCATTCACATGCTCTCGCTGAATCTTTTGAGCGATTGAAGCTGGCCTCGGGTTTTCCTGTTTCAACGTGCCGCACTTGCCGTTCTTGTGATACTCCCGCCGTTTCCGTATACCTCGCGGCACGTGCCCTCATCCAGGATGTTCCTTCCTGGCAGCCTGCAACGTCTGTCCCGGGCCTTTCACCTGCCATATCGCCCGATGTGAAGGAAGCTTTACACCTCTATCCTCGAGGATGGACACAACATCGTCTTCCTTGCATGAACCGCACAGCTATGTACCGCGGGACTTCCAGTTCCGAGGACGCACACGATTACGACACGTAGTGCTTGCCGGGCACCGCAGCGGACTTTTTTCGACTTCTCGTCAAGCGACTCCGAACGTTGGGAGATGCTCCGTCGTGCATGATTAACGGCATCTGCAGGACCAGCCTACCGACGAAGATCATACCACAACGTACGGCCATAGTTGGCCTCTGTATACACACGACTGTTTTGCCTCGAGTGTAAACGGAGGTAGCCCGGAGACTTGCTCCGAGGTGTACTAGCTTTTGACGCCATCACAGCTAATAACATGATACCGTTGACGCCGTCAGCACCCTGACTTCAATCTCAAACGGACCTCCAACCCCTGGTCCATACTCTCTAGCAAACCTTCTTCAGCCGTGATCTCCTGCACTTTCCCGAACCGGACGGTCACGACCCGCCCCGGTTTTTGCCGGTCTTCTTCCGACGCTGCGTGCTCTCATCATGGGCGTCGTCGACCTTGCATCTCGATCGGGCCAAGGCCAAGAGCATTCTATACTGTGTGCTGCATGTGCAGCAGACTCCGCCAACTGCATTTCATCACGCCGCACGCACTTCTTCGGCCAATTCTCTATGCGCTGGTTTTCTAGCGCCATCGGCTGGGTGCCGTGCTCGATAAACCTTCGCTCCGTGCCCTACACCTGTTCCGCCGCTACTCCTGGTCCAAGATCTTGGAACACCCAATCGAGCAGCACGATGGGCGAATTGTTTAATGATCTGCGGACGATTGGAATTTGTGGAGATCTTCTCTTCCCGTCTGCTCTTCTCCTGGAAAGAACACGTTCCGAAGACGAAAGCAAGGCGAGGACGAGGATGTGACCAGACGACACGGGCGACCCTCCAAGAACGGTGACGAGACCCAGAGCCAGCACATGCGGCTTATTCGCTTTCTGGAACAGGCGCCATGCCAGCAAGAGTGCACCAGCGAGGTTTGTCTCAGAGGTACCTGCATTCCACTCTCGGAGCTGCGCACCGGAGCCCTGAACTTCGAATCATGACCAGAACGTGGCAACTTTTACACTTTCGCGCCTTGTCGTGAGCCGCGCGCGCGACCTCGCGAACCAGTAGGGACATCGTCCTCATCACATGCAATATGTAGTCGAGGTAAGTACCTCCCCGGTCCCAGATGATGCATCTCTCGCATAGTGCATGAAGCAGCTCTCCATTGATATTTCCCGTTTCACGCTTGGCGGGACGGAAGACGACTTGCATATATTCCATTATCTTCGTGCCGCCGCGCACTGCTCGCTCGCTTGACTCCGCTCTGTAACACGTCGCTCAGCTCGCATCTTGCGCTCGTTCTACGCGGTCCACAGCAGCTCCCCGGACTCTTTCTTCCTCCCTTCGCCCCCCTCCGTTCGGTGCAACCGAAGCTGCAACAGTCGGACCATTCGAGCACACCCATTCGTTACACCCGAGGAGTGCCGTTTCCTTGTGTCGCTTCACACCTTTGAAACATCATGTCGGCTGCTACTTCTCCCACGACGGATGGGCCAGATGACTCCGGTGCATCCTCCTCCCACGACTCGGCGACGACGATGACTTCGACGGCGACATCCATCTCGATCTTGCGGGCTCCATATCCTAGCAGTCAGACCACGCCGGGCTCCTATCGGGCTCCGAGGGATAGCCACAGGACTTCGGGATATTTCACTGGACCGGAGAAGGACATCGATCCAGGCGATTTCTTGCAGAAGCATTTGGGCAGTCGCGAGAGTATGATTGCGAATTATGACAACAAGTCGAAGCGGAGATCGCAGTACTACGAGGATCACCTCCAGTACAAGGAGGGTGCGGTTGGGAGCATTCGTGAACGAGTGCAGACTGAATCGCCGGTGATTGCGGAGCTGCGGACGAACGTCATTGTAAGGATCATGTACATCCTGGTTTCCAATGCTCAGCTGACGATTGAACAGGTCAAAGACGAGTTCACACTAGTGACCGATCTCTCATTCCACCTCGCCGCACGCTACACTCGACCCAACTCTGCGATTGTGGTTCAAGTCAACCACAGTGCCTGTCTATCGTTCGGCGGAACGTTCGATCCATGCTATATATTGACTCTCCAAGCTGTGCCCTCCAGCATGGGACCGGCAACGAACAAGCGCAATGCGGCATTGATACAGGCGTTCATGGCAGACACCATGAATGTGCCTGCGGAGCGAGGTATCATCAAGTTCCAGCCCATTGCGGAAGAGAACTTGGCGCAAGGAGGGACCACCATCTTGGGCGATATTGAAAGACAGGAGAAGCAGCACGCGATTGAGCATGGACACCCTGTCAAGAGAGCCATTACGGCCGCCGGCAGGAAAAGCCTCCCGTCGATGAGGAAGTCCGCGCAACGATTGTCCATGGACGGCAAGGAAGTCATCCTCAGCAAAGACGTCCACACGGCCAACTCCCGAGAGTCCATGATCCGTCCCACAAGCATCATCAACAGTGACCTATCCCGCAAGCGCCACAGCATCGGCGAGGTGGTCTCTCTAAGCGCAACCATCCTCAGCCCATCCGACATCTACGAACTCCCCTGCGATGAAGTTGAGCGCCCAGCAAAGCCCGTCCCAAGCCGCCACCGCAGCTTGTCAGTGTCCAACGGCTTGCGAATGAACCCCGTGTCTCCGGTCGACTGCACCCCTCGCCCACTCACAATCGGCTCTTCCCCATTCTTGTCCTCCACCGCGGAGAAACGCCGTACCGCCTCCGAACCACTTCTGAACTCCAACGCCGCCGGCGCCCCACCTCCACCATCCATCAAGAAGGCGAGCACTCTACACACTTCCCGCCCTCACTCATTCCTCAAAACCGACCCCACCGCGAACAACTCAGTCCCATGCATGGAGACCCGCCCCAAAACTTCCGACGGCAGCACACCGCGCGGCCCAACGGCATTCTACACCGCGCCTCCCGCACCCAGAAACAAATCCACCGATCGCGCATCCAGACGCTCAGCGGAACGCGAACGCTTGAGCGACAAATTCGTCCGTCCGAAGACCGCGCACGAACTGAGGCCTTTCAGCGGCAAGTCGTCCGCGCGCTCGTCGCTGAAGGGTAGTGGCGACAGTACCACGACGATGAAGGCCTTCGGCACGTCCATCTCCGCGCCCATCAGCAACACCACGTTCTTGCAGCCCTCCACTCTGCCGGGCTCGCCGCACGGCCAGGACCGCTTCACCTTCATCAAATCCCACACTTCCGTCCGCGTCCCGCCCGCCGCGGCGGGCGCCATCCGCACCAACCAGAAGTCCTCGTTGCGCAGCACCTCCACCGGTGGCTCGCCGACCCGCAGTACACACGGCAAAGACGGCCACGGCGACGCTTCGACGGCGAACACGGCGAAGAGACGGAGTACGATGAATTCGTCCATGACGGCTACGCCGGCGATTCCGGAGGATGAGGCGGTGGTGGGTGGGTATGGGAGTGGGTATGGATTGGACGGGAAGGGGAGTGTGAAGGAGGAGACGAAGAGTTTGAAGGGGAGTTTGGGGGGGAAGAGGAGGAGTTTGATGGCGGCGTTGAGGGGGAAGGTGAAGGTTAAGAGGGAGGGGTTTTAGAGGGGAGGAGAAGAGGGTAGAGGAGAGGAGGGTCCAGGAGAGGGAGGGGGTTTCTTTTGTGTAGCCTTGGATGATTGATGATACCCGATGCGAGGAATGAGTTTGGTTTTTTTGTAATGTTGGAATATACACCTTCCCGAAATAAATTTTTCTGTCTCGAAAACGCTATTGCAGACGTAACTGTTTCCGTTTCATTCCGATGCTTTGACTGGCTTCATACCCTCGCACCTGGCTTTCACTGCCCGCGCTGGTTTACGGCGCAAGTCCTGCCACGACTCACTCATCTCTTCCGATCTCACCGACCTCGGAGCGGAAATTCCTACTCCTTTCCCATCCGCACCGTCTCCCTGCCCTCCAACTCCGGACTTCCTCTCTCCTTCCTCGACTCCTCATCCCACGAGTCCTGTCGTCCTTGGCCGGACAGACCTCCCAACTCGTGGTCTTTCTCCATTCCCAAACCTCTGGTGCTGAGTTTCGAGGTGCCGGTGGAAGCGAAGAGCGAATACATCGCCAGTCCGAGGAGGCAGAGTTGGAGGATGAAGGATGGGATGGTGGTGTAGAATGCGAAGCGCTACAGATCGGTCAGCGTCCTGCAGTCGCAGATCTCTGCAAAATGAAGCGCTAGGATGGCTAGGAACGCACTGTCTGCTGGCAGATCTCCCCGAATTGTGAGGGTACACTTTGGTTGGGAACGTCTTTCCACATGCATGTCCAGGTTTGGAGGGTGTCTCGGCCCGTGTTGTTGCGGAGGACGGAGGACCAGGAGAGGGCGAGGAGGGAGAGGGTTAAGCTCAGACCCGCGTTTGTGACGTTCGCGATTTGGCCCAGACGCTGGGAAGGTCAAAGTCAGCATGGCAAGCTGCTCTCGTTGGAAGGACAACGAGGGAATGTACCGATTTGATATACAGTCCGCCCGCGAACAGTCCATTGAGCAAGACGATGATGGTAGAAGTCCCGATCAAAGCATCGAGTTGTCGGGTTTCGAGATGGGAGGACCAGACTGGTAGGAAGTAAGGTGACGTGCGTTTGTGGGTGTTGAAGACGTGGAGGGTGCGGGCGGCCGTGGAAAGGATGGCGAGGTTCAAAACGAGGGACAGGAGGGCGAGGACAAGTGTTGGGAGGCGGAGGGTGAATGCCATGTTGGCGGAAGACAATGTTGGCTTTGTAGAATGGCTGTAGCTTTCTTCGTTTGGGTTGCGACTGGGCAAAGGAATGTGAGATCGTGACACAACACAGGGAATCGAAGAAAGGGAAGATTGGAAACAGGCACAATCCCTGAAAGATGGAGGAAAACAGACTAGGAGAGGTGAGGCCTCTATATCGACCTCTATATCGACCTCTGCGATCCGTGTACGACCATGCAAGGCTGGAAATACTTCTCTCTGGACACCTCTTGAGCGCGTAGAGACGTACAACGGCTGCACGCGAGTGTGAATGCTACACGAAGATCTGCAATGCCAACTCGCCGTACCGTTCATCGTAGACGACCTTTTGGTGGCAGGATGGAGCTCATAGCGCTTATCACGCAGGAGAAGGAGTTGGTGTTTTGAGACGGCTCGTCAATGGTCGGAGAGGATGTAAGTTGGTTCGCAGGCGCGCTGAGTGTATGAAGGCTGGTTGGCTGGTGGTCGGAATCTGCTGAAACAGGAACGGTTGGTGCAGCGCTTAGGGGAGTTCATGGATTGGGTGCTGAGGCGGCTTGATTGGTGGGCGGCGTAGAATTCTTCTTGAAAGAGTCGCTGAGTGGGCGCTTGCTGTGATACTACAGGAAGATCGAATACCGGTAAGTCGGAGCTGAGAGATCGCTCGCTGAGACTCGTGGAAATGCAGTGTGGTGTGTTGAAGGAAGAGGATGTCGTGATGGAGAAAAGGTCAAGTTTCGTCGTTGTCGGCCCTGCTGAGTCAGCGTCAACATAGGTACCTTAAGGCAGGTACATTCTGCGACCGCGAACGTCACGTCTTCCTCCTGCCTCACCCTTTCACAATACCTCACCGCCATCACCACTGACGTCGTTCGTCCTCTCTCGAGACTCTCCCGCTCGCGCAGCAGCAAGAGAGTCGCTGCGGTCGGTCGTAGGCTTCCTCTCCCGTCGCTCGCAGATGGTTTGTTCCCTCCTTGGACGAGGGAAGCAGCACCGATTGATGTGGTAATTTCCGGCGCGAAAGAGGCTCGATGCGACTACAGTGTGGAATTTGTTGCAAGAGAAGTGGCCATCAGGGCTTCAGAAGGGGTAGACAAGAGCAGACATCGTTGCCAGCGACCCCGGAGGTCCAGACACAGCGCGATGCGTCTGCCACCGGATAGCTGCATCAGACACGCCCAAGCAGTCTTGTGAAGTCGTGAAGACGCTTCGCTGGAGCGTACAGTGGTGAAGAGCCGTCCGACGTCGTATGGGAGAGACGCATTCGAGGTTCCTGCTTCTGCCATGTCCATGTCTGGTGTTGTATCCCACCACTCCCTTTCCTGTCTTCGTAAGTATCCGAAAATCACTGTATGCGCCTTCCCGTCAACACGTCTTTGTGCTTGGCAGTCGCGTATATGATCTGTCACAGTCACCGTGCAAACGGGCGTATCCAAGGTAAACTGCGCGCAAACACTAAACTTCTCCTCCACCACCTCGACATCAAATTACCACGTACGCACCAAGATGAATTCCAACATCAAGTCCAGGCTTGAGCGCGCAAAGGCCGAGAGGCGCAGACTGGCGCGTGCCGCGACCGGCGAGCTGCTGGATCGCAAGCCCATTCACTCCGGATACATTTCACCGGGCAATTCGCCCTTTCTCAAGAAGCTTCCGCGCGAGGTATGAATGACCTCAACTGCGTCTCACGCAATGAACATCGGCTGATTCCGTTCAGATTCGCGACCGCATCTACGAAGAGCTTCTTGTCGCCCGCCGGGACAAGGAAGACCAGGAGCAGCACGACAAAATTCAAGACGGCCTGAAACAAGGCGCCCCAGAATGGCAGTGCGAACTTGCGCTCGACACAATGGATCAGGAGTACATGCTTTGCCTCGATTGCAACCCGAGAAAGGGTGGCAAGTCGATTGCCAACAACCTCGGCATCCTGCGGGCGAACAAGCAGATCTGGGACGAGGCCACCGATACACTGTTCGGCAAGAACTTGTTCGGTGCCGTTCCTCAAGATGACCGTATCCGTTCATTCTGGCGTTGTGGCCTCCTCGGTCAGGACATTCCCCTGGAGCGACCTTGCCAGATCAGGTGCGTACAGTGCAAGACTTCGACCGTGATGACATTGACTCGTGACGCTGACAAAGGATAGACCCGAGACGGCTATCAAAATCAAGCATCTCGTCATCCTGGTTCAACTCAAGGAAGAGACTGCGACCGTCGCCAACAACATCAAGGCCAACCTCAACATCATCGCCAACACCTTCATCGAATGCGGATCTCATTTCCTCACCCTCAAACTGCGCTACTGGGGACAGTTCGGCGGCGAAGTGGAAGCTGTGCGCGATGAGATCGAAGGTCCTCTCCCTCAATACATCACCGAGCGACCGTCTGTGATGATCCGCCATGCCTATACTGGCAAGTTCCACTCCTTCAAGGCGAGCAACTTTGACACCAAGCTGTTCAAGCACATCAAGATCCTCGAGCCGCTGAAGAAGCTCAAGGGAGTCTCCGAGCAGGTGGATATTCGCGGCGACCTCCCTACACCATACATGAACGAGCTCGCCAAGGTCCTCGCGGTCCCGGACCCCGGTCCAGCCGCGGTGAGGACGCGGCGGGCAAAGGCCACCATCGCGAGCAAGCAGAAGAAGCCCGATGGTGGGCTCCAAGGCTTCGCGGCGGAGATGCTGGCCAAAGATCCCAACATGAGTGACAGTATGAGGAGTCTCCTTCAGGACTGCATGAAGACTTCGAGGAAGTCGCCTGCTGTCATGGTACGTTTACGGACCGCCGATGACGGGTCTTTACATCTCACTGATACCCTTCTTAGCAGCAGCTCTGCCCCGAACTCTACGACGGCTCCGTCCATCCACGCGCACCGATCACCGCTCCTCCCGACTTACCGGCCTCCGCTCTCCAAGCCGCTCACGCCATCACGGCAGGCAGCAGCGTCAGCAGCGTCAGCGTCGTCAGCGGCGGCATCGGAGTCCTCAACGGCAAGCCCATCTTCGGTCCTGCTCGTCCTCCCGCAACTGGCTGATGGATGTCAACAGCCTTCATGCTTCTGCTCACATGGGATCGCTTCGTGTTTCTGGTTTTGTTCGAAGTGCTCATGACTATCGTCTACGTTCTGACCGCTCTGGTGATGCTGTTCATACAGCGGTTAAAAACCTGGTGCGGAGGCGCGGAAGTCGTCGAGCACAGTCACGACAAGTGAGAGGAGTTGGAATGGATTTTGTTCAAGCCGTAAATTGCGCGGTGATTTTTGCGCCGCCAATGCCGGAGTCGTGGGTGGCCGCTGCTTTTACGAAAATGTGTACTTTACTACAGCTGAGATCACCCGGCCTTGAGTCCACTGCTCCAACTTTCATCTCTCATATGCACATGTACACACGCCTCCCTCCCTATCTATGCTCTCTCAGACCACCAAATCATACGCCAGCGTCTGCTCTGTAACCTCCAATCTCAAAGCATTGACCCTGCACCACACAGCTACGTTAGCACATCATTCCCCTATGTCAAATCCAGATCATTGCTCACTTCTGATGGCTCGGGTGCTCCGCATAGACCTTCACGTCCTCCGGCTTCTCTAGGATCGCCACGAGACCCAGATCATAGCCTTGAGCACGATGTGCGGTCGACTCGAGTGGTGGGCCGAAGTCGATTCTGGAGAGGCCGGGGATTTGGCCGACCATGGCTTGGCCTGCGGCTTTCAAGTCTGCGATCTTCTGGTCCTTGTCGGGGATGTCTTTCTTCAGCTTGAAGAGGACTGCGTATTGCCAAAGCTGTTAGCTTATTTTCCTGATCATGGGGGTATCATCGTGGGTGAGGATGTACCGATGTGGTAGACGGTCATGTTGGCGGCGCTTTGGTATGTGCTTCACAGCTCTGGAGTTCGATTGTCGGATCAATTGATGGTGTATATGAATATGACAGCGAAGAGTGCTCGACGCATATACCGCAGCTACCCTGGTGAGAAAAGTGGGTCCGGCTAAACTCGTTCCGCTGAGCCGGCCACGCCTTCTCTTTTGTTGCTGCTGTTTCAATGCACCTGACTTGATCTTCTCGCTCGTAACACAACCTTCCATGAGATGAGACGTCAAGACTTCGAGCGACAGGCATCGTCCCGACAGGCTAGGCAATGCGTTCTACAAATAACGATGCGGCACCAATGGACCGGCGTCTCCATATCTCGGCGGCTCCACAGATCAAGACCCCAGACAGAATGCAAGACTGGCATTGGACTTGATGGCCATGGATTTGACGGAGTCTGCAGCTACGCGCTCGTCGTCTCTGCACTAGACTGTTGTTGGATCTAGGATGCGAGGCACAGCAAGGCAGCAGGCACATTGATCCGTCGCTCGCTGTCCAATATGAAAACCACAGATCCGCGTCGTGCTGTATGACAGCTTCGACGCATATACACTCTCAGTCATGAGTTTGACACCGCAATGGGATGTTGGGACCTCTGTGTTCGGAGCAGCGTCGGGTATCCGCGCTCTTGCTTCGGTTCTCAGCAAAGAAGATGTGCACCCGCAGGCAGGAGTGCGTGCACACAGATATCGGGCATTACACTTTGCTGACAAGATCGTACAGTTTGCCTTTGAATCCATCGGTGCCGGACTGAATGTGGACGATGCGCTCCAGGGCGATGCAGTTATAGCCCTCAACGGAGACGAGAGCGTACGGCTAGCGGGGATAAAGTTACTCATCGGTCTACAATCCGGCGGCTTGTGTCATGCCTTGCGCAGCTCAGCGTCCTGCGTGCGTACATTCTTACTGGTCGCTGCACTGAAAGGGTGCTCGTACGATGAGCAGGAGATCGCGGATGTTCTCTACGAGATGATGAGAGTTACCAAGTCCCTGTTTCAAGTTCCTGTTGCGCCTCGACAGCTGCGTAGCATAGTCAAGGCAGTGTCGGGTAACGCTGAGGCTATGATAAAGTCATTCATCATCCGTAAGATGGAAGTCCTTGATGCACTTGATCGCAGTGCGTTACTCGACACACAGGGTCCATGGGAAAAGATCCGCGAGAAGGACATGGGCAAACTGTTGGTGAATGCTTTCGGTGCCACTGAAAGCAAAGATATCGACTGTACGGAATTGTCCGGCAATACAGGTCTCGTTCGAATTGCCAGCATCATGCTGTGGCTGAACCCCAAACATACTGGCCTTTTTGTTGGCGAAGACTGCATTTTTGGATCAAAGATCGGCAAATTGAGAATCAAGGGCGCAAGTCCGAATTCTCACGGCGATGCAGGCAACTCAGACTGGACTGCGAAGAATTGGAGAGCGCTCAAGTCGTCGCTGTCTTTCATTTGTGACGACCCGGACGACGAGGAATTCATTCAGCCGCATCCATCGACGAATCTCATACCGCTGGAAGCGACCAGGCAATACTACGCTAGTTTGACTGTGTCGCTTGGAGGAATAGACTCCCTCGGTGGCTTTGCAGCCGCTTTACTGGATTGCATGTTCGAATATGGCATGACCATACCTTATGACACCAACAACCAGCAGCCAAAGGAACAGGCCAGAGCAATACTTTACAATCGAACCCCTCTCAGGAAACTGTGGCCAACACTGTTCCTTCAAGATCAGAAAGAGCCAAGCGGACTTTGGGAGAGTCTAGGATGGACCTCCGCCGCCATCGCGCAATCACGGCTGCCGATATATCGCGATCTCAGTACATACATCAAGGCCGGAAGAGTGGATACAGCAAAGCGTCTACTGCGAACACTCGCAGACCAGGACGATGATGAGAATAGCGACGGAACTGAAAAGACTGCGCCTAGACCAGACGCCTACTCTGGGTCAGCAGTTCGCGAGGTGTTCAAGGATGCTGTGTTGAAGCATTCGTCGTCGCCCGACACGGTAGAGAAGTTGCTGCTGCACGTTGAGACTCTCGTCGCTTCCGCTCTACTCACCTCACAGCAGCGACCAATTGGGGACATCGCTCAATACTTCAACCCCGCCACGCCAGGCGACTGGATTTGGGATGCCATGGGATCCGTTGGCTTAATGCTACCCGAGCTTGCCGAATTATGCCTGAAAGCGGCCCTCAACCCGCCCACCGTGTCTTTCAATATGACAGAAGACCGACCATCTACAGACCTCATGCTCGCCTCTCACGGTCGTGTCGCTTTTCCATACGTACTCCGGGGCCACTCTTGTCTGCAAGAAGATGCCCTGGCCGTATCCGTGATCGCGGGCGCCATGCGATGCAACGAGCATGCATTCGACGTTGTCTTGGAGGTCAGTCCGACCGAGCAACGCAATCCGAGCTCCCTCAATACAGGGCAACAACACGCAGTCATGACAGGACTACAGCTCGCCCAAGCAAGGCCAGGTGCATCCCGGAACGTGTCAAACACATCGTCCAAGCTGCCAGCCAACACGAACCAGACCAAGCTGACGCACCTCATCGCCGAAAAAAACGAGACCTGCCTCTACCTAAAGACTCGTCTGTCCTCCAAGCCCCACCCTGACAGAGCTCCATTTACCCAACTAGTATCATACAAGGCCGCGGCGCTCAACATCGCCGCAGCAGAGCACATGGACGACGGCGCGTGGCGTGGAATCCACAACATGGACACGAGTATTCCCGCAGATTTCCTAGACAAAATCCACATCGTGGAGTGCGAGTGTCCGGCTCGCGACCAGCTCGAGGCAACGGGAGTCGACAGGGTGGTCGCGATGATGCCTCACGACCAAGCGCAGCGGTTCTTCGCTGCTGATCCGGCGTTTTGCGGGCTGCCTTGGGAGCGGAAGTTGAGGATACAGCAGTTTATGCCGGTTGCGGACTGCGTGAAGATTATGGTTGAGGATGAAGCGGGTGGGAGCAAGCTTATTACTAGAGGGGTTTTGTGAGTAAGATGGTCATGCTGGTTTCGGAGTGATTTTGTCGTTGGCTGGGTTGTCGTACTATTGGATATATTCGCGCGAAGCCTAGTACCCTGTGGGCTCTTCACACGGCACACTGGTCGCTACGACTGCACTCCCTCCTACACTCGTCGTCTGCGTATACTCGTTCACCGGCGCCGTCTGCCCCGGCACTCCAGGCGCCTGCGTCATCAAACTCGGCAATGGCGCTGTAGTCGGTTGACAAACACAACCCTGCTCCTCGCTTTTGATACTCGTCACCGGCGGCGCATCGTGACACCACGTACTCGTCGTAAACGCTCCGTCGTCCACTTTCGGTGCGTCGCTGGCTGGCAAGAACTCCGCTTTGACTAGGACAGGGATGATGGCGCCAGTGCTGAGACGGAAAGGTTGGTGTTTGAGAACAGAGAGCAGGCTAGCGATCGTGCCGGAATGGGAAGTGAAAGAGATCCAAGTATGGTCGTCGGAAATGAAGACATCGTCTAGAAGAGCGAGCATGCGTTTCTCGTGGGCGGCGTCGTCTTCTGCTGTCACGCCGTTCCAGAGTTCGTCGGCTTCAGTCAGGGTCGGGTCGAGGATGTAGGAAGGGTAGGATTGGGAGATGGTTGAGAGGTTGCTTCTGTGGTCACAAGTGTGGATTGAGATTCCCTCGCGGAGGAATTCTTTGACGGTTGGTTTGAAAGGGTAGTAGACCGGCATACCCAACCCAGCGAATGTGAGATTGGCGGTCGCAAGGCAGCGCGCTAGAGGCGAGGTGTAGTACGACTGCGGGTACGGGATCTTCTCGACTTCAATCTGGTGCTTCCAGAAGGCGTGGGCAATTTCAGCCTGCTTGATACCTGATGGCGTGAGTTTGGCGTCTTCCCAGCTGCTGGTGCTGTTGCCGGTGAGTTGAGCCCAGTAACAGTTCCAGGCTGGGGTGCCGTAGTATGATTCTGCGGCGTTGTGGTAGCCTTCGCCGTGGCGGCCCATGAAGATGGTCTTGTAGACTGTGTTGAGTGGAGCTGCGGCGTTTAATGCTTCGACTTGGCGGGCGAAGAGTTGCCATTGGGTCAGGTTTCCAGATAGACCTTCGGTCGCTGGGTATGTTCGGTTGATCAAACCGAAGTTTGTTGTAGTCTACTGTCTGTTAGAGAGTCCAAGCAATGTCCATAACTCGACGTACATAGTTGAATGTCGTTGCGTTCGTGGACGGCTCATCTTGTAAGAAGTATCCTTGCACTGTGGTGTAGTTGATGTAGCCAGCTACGCCGTCGACGCTGATCAAAGCAGCATTCGCGGCGCCAATGGCCAGGGTACTCGAGGCGAAGAGGAGGCGCATTGCTGATGAACGAGATATGGGCAAGACGGGAATGCAGAAAGTGTGTAAAAAGGATGACAGCAATACTTATCCTTCGAGTGTAGGCTTGCCCGCGTGCTAGCAGCATGACGTGCCGCGCCACGCCATACTTCAAGGCTTTAGCCGATAGAGACAGCGTATTGAATGGGCCAGTTCCGATGTAGAAGAGGAGAAAGAAGCAAGTTCAAGTTCGAGTTGCGCGAGACGAATCGATCGCGCCACGTGGACAAGCTTCTCGCCCCCAAAAGCTTGGGCTTTACCATCGGGCCCTCACCTGTATTCACTTCGCTTCCTGCTCCAACCTCACGAGTTGCTAGTACATCCTTTCACATGATCAGGAGATCCGGCTGATAGCAGCGACAGAGAAACACGTCTGGACCCAGCTTCGATGGAAAGAAACATCACCGCCGCCGCGCGCGTCCTCGCCATTCCTGAACTCCTGGAAATCATCCTCCTTCGATTAGACTCCAGCAAGGATGTCATCCGCTGCCGAGGAGTGAACCAGACCTTTCTTCGTACAGTCCATGAATGCCGAGATCTACGACAAGAGCTTTTCTTGGAAGCAAATCCTTCGCAAGAAAGCATGGTCAATCCTCTCCTGCCAAGTTGCTTCCAGCTCCAGCCAGGCTACCGCTCCTCAACCATAGCCCTTCGAGTGGACCTCGTCTCATTATGGTCGCAACACGTTGAGCAAGCTTCATCCCGTCGTCCAGAGATCTGTCCATTGTGGCACAAAATGTTCATTGCCCAGCCACCAACTACGACCTGCGTCATCCCCGTCGGCTCCGTGTCAACAATCTTCTTTAAGCGTGTGTATCCCGAAGGCATGACGTTCGGAGACTTGGAGAGAGCTGTGATTGCGGCGTTTGAGATACGCAAGGGAAGAAAGGCGGCGAGGGAGAGGTTGGAGGAGCTGAGTAGAGAGAATTCGGTGTTGATCTACTGGCGATGAGGACGGCCGGACGGAGGGATCGTGATCGTAAAGCTGTTTCCTATGATGCTTCCGCCGACAGGTTGTACAGCCTCGAGGCTCTGGAGAACTTCTACTAGGATCCACTCGATTGAAATGACAGGGTCCGCTTTATTATCAACGTCGACAATGTTTGCGCTCGAAGCGCCGGTGAGGATGTTCTCGGCCAGCAGCTATGTTCTCGGCGAGGGCTTCGAATTCTCGGCGAGGGCTTTGAGTTCTCGGCGAGGAGTCACTCCCCTCGAGATTGAAACAACGATCGAAAGAAAGACGACAAGCACGATTGAAGTGATCGCGATCCTCCGCGATCAAGATCGGTGCCACCTCCGGGCAAGACTCCTACGACAAAGTTCGCATCTTCACGTCCAGCGACCTGAATTCACACGAGGCCCTGCAGGCACTTCACTCCAGCAAGGTCATTCTCCCTCTTTCCACGGCAGGATCTACTACGCCGCGAAACACCAGCCTAGACTCTTCAAAGGAGAGCCTCGAACGGAGACGAAGGCCCTCCATACCGTTCAAAGCTCACGCTCCTCCACCTCAGTTGTGTCGGTATGGACCACAACGCAGACACCTCGCTCCGCGGCGCAAATCACCACCGCCCCGACCGTCCTTCTACCGCCAGTCAAAGACCCGACGACGAAGCCAACGACCTACGACAGGAGAACAGCGATCATCGAATCTTACTCGCAGAAACCAGGCAAGAGCTCTCTAGCATCAAGCAGAAACTCCACTCAGCTAGAGCCTCGGGCAGAGCCCTCAACGAAGAATTGAGACAGAGAGAAGTCGAACTTGGCGGCTTCACGGGTTCGGCAATCGTATTGCCTCGTTACGAGAATCACATCGAAGGATCGACAGAATCACTCCACAATGATCGTGTTTGGAGGTATCTCCAAGTAGGCGACGAAGGGTACGTCGACATGTATGACGGCCACTTGCGCAGTGAAAACTCAAGGTCAGATGGGGCGCTTCAGAGACTGGATCGAGCGTCATACGTCGAGATGGAAATCGCTGGGACAGCGCGGAAGCGGGTCCTTTCGGAAATCGGCGATCTCTGGCCGAATCCTGGGTATCCATGGCTTCAAGGAGAGACACCACCACGGCCACCAGCGGAGGCAGACATCGAGGATATTCCTGCAAGGCAGAACAACGATGAAGCAATTCTACAAACGACCCAGCACACGATGCAGAGTACGGTTGAGCTTCTAGAAGAGGGAGAGATTGATGAGACGAGCACCAATACGGCCAATGCGCGCAAGAGGCCACAGCAGACTACACCTCCGAAGACAAGCCCAGAACTATCCTCACGGCATCTCAGCAATCTACCGAGGCGAGACGGTCGCTGTCCTTCCCACGATACCGCTCCTCACCGCTCTAAGCGACACAGACCCAACGAGCCAACGGCAGTCGACACATACATACCAGCCTACGACCAAGCCACCCGTCGCCCCAATCGCAGCGTCTGCATCAGCTGTTGGAAAGACGGCTATTGCTGCGACTCACTAGCTCAGTGTCGGAGATGTCGACACAATGGCTGGCGATGCGTCCGCATTCGATGCCGCGACGGGCGTGCTTGTCGGAATCGGAGGTGTCCGGCGCTGCATCTTGGAGATTGGAACCGGGACGATGTACAATGGCATGTCGTGGATGGAACCATGGGAAGAGACTCGCGTGGCTTTTGGGCGGAGACGCGGATACCAGAGGAGTATTCTGCTGGATTCCTTGCTTGAGGTTATTGGATAACGTCACCACTACAGATCGCTTACTTCATTGTGGCCGCCTTCGTCGTGGTAGGAAGCTTGAGCAGTGGAGCGAGCGCGAGATGAACTCTTCACAAAGAAAAAGTCGCCAAACAAACAGAATCAACAAAGTCGCTTTATCCCATCCCTTTAACCACCTCCAACCCTTTGTCATCCCAACAAACACCCAGTCCTATATCGAGCCCTCCTTTCACTTCCAGCAATTTTCTCTCCAAGTCCCTGACCATCATCCCAAGCCAAAGTGATAGACCTCCCACGGCCCACCATGTCCTCCCCTCGAAGTCTACAAACCTCCACCACCCACCAGCCATGCCCTACACCCTCCTCCAAACCATGAACTTCCTCTCCTCCAAGCGCGGCGGAGGAAACTGGGAGCGAATCTACAACATCCGATCACCTCCCCTGGAGAATATCTCCAAGACAATGACGCTGCCGGGCAGCACGCCGCAAGTGAGGAGATGCGCGCTGAGATGTTATCGCGGACGGGTTCTGCGCAGTCGGAAGAAGGAGAGGGCGGTGAGGACGAATGCGAGGAAGATGATGATGGTGTTCAAGAGGTCGGGGCCGGGGAGGACGAGGAACTTGGAGGGGGAGAACTCGCCTTGTGGGGGGGAGTATTTTCCCGAGAGGGAAGAGGAGGGGAGGTTGCTGCGGCAGGTTGTTGATGGGGGGCGGAGTCAGGGGAGTCTTTGCAATGCGAAGAGTGGAGGCGGGTGTAGGGTTTGTGGGGTGTTTTTGAGTAAGTCGTTGGTCGGTGATCTCGAGTGGTGTCCATGGCTAATGCTTCGAATAGACATGTTTGTACAAGACCTGGAACGGTCAGTACCGGAGCTGAGACGGAGCTGAGACGGAGTATGAGAGTAAAGGAATTGAAAAACACGCAGGGAAAGCAGAGCGCCGAAGTCGTTTTGTGCATGCATAGCGTCAGATGGAAAGTTATGCTCCAGACTCCGAAATCAACGCTCCTGGTGAGCATAATGCAAGATGAACACCGTCCGAACCCCGTGGCTCATCTTCAGACTCGACAGGTTGTCCACTGTACTTCAAAGTAGGGAGGCAGCGCTGTTAAATCCCATACCTACGTTTATTGCCTTCCATCATCGTAATCGCAATCGTTCAGCGGCGCTTCTTCGTGGCGATGCACACGTTGGGCCGGGCTGAGGACATTGTTGGACTTGGGGTAGGACTAGAATAGTTCCAGTTCTACATCGAAAGCTGATTCAGATGCGATGGTGATGTTGTCAGGCGTGTCGCCGTCCAACCCGGTCGCAGGCTGTGCTGACGGGCGCAGTCCAGTTCCGATTGGCGACCATGTTGCGATAGAACTACTGGATAGGCGCCGGTGATACAGTAGTCCCTTGGACAGGAATAGAGCTCTACAACTGAGCTGCCCCGCACCCTCGTTCACTATATTCAGCACGGTCTCGTATAACGGTGATGGAGCGGTGAGGGGAAGCATGGTACAGTAGGTAGGTAGTAGGTACCTCGTATCCTTCCTAGCACGACTCGGACACGTCAAGGTAGACTATCCATCCGATCACATCCGGTAGAACTATGCACACGAAGAACTACATGGATGGTCCAGGCTCGCATCCGAGGGTGCCGCTGCGACGAGTACTCTGTAGAACTATCCTTCCGCGGCAGTTGCGATGATCAGATGACAGCCACATGGAATAGAAGAACTATAGATCCCGACTGCTTCCCCTTTTACTTTTTGCTTTCTACCATCTAGCAAACCCTACACTACATCACTGCATTACTGTCGCAGCCCGCGACCATCAGTCCGTACACGTTTCCGACGTCGCCATGTTCGGCATACAATTCCTCCTCGCCCTCTTCCCACTCTCGACCGGTGTTCTTGCCGCCTGCGTCTTGCCGGAGGATGCGAGTACCGACACAACCGATGCTACGAAAAAGCTGACCACGACCTGGCCGCCGGTCATGGCCGGCAAGTCTCATGACTCTCGGATCTGCAGACCTGCTGAATTCCATCCAAGCGAGAAGGTACCGTCGTCTCCCTTACTCGGGGTCCTTCACCGCCGTTCAACAGCAGATCCTAACACTCCATGTCTTTGATAGATTTACGACCATTGGCTCTGCGTACGTACTGGGGGCCCTTGGCTCCCATGTCGCCCCCACATCTACGGTCCCAACCATACTTGCGCTAACGCTACATGTCTGTTAGGCATATGCGCCCGATATCGATGCCCACCCACGAAAGGGTTGTCGAAACGACTACAACGTCTTCTACGACCATGTCACTGTCCCAAAATACCAAGTCAAGTGCCACTTCGACACTCATACTTCCCCGATGGTGAACAACGGTATATGGGTCTGCGGTTAGGGGTGGGGGCTCATTGGACTTTGTGTATATACGCTGCTCTACCTTGATACCTGATCCGGCCTGTGGTTCCTTCCAAGCCCTTACTCCGACCCTACTGGTCATCTCGAGAGGAGATCATATAGACCAGCGCTCTTACGCAAAGCGCTTTTCGATGCTCTGGTATTGCCGCCACTCCTCGAACATCGCAATTTTTGTCATCAACTCTTGTCGCCCGTGGATACCCTGCGAAAAAAAGTATTGGTTCGAGAGTCTACCGATAGAATAGTCCGGTGTCGTAGTTCGACCAAGATCTGTGAGCGAAGCGAGCCAGGATTCCTGACGACGAAGTGTTCCTCAAATGGTCTGAGACATCACTCTGCTTGATTGAGATCTCGATGTTACGAAGCTGTTCTTGAAGCAACCACGAATGATTTGCTTGCTCGAAGAATTTCGCGGAAAGCCTCGTCCTACGGATGCTTTTTAGAGAGGTCCACCTGATGAAGTCTCTCGCTCAACACCCGCACCCAAACATCGTGCCCTGTGTGGTCAGACGAGGTCACATTACTAGATTCTTTTTTCACTTAACCAGAGATTCCTAGATCACCGTTTTCACACGCACTCGACGCATTAAGCCTTGACCTTGAACGATGCAAAGCCCCGTGTCGGGGTGCTATTAACCATATACACTTTCTGGTGAGCATAATGCACGCGGACGACATCGTTCGAACATCCCGTCTGATTCGCAACGTCAACAGACCCCCCAAAATGCTTCAAAACCAGCAGCGCCCTCAGATCTCATGCTGGCGTTCGTTTCGTGATCGTAATCGTAATCGTAATCGTGGTCGCTGCGCCAGAATCCCATTCCCAGGCATCCAAGCAGCGCTTCTTCGTGAACACCACCAAGGCCCAAGAGACTGGCAGAAACTACACTGCCGGCTACATGGCGGCCCGTCTCAGCGCCCTAGAGCTCAAGGAGCGCTCCGGTCTAATCCGCGGATCATTGGCTCTTTGAGCGACCTGGTACCGGCCTCTGCTCGGCGACTCCACGTGTGCAGCTCTAGCAGCAGCCTCACCCACAGGTCCAAGACCACCAGCGCCTCTCGGCGGAGAACCATTCCGGTCAGGAGTCGCAATGCCCTCCCGGACTCTCCCGGCCGCCAACGCATCCCTCTGCAAAAGTCTCCTCCTCGCCTCCCTGAATTCGCCATGCGCCTGGATAGGTTTCCGATCCATCCTCTTCGAAAAGTACCTGCTTTTGTTTCCATACGTCAGCATCCCGTCCTCGAGCCGTCCGAACTTGTCGAGTTCTTCCAATTGGCCCGGATGGATGTGCACGCACTTGGGATTCTCGCATGCCTGTCCAATGCCGCAACGCACTCGACGGCACTCCACGCCGGCAGTACGACAACACGAGCACACGCCGTCGATGGCGCTGTCGCACAGACTCCTCGTCTCCCAGCAGCGCACGCAGACGGTTCTGCGGAGGTATCCGCCCTCCCACTTCGGCTCTTCTATGAGGGCCGTGTCGTCGAGCGGAGGCGTTGGGGAGCGTGGACGCTTTCGCCCTCGCTCTTCCGCTACGGGACGAGGAGGTGGTGGTGGTGGAGGGTGGAGTCTCTTGTACTTGTCAATACCTTTCGGGCCCATCTGTCCGTTCGTGAGATTCTGCGGGTGGAACATCTTCGCGTAGTCTTTGTTGTGGAAGTAAAC
This sequence comes from Zymoseptoria crescenta, assembly GCA_026122155.1. Classification (NCBI taxonomy): domain Eukaryota; kingdom Fungi; phylum Ascomycota; class Dothideomycetes; order Mycosphaerellales; family Mycosphaerellaceae; genus Zymoseptoria; species Zymoseptoria crescenta. The sequence goes on from JALRMM010000012.1 coordinate 193,634, forward strand.
GCACGTAGTCACAGTGCACTGATCACCGTAACCGCAGCGGTTGAAGGCGCATTTGATACCTCGCTTTGTGCAGGCATCGCATGACGGGTTGTCGGCATGGGCCACGGTGCAACAGAGGTCGTTCGACCAGCAGTGAGTGCAGATTGGATGGCGTTTGGGAGGTGCTTGAGCGGAATGGATGCTATCGTGACGGTGCTGTGTTGGCGAACTATGTGGAGTTTTGGCGGGTTCTCGAGTCGTGGGCGAGAGAAGCGATGGGTCTCCACCGGTAGTCTCGATGCTCTCCACCGCCCGAGATATCTCACAATCCCAGTCTTCGGGTGGTGCTTCTTCCTCACCGAACACCACCATCTTGTCCGTATCGACTGGTCGGTAGAAGTCGAATGGTTGTCGAAGATTCCTCGGCCGGTTGGAAACGGCGGTTAATATCCACCGGTGAGGTCGCAGGTGCTCCACCTTCTCCTCGGATGGTGGCATGGTCTTTTCCAGATCAGAAAGCGTCTCGCGAGTGGTGGGATAGTACATCACATCCTGGATCAGCGTGTGCCACACCGGGAGTTTCGGGTTCGTTCGTGACCATAAGAGTCTCGGGTCAGATGGTGCTTCTTGAATTTCCGTTGCGGTCTGTTTTGGCAGATCCCCTGGAGATGTGTACTCCAATGGCGATACAACGATGGCACCTTCATTGAGCATCCGCTCGGCAATGGGTGCCGGAGTCGCGGTCTTTGCTTTTCCGACCGGCTCGTGTTGCGTCGACTTGTCTTCCGAGCACTGAAGCGATGTCTCCTGTCGACTTAGTCGCTCTTCCAGATCCTTGACTTTTTGGTCTTGCTTTTCGAGTTTTTCTGTCAGACTATGCAACCGATCATCGCGCTCCTTGATTCTCTCGTCCCGTCGTTTTAAAGCCCCAAGCAGGTTTTGCGTTGCAGTCTCTTTCGCCGACAAGGTTTCTTCCAGCTTTGCTCGATCTGAAGCTGCATCGTCGGCTGTTGTGGCGGCAAGTTTCCGCGCATCCTCAGCCTCCTGCTGCAGTTTCGTGTTATCAGCCACTGCAGCCTCTTTCTCCTCCCGAGCCAGGATGGCGCCAGAAGGCGCAGTACCGGTGCCATTCTCCGCGGTAGTCGCCCGATCCAGTGCATCATCGACCTCCTGCCGCAGCCTCGTCTTCTCAGCCAGCGCAGTCTCTTTCTCTTGTTCGACAAGCTGGATTCGGCCATGAAAGTCCTTCAGCTGCTTTCGCAGCGAGCCAGCGTCCTCAAGTGCGGTGTTGACGGCTATCTGGAAGGACCCCGCCTTCTGCTGTGCAGATTCAGCATCAGCCAGTGCAGCGTTCTTGGCCTCCTGCAATGACTTGTTCTCTGTACGAAGAGACTCAGCTTCTTTGGCTGTTTTCTCGGCCTTGAGTCGCTCAGCTTCGGCCTTCTTCGTCGCAGTATCAGCCTTGAGTCGCTCAGCTTCGGCCTGCTTCGTCACAGAATCGGATTTAGCCAGCGCAGCGTCCTTCGCCTCCTCTAAGGACTTGCTTCCCGAACGAAGAGTCTCCGCCTCTGTGACCGCATTCTCAGCCTTCAGCCTCTCAGCTTCAGCCTTCGTCGTCGCAGCATCAGCCTCTTTCTGCGCATCCCGCACCTGCTTCCTAAACACGGCGCCGTCTTTCTGCGCAACAACAGTCTCTGCCTTGGCGGCTTCAATCTCAGCTTGAGCAGCTTCGAGCTCTCCCTTCAACACCCCATTCTGCTTGCGCGCAGCCTCAAGGTCCTTCGACACCGCTTCGCTCTCCGCTTGCACATTCGCGGTCATCGTCCGCGCACCCTCAAGCTCCTTCCTCACCCCTTCCAACCCTGCTTGCACCTCCGCAGTCTTCATCCGCTCCGCCTCGGCCTCCGCTCGCAAGTCCTCTCCCACCTTCAACGCATCCCCCAACCGCCCCTTCGCCGCCTTTGCCTTGACTTGCCCAACCTCCCATTCCCTCCCCACCTGCTCCGTCAAGTTATTCACCGAACAACCCAGCTGGGATATCAGGTCAAGCGTCTCCTTGGTCATTGCCGCGATAGTCGCGCTCTTCGAGGGACGGGCATGGGTTGCCTGAAATTTCGGAGTAGTCGAGGGTTTAGGCGAAGTCGGAGATGCAGGCGACAGCTCGTCTTTCGGCGCGTTGACCGTCATTTTCGCAGGACGCCTGAAAGGAGACGGACTACCATCCGCTCTCGCCCGCCGCCGCCGCCTCGGAGTCGAGGATACTGATGCCGTTGCTGATGCTGACGGGTGTCGCTGGGGAGTATCAGGGTTTTTCGCACCGCCTGCATGGTAGTCGGCGAAAGAAAATGCTTTATGGACCTGTTGGTCTTTGCTGGGGGTGTTAGCCATCGTGGCGGGCGGGTGCACAGTTATGCGCAGGTGGTGCGCAGATTGTGCGCGGGTGTGTTATCATTCAGTGTTTCGTGCGCAGCGTCGTGTAGGAAGAGATGGCGGGATTGTTTTCACCTGGAAGCGTTTGGTGACTTTTGGTCTCTTGCCCCGCCAACGAGAATGTTTTCCCTTGGCACGGAGATCGGCCGCGCTGTGTGGGGGGAAAGAGGCGCGTGCTTGAATTTGGCTTAGCGCTGATTTTGGGGTGAGCTTGTAAGTGAATGAAATTTTTGGGCCCAGGCTTGCGGTCGTGGAGATGGCACTTTTGCTCAAACTCTGCGAATGACACTGTGCCTCTCTGCGTAACGGATGCGCGTGTCTCTTTTGCGACGCCAAGATGAAGAAGTGGAGGTGCGAGGGATTGTCATGCAGCTGTCCGCGAGACGCATGTACTCGTGCAGGGGTGAAAGTGACGAGCGCTGGAAATTGATGGAGCGGTGGAACGTGACCTTGCATCTTCATGCAGCAAGAGAATAGCGACAGACAGAAAGAGAATGGACGAGAAACGTGGGAGTTGTCTTTGTACATACCACATCTGTAGTGTTTCTCACATTGCCTGCCCTCATCTTTCCCGAATATGATCGCCAGTGATACCTGCGATTCCGCTCCGTCCCTCAATCCTCGTCTATTACTCCGCCTTCTTTCTCGTATAAGCGTCAGTCTCATACCTCTTCCCTCTAAACCCCCAAACACCCCAATTCCCACAGCTCACATCGCCCGGATCCAGATCATTCATATCCCACCTCAAGCTCCTGAATCGATTCTCGCCTGGCTCCAGGATGATATCCATCTCTCCGCCCGCCTCTTTCTTCGCCCATTCAATATCCCTCTGCATGTCAAAGTCCGTGTACCCGGTACAGATGACCGGGACTTTCGTCTCCAACAATTGCGGGAGAGTGGATGCCCACTCGTGCGAGCTGGCGGGATGTCCAAGTCCAGGATGAAACATGACGAACGCATCGAAGTATGGATCGTAAGGCGCGAAGTGTTGCGCTTCGTGCAGGGTGTGAAAGTACTCGACATAGGTTGAGATCTTGACGGCGCCGCCGAGACGGTCTTCGACGATGGCGCCGAACGGGTTGGAAGGCGTACGATCCGGGAGGGGGTACTCGTCGTCGCGGTTGGTCATGCTCTCGGGGCCGATGAAGTGGAGGTGGAAGGTAGCGCGAGGGAAGAGGTAGGCGAGTTGCAGCCAGACTTCGCGAGGGAGAGAGGATTCGGCTCGGGCGCCGAGGATGAAGAGACGGACTGGAGGTGGGTTGGGCCGGAGACCTTTGACGTCGATGCCGGCTCCTGAACGGGGTGGATGGAGGGTGTAGCGGAGGGCTGTTTGAGTGTTAGTATTGGGGTTGTCGCGGGTACGCTCTCTCTGGACTCACCACTCAACGATCTCAGTCCTTCCGGTCGAAGGCGATCCTTCAAGTTGTAGGGACTGAGCTCGTGTAGTATACTTCCAATCGTGATGGGATATGTCAACAACCGTGTGACCTGTCTCATCCTCCTCTCATCGTTGATCGCTGTAAACTCTCTGCTGTACAATAGTGTATCCCAATTCGTCATGTTGGCCTGCGCCTCCTCCATTGATGCAGACGGATATTCGAATTCTGTAAAGAAGCGTCCACTGTGCAGATCGTGGTCGTCCTCATTGATCTCCCTCAGCAAATCACAAATCTCTAGATGGCTCTCGTAGTCCTCAACGAAATGCTCTTCGCTGCAAGAGACGGGTATACCACAGTCGGGACATTCGTATCGGACGTGCGCTGGAGGCATTGCACCCGTCTTTCGTGCTTCGAGATCGTGAGGTGATGTGGGTGCTCGGGTGGCTTGATGCTCGGGGTGCGGACAGTATGCATTCTGGCGCATAAACGCAGCTCGTTTACGGATGGCGGGCGATGGAGAATTCGTGAAGGAGTGGAAGAGGTTGTTCGGTTTGAGGAGTAGACGAGGGTCATTCTTGCTGTTGGTCTGCTTGATACCAGAGGTTGGGGGAATCTCTTGTGCAGGCTGACCAGAGGACTCGAATGCTGGATTGGCCTTGTTTCTCGCCGATTGATGGAGTTTGCGAGTCTTTGGCTGTGTCGATGGAGTCGCTGTCGAGATGAAGGCCCTTCGAATGGTCGGCTTTCCCAATTGTCCTGCTGACGCCGTCGATGCAGCACGCAGGCAGCGCGTACATATCGATTTGGAAGCCATTGCTGGATGTGTCTGTGAATTGCAGTATTGATATCCAGAAATGGACGACGTCAAGCAATGTCTTGACTCAATGGGGATGCGGCCCCGCAATGGAAGACACGCGAGTCATGCAGAGCAACAATTCGACGTCCAACCTTCAATAATTCATTCATTGGACTGAATAGAACAATCCTCGACGAAAGAAAGCTCTGGTCGACCTCACGCATTCCCGGCCGCCATGGCCAACACTCAGATGACCCAGGCATTCTACGCCCTCACCCTCGAAGCTCCCTCCGCTCCCACCCACGCCGTCACCTGCAATGCGATCCCCGGACTCAAAGCGACCGATCAGCAAATCTTCGAAGCACGCGGCGAGCACATTCTTCTCCACCGGATAGTCGAGAGCGCCGACAGAACCGAGCGCAACATTGTCACAGTATGCGATCAGAATGTCTTCGGAATTGTGCGCGGTGTCGCTGCGTTTCGCATTCCTGGAACTGCTACTGGTAGGTTCACATCTTTTTTCCTGCTGCTGCGCCAGATCGCATAGTGATTCGCAAGGACGCGATAGCTTGCTGGGCGCGAGACTACGACTATGCGCCTGCGATCGGCTTCTTCTCAACTCTCTGGCAGTCATGCTAACAACACTATCCAGACCAATTGGTCGTTTCTTCCGACTCTGGCCGTGTAACGATGCTCACCTACGACGCCGACAAGCAGAACTTCAAACGAGTCCACCTCGAGACGTATGGCAAATCCGGGATCCGGCGCACAATCCCCGGACACTACCTGGCGAGCGATAGTCGAGGGCGATGTATCATGCTGGCAAGTGTGGAGAAGAACAAGGTGGTGTACATGTTGAATCGCCATGCCGATGGCAACATCATCATATCGAGTCCTCACGAGGCGAACCAGATGGGCAGTCTATGTTTTGGGATTTGTGCACTGGACACTGGTTGGGACGCTCCGATCTTCGCAGCGTTGGAAGTGGAGTACACAGAAGCGGAGGCTGATCCGACCGGGGACGCGTTCAAGAGGAGAGAAAAGCAGTTGGTTTACTACACGGTCGATATGGGATTGAATCATGTCGTCAAGAGCTGGACAGACACGGTGGACTACACGGCGAACATGATTATCGGTGTGCCTGGAGGACAGGATGGACCGTCAGGAGTGCTGGTCTGCGCCGAGGACCGCATCTACTATCGCCATGACAAGCACCCCGCTCTGTCGATCACGATTCCACGAAGGAAAGGGCCAACAGAAGATTCAGCACGAAAGAGGACGATTGTCGCATACTGCCTTCATCTGGCCAAGACGAGACACGAATTCTTCTTCTTCCTACAGACTGAGGATGGAGACGTTTTCAAGCTCAATATGCAGATGGAGCTGGATGAGCAAGGTCGCCAAACCGCGAGGCCATCAGCAATTGTCTTGAAGTACTACGACACCTTTCCAGTCGCCCGTCAAATGCTTCTCTTGAAGAAGGGCTACCTCTACATTGCCACTGAGAACGGCAACAGCCATCTCCTCCATGTCGACGATCTGGCCGATGACCCCGACTTCGAACCTCACAACACCTTCACGTCTGACGATGTGCCATCCGATCCGCAAGAACCGACTGAACCAACATACTTCCAGCCGAGAGAACTGACAATGACTCATGTGGCTTGTGATGTTCCCGGTTTGCATCCGCTCATGAAGACGAAAGTGGACAACCTCACCAGCGAAGATGCTCCACAAATATACGCAATCCAAGGCACCGGCAACAAGAGTCAATTCAAGACTATTCGCCATGGCCTGAACGTGGAGGAAATCATCAACAACAGCATGGGCAACGTTCCATACGACAACATCTGGACGTTTAAACATCGATCGACTGATGAGTTCCACCGGTATCTCCTCCTCAGCAGCAGTTATGGTGATCTCACTATCGCATGTTCCATCGGCGACTCGGTCGAGCAGATTGAGAACTCCAGCTTCCTTGAAAACCGCGCAACAGTCCATGCGCAACAGATGGGCGACGCAACACTCGTTCAAGTGCATGCCCGGGGTATCCGAAGTATTCTGGAGTCTGGCGCTCTCAACGAATGGCCAACGCCTGCACATCGCACCGTTGTCGTCGCATCAGCAAATGAGCGTCAACTGCTCCTGGCCTTAAGCTCTGCCGAGCTTGCCTTCTTCTTTATGCAAGACGATGGTATCCTCGTGCAGCTTGAGGAGATGCCAGAGATGAGTGGTAAGGTGACTGCGTTGTCCGTCGGCCGCACACCCAAAGGTCGCCAGCAAGCAAAGTACGCAGTCGTGGGATGCGATGACTGCACGATTCGGGTTCTCAGCATCGAGCTGGATTCGCCATTGGAGCCACGCAGTGTGCAAGCTCTTTCGGCTGTTCCAACATCGCTGGAAGTTGTTGAGATGCATGATCCTTCGTCAAACTCATATGTCAATGTGGTCCACATCGGTCTCCAGTCCGGCCTCTACCTGCGAGCAATCATCGACGAGACGACTGGTGAGCTTGGCGATGTGCGAACGAAGTTCTTGGGCACTCGACCTCCTCGATTATGCCCCGTGGAGATCAACGACCAAGAATGCGTACTCGCATGCTCCAGTCGGCCATGGCTAGGATATAACCACCCTCAAAGCCAACAGTACACCGTCACGCCGCTCATTGCGGAACCAATGGAAGCCGCAAGATCATTCATCAGTCCCGACCTGGTCGGTCTCTGCGCAATCCAAGGCTCCTCTCTCTTGATTATGCAAGTACCCTCGATCGAAGGACGATTATCATCCTCAACAATCGACCTCAACTACACCCCTCGCGCCATGGACCGCAATCCTATCTACCCCATCTGGTACACAGCGCAAGCCGATGGTAACACATTATCGAAAGCCACACGGGACCAGCTACGAGGCAAATCAATAGATGAGGATGAAGAGGCTACAGCACTGGAAAAGCACCTTGGTGTCTCCCGCGGCACTGGTCACTGGGCGTCCTGCATCCAAGCCATTGACCCCATCACCCAAAAAGCAGTAACCCACACCATCGAGCTTGGCGAGAATGAAGCCGCCCTCTGCATCGCCTGCATTCCCTTCACCTCTCGCCAGGACGAAGTCTTCCTCGCTGTCGGCACAGGCCAACACATGTCACCCGGCACATCGCAACCCTCCACCGGCTTCGTCCACATCTACCGCCTGCTCGAAGAAGGCACCAAACTCGAATTCGTCCACCGCACCCAATTCGACAGCCCAATCTACGCGCTCTGCAAATTCAACGGCCGTCTCGCCCTCGGCGTCGGCAACGAACTCTTCATCTACGACATGGGCATGAAACACCTCCTTCGCAAAGCCCGCGGTACGGCAACGCCCAACCTCATCACACACATCACCTCCGTCGGCAACCGCCTCATCTGCGCAGACGTCTCCGAAAGCGTGACCTACGTCGTGTATAAACCCGCTTTCAACCGCCTCATCCCCTTCGTCGACGACACGATCCAACGCTGGACCACCGCCATCTCCCTCGTCGACTACGAAACCGTCGCAGGCGCTGATAAATTCGGCAACCTCTGGGTCGTGCGCTGTCCCGAAGCCACGTCCACCGAAGCCGACGAAGATGGCGCGGGAGGGTACATCATGAACGAACGCTCTTACCTCGGCGGTGCGCCCTACCGCCTCGAACTCCGCTCCCACTTCTTCGCCAACGACATCCCGACCTCGCTCCAACGCACCTCGCTCGTCGCCGGTGGCGCGGAGGTGATTTTCTGGAGTGGACTACAAGGTACGCTGGGTATGCTGGTTCCCTTCGTCACGCGGGAGGACGTGGAGTTCTTCACGGCGCTGGAGAGCCAGATGAGGCAGGAGGATATGCCGTTGGCGGGGAGGGATCATTTGATGTATCGGAGCTATTATGTCCCCGTGAAGGGTGTGATCGATGGGGATTTGTGTGAGAGGTTTCTGGGGTTGAGGGAGGAGGTCAAGGGGAAGATTGCGGCGGAGGTGGATCGGAGTGTTAAGGAGGTGGAGAAGAAGGTTGGGGAAATGAGGGGACGGGTGGCTTTTTAGAGAGGGGGGAAGGGCGTGGTTGGTGGGTGGTGGGTCTTATGAAGGACGGGAGTGGCAAGAAGGAGAGCGAGAGGTTAACGATGCGGAAAAAGTGCTTTGGATCCGACGCCAGGCACGATGTATATCTAAAGACAATGGACAAAAGCTCCACACGCGCTCCGTGATGATAAGTATGCTGCCTCAGGCATCACACAGCATCCACCATCCATGCATCTCTTCTCGTGAAAGGCTCGGCTGGTCAAGTAGATCTACTCTGTCAGTTTGCAACTGCCTGGACGAATGATCCCCCGAAGCTCGTCTTTGCCCGTCAGCACGGTTGTCTTGCTGATCTATTGCCGGAGGCCAAACCTGAACAGTCATTGCCCAAGCCATTCACGTAGTTCGACCTCGTGCTTTCTTCCATTCCGTATTTGGCCATGCAACAAGCAGCACTTCCTTTCAATGAAAGGGAAGAATAAATTGAGTTATGGCCATCCTCCCGAGCCTGCCAACCGAGCTCATGGTCTACATGCCCGCGAGTCTACCATCCGACGACTTCAAGTCTCTAAGCATTGCGAGCCGGCGACTACACCAAGTACTGGTACCCTTCCTGTTCACTTCCCTCAGGGTGACCGACAACGAAGAGGATATCGAGGATATCACGGCGGTTCTATAGAAGTACGGGCGGTATGTGACGAAGTTGAGCTTCGAAATCTACTTCATTTCGTTGGTAAGCGGAGATAATAGCCAGTGTCTACAACACTCAGCACTAGCGCAGCGACTACTGACCGGAGAGGCTTTTCGGCATGTAGCCTACGTAAGAGTCACGTTCTTCATTGGCAATTTCGAGCACGACATCATTACCGAGATGCCAGAGACCGAACGCCATGTCCACGGCGAGGAACATGCTCATCCGTGGCAGGCGATATTGAATGGGACCTTCCGTGCACTTGCCGCTCGCAATGAACTAAGAATACTCGAGATGCGCCACGTCCTCCCAAGAGCCTGCTCAACGCTCTACACATCAGCATGGCGGAACCTCGTCGCTCACCTCGATGAGCTAGACATTGACCTCTCGAGCGGTCATGGCGGGAGTGCTATCTCCGATACCGAGGGATCCGGCGGTCTGCGGTCGATTTACACGGATGGGTACATCGACTTCGACAACCATACGAACGGCTTCTTTCTCTCGCATCTGACATCTGCCACACGCCTCAGGCTCGCAGCGGACGTCATGAATCCGATCGGACTTCTGGAAAGCCTCACGTTGCAATCCCGCTTATGCCGGAGGATATGCCGAAGCTGACCCATCTCGAACTGGAGAATTGTATTATCGATCCTGCGCTCGGGAGTTTCATCAACGCTCATAGCCAGCATTTGTTGTCGCTTAGCTTGTGGAATTGTTATGCCGATACGAGAGGTCCTACTTCAGAACAAGACGTGTGCGCTCTACTGATGGAAGACAGTCGAGGCCCCGCTACACGATCAGGAATTGTATTACTGGAAAGATTTGTTCCGACATTTTCTCGAGTGCCATCCGATCCTCGACGAACTCTCCATTGTAAACGACAACTCTACGCTGTCAGATGAAGCACCATCGCACCCGAAGGCTGCAGGACCGTTCCTACCCATCGGCGAGCCCGAGAATGTCGAAAACCTCTGAAGACGACTCCACGACGATCCCTCATGGCGATTATGGTCGTACGTCAACCTCGATCCAGACCTCGGAGGAATGTACCAAGACCATGCCTTTACGGTTGCGGCTAGCATGAGTTTGGAGCCTGGAGATCAGCGGGCATACGATGCTTTGATGACTGTCGTGAACGAGAACAAAAGGCACTTGGCCGAAGGAGCACGGGTCTTGTCTCGATGACAAATCCCTGCTTCGTGCTATGTCGAGCCCGGGACAATGCCTGAAAGGGCTCTCTTTGGATGATGGTAGGTGTGATGTCCGAGTATAAGTTATTGCTTCGCAGCTCCCGTGCTCGCCATTCGGAAGGGAATGAAGAATGCTTAACCCTAATCGAGGCTGTTGAATCTCTGAATATGACCTGAGCATTCATGATGCATTTTCGGCATCTGTTCCCACCAATTAGATCGACTCGGAAACGCCTTAGTAGCCTCCCTTTCTTTCGATCCCTACGGGCATACAACGAATGATGTCTGGTCCGGCAACAAACACACGCTGCCTATATAGCCTCCTCATTCCACTCCTGAACCTCATAAGATCCGTACAACAAGGTCTCCCAACGATACACAACACCATGGGGCTCGTGAGCGTCACCGCATCCTCAGTCTTTCCCCATCCCCGGGCTGAAGTCTACGACTTCGCTACAAATCCCAACAATTGGGGCGGCAACTACAAAAACAGCGCCGGGATGCTCGACCCAGACCACGTCAAACAAAACATCCCACTCCCCGTGGGCTTCGTCTGGTCAGAGATCGGAGAATTCGACTCGGGGACATACCTCTCCACCTGGACCCTTTCCATCGCGGAACGACCCTTCAGGTTCAAGTTCCATCAGGTCAACGACCAGATGAGGTCGAAAGCGGATGGGTCGGGAGGTGTGCCCGGCATTACGATCATCACGTATACTTTTGAGGAAGCAGGCGATGGGTCGAGTAGGCTGTTTCGGAGGACGTTGGAGTGCGAGCTGCCGAAGGGGTCGGAGTTGCCGGATGATGTGTTCTTGGCGATGGCGAAGCCCAGCGGTATTGATCTGTACCATGATGCTTTGAGGAAGAAGATGGCTGAGCGTTGAGGTTGGCTGCTTTGTCTTGGTCCAGGCCCGTTTTCACGGTCATAGTGCGGGAATAGGAATATAGGGCCAAATTGCAAAGTCTTATAGGCTGCCCTTTGGAGACTAGAGCGAAGTCGTCGTTGTTGATGTCTGTGGTCTCCGGCAAGGGAGGATTCGTGCAGGAAATGTAATTCAATGTCACGATCAAGACGAGGCCGTACATTGATAGGGAGGTTTACATGCGGCCTGAGGCATAGCCATTTACAACGACCTCCCTTTCATCTTTATCTCGAACGCATGGTGAACTTGTTCTGCTCCCCCAACAATCTACCTTTACACGAGCACCCAGACTCCTATCGTCACGATTCACTGGAGTACGAACAAGCAAGCGGGGAACACTCGCCGCCTTGTTAGCCGACTCCACGCACATGGACAATGAAACACCCTACTTTTTGTCCTTGGACCAGGGATCTACTTCCGAGGTGGAGATACCCAAGACAGGATCGGTCACGTTTTCGCCGGCCTCGTGAGTACAGTCCGTATCGAAAGGCATATGAGATTGCGGCACGATGCAAGAATATTTGACGGCTGAGCTTGACCGAGTGGGTTCAATCTATTGAGCTTCACGAGTCCCTTGTGCTCTGTCCGATCACCAGAACACATAGATGCGAGCTTCCACACTTTCCCGCACTTCTTCATCCTCTGACCCTTCAACAATGGGAGAGGTATGCAGCACACCATCCGAGATGTTCTTGTCATCCGCCGCCGCCGAGTCGCAGAACTTGAATATGAGCACATCGTCTGGCGTCTGCTCCGGCAACCAATACCATTTCTGCTGCTCTGGTTCCTTCGGTGGGAGTGGCATCAACGTGTGCATGACATAATCCGCCGAGTCGTTGATTTCGCTGAGCGCACGGAAATCGACAGGCACCAGCTCGCTCTTGTCGTTTGTTCGCGAGTCGCAGACTGCCATGGGATCGCGTCGGACCGTTTTGAGTGGGCGCTGCACGCAAGTCAATACTTCAGCTCTATCGGAGGTGCTCGTACCGACTTGCCCAAACACCGAATGCCGCGTGACGGGGAAGCGGACCGCCGTTGTCGACTGCCTCAAGAATCGACTTGGCCTTCTCCGTGATATCCCTCCTGCAGGATCTCAGTGTATCAAACATTCCCTGACGTGATATGTCTGGACCCGGGATGGTCAGCGAATGGCAGTTCCAACGACCTTCAACGGTGGCCTCACCTATATGAACCTGGCGAGACGGCTCGGGGGTCCATTCGTCTCTCCCAGTGACTGAAAAGTCCCGTCAGCAATCTTCTACGACGATGTGGTCTGCAAGACATACTCAGGACCCGGTCGCGCGGAAGGCAGCCAACCGCCTGGTCCATTGGAGCTCCGCGCAAGTCGACCTCCTCGATCCCACGATCGACGGCCAATCTCCTCCGAAAGGCAACACAGTAGATCACAGCATCTCTGGCTCCCGTTGCATTCAAGATCAGCTCCTTCAACTCTTGGCAATAGACGTCTTCCACAGCGCCATCTTTGAGCCAGTCCTCGTATCTCACAGAGGACTTGTGCTTGACATAGGTGAAGCCTTGTTTGTCCAGCCCATCCAAGCCGTGCGCGACGTCCTTGGCGATTCGAAAGTCATGCAGTCTGACTTGCTCGTCCTTCAGGCTCTTGTTGCCGGGCAGTGTGTAGAGGGCACGATCATGGGCCGAGATCGACATGTCGGGCACCGCGAATCGAACGACGCCATAGCTCCCAGCTTCTGCAGAGGCCATGGTGTGGGGACCTTGGTGAGTTTGGTGTTCTTCGAAAGATGATTGTCGAAGCTGAAAGTTCCTCGCAGAGGAGTACAAAACACAATTCTTCCGCTTCTATGTAGTGCGAACGGTGAACGTGAGCAGCCTAGTCCAACCCAGGTCGGCTACAGCTTTGATATGCAAGGTGAAGGGGTCAGCAATCGGCCGCTCCTCGATCGCCACTTGCAACCGCCGGCCAGTCTTCTTGGCGACTTCGTCTAACATTCGCATCATGCTCTCCTTGTCATGCAGCCAGGTGTAGTCCTGGTTCTCGTCCAAAAGTGAGAATGGACCTCCGTCATCAATAAACCTGGCTCTGCCTACTCCTGTGTTGACGCCGAAGAGAAGGCATCCCGGTTCGTCTTTCAACATGAGGACCGCTTGGGTATAGGCCTGTTGGTCGGACGAATGCCCTTCGAGTTAGAACTAGCGCGCTGAAGCCACCCTGGACAATCGACGGAACTTGCCTCGACCTGCGTACGCCAACTCCACAGGTGGAAGAAGTAAGCTGCGTGGATGAACTGATATTTCTCTTTCTCCGACGATCCCGGTACGCCTGACGCCAGAAAGTTCCCAACAATGAAGCGTGCCCGGAGATGGGACCTGTCTCGGAACGTCTCGTATCCCAGCGAAAAGAATTCCGGTTCAATATCGTAGCCGGCGAGTTGCTCACCCGGAACCCCGTCGTAAGCAAGCTTCCGGAGATCCTGCCCAAGACAGCAACCCAGGTCTAGCAGCTTTGCATCCCTCGACGACCTCAACGATTCCAAAATGACCGGGTAAGCTGGGTGTTGTTTCATGGACAGATGGAGGAACATGTAGCTCCCAATGCATGGATACTTTCGCACTTGCCATGCTTTGGCTCGGACTTGTTTGATATGCTCGCAGAAGGCCTCTGGTGGAATCTTGCTGTAGCCGGCGAGTAGCTCTCGAAACTCTGGGGACAGATCCGGGTCTCGAGGATCCCAAAAATTGTTCATAGCGGTGTGGACGTCGCTGCGCGCAGCCCGTCGTTCGAGAGAGGTCGGTCGAAGGTCATGGGCCGTAAAGGGTCCTAAGTATCTGAACAACTGTCGAGTCCTTGTCGTGAGACGACTGGGGCGTAAACCGTAAAACGGTTTTTGACAACCGTAAGACGGTTTAATTGGCTAGCTTGTAAAACAAGGTTCCAAGGTTTTGTCTGCGCTAACTTATGATTTTTTTCGTAGAATTCGACGGTTTTTGTTTCTTTTATTCGCTCGTTTTAACTCTTTTCTTTTTAAGAGGCGCGTTGCCTAACTACTAGTTATAGGTAGACCTTATAACGGTGCGGTTAGGCTAGGTTAGGTTTTAGAAACCTAAGTTGGAATTTAGGTGCGGCTTTACTAGGTTCACCGCAAATTTTAGGATAACTAAAGAAAAACGGTTAACTAAAATTTTTACTAGGTTAACCGTATAGATTTTTAGGATTAACCTAAAGAAATAACCTAAACCACATAAAGTATAGAATTATCTAAAAATATAGAATATATTACCTATCGTTTTACTATTGCGTCTAGTGCTATTAGGTAGTTATATACTCCTAGAAACTACCTTAAATATAGGTAGCGCGGATAGTAAGGTAGATATAAATAGCGTGGATAGTAAGGTAGTATTTAAAGGTTTCTCTTGCCCTTGACTTCCTCTTATAGTATAGTAGGTTCGAGTTTCCGGTCGGATACTCTAAGACTATCCTTAATAAGGACGCCGGTCGTTAAACGAAAGACTATCTTCCGTATTAACATCTTTTATATGTTTGAATTTCTACCTATAGGTAGGTCTATTCTATTGCCGACTATATATGCTAGCTATATGTTAAGTCCATTAACTCCGAAGCCTATAAGTGCGACCGGCCGGGAGCCGGTAGTAATAACGTTATCCTAAGATCCTAGAATTCGCGCTACTCTTAGCCCGTACTAGCGGCTCTAATAATTCGCTTCTAATACTATAAACTAAGATATCGAGATTTTAACATAGGTGAAAGCTAATAGCTTTAACGACTACACCGCCGGCTATAGTACTATCCTCGTACTATATATAGAATAACTCTCTAGCTAATTTCGTTAAGATCTGGCTATTTTTGGAGGTCTTACTTATTAGACCCACTTTTTCTCGAGATCTTAAATTCTAACGTTATCTTTTAGTCCTTAGTGGCGGTCGCTATACCTCGACTTCCGAAACATAACAATATTATAACATCGTTAGTATTTAACGTCCGCCACTCTAAATCGAAGGCGCTAACTACTAAAGCCGGCTATACGGCTTAGTACGAGATAAGGCGTATATCAAATCGCGACCACGATATATAAACTACGAATTTTCACTCGGAATTAAATTTTCAGCTAATATTCATCTATAATCTCGGCTATTAATAGTAGCTAGACCGATCGAACTTTAGCCGACTATATAAGCCGGCTATATAACGAAATGCCTAGTATTAGCAAGTGCAAAAAAGCAGTAAGACAACGAGTAGGTGTATAGAAAGCTTCGTATTAGGCTATATCTACCTCTATATCGGCGATATAGTCCTCGTCGTTAGATCTAGACATATTAGCTATAGCTACTACGCGGTTTCCGGTAGGTAACGACTCCCTACTTTCCGATCCTCCCTCTTCTCTACTAGCTTTAATAGCTATAGCGGAATTACGTTCTAGAGCGCCGAAGAGCAATAGCGATCTACTAGACTCTCTTCCCGGCTCCTAATATATAGGCGATAGGCAGCCTAAGACTTAAGATAAACCCGAAGACTATATAGGTACGCTAGTAAGTGCCGACTATAGCGGCCGACTATAGGAAGGGGATTAATCTCTACTACTAAACACGACCGATCTACCCTATAAGCCCGTAAGTAAGGACGAAATAGCGTAGTATATAAGTCGTAATAAGATTATAAAGGAGCTACGCGAGGAATAGCTCAAAATCGACGACAATTACGAGTATATTAAGGTCTTTACAAATGCAATAACTAAGCTAGAGACGGCCTAGGAGCCGTATACCGACGGCGTTCATAAGTGGTTCTAGCATTGGAATACATTAAATGCGAGTTCTATAGAGTAGGAGGGTTTCTAGGACTTCGCTATACGTACGGGTTATATATATAATAGTCTACTAAACGTCGAGGACGTCGTAGCTACTAACTATAACCGCTAGCTACCCCCGACTCGCCCTATAAAGTAACCCTTCTCAAATCCATAATCTGAAGTAGCCTAGACGGCTCTTAAGACTTAACTCCGAACGCATACCCTTAAATACGATACGAAGGATCCTATAGGCTAATTACCTAGGGAATGTATAGCTATTCTAGATTAGGGTAAGGAGCCGTAGCGTAGGGGTGCTCTATACTAGTAGCACCGCTATATTAGCGAGAAGCCGGAGGAGCGCAACTTCTAGACCTAGGTTTAAACATAGTGTAACATCTCTAATAGAATTACCGTAGCGGGTACGAATGCCGGCTATAAACGCCGGCTATAGGGACGCGAGTCGATTAACTATACGCCTTATCTCTCCGGCCGATAGACCTTCTATATAGACGGGAAGCCGGCTCGACCGACGCGTAAGTTTCTGGACAAGGTTATAAAGGATTTTACGGAGGAGCTAGATAGGGTCGATTATACTTACGAACACCTACCAATTTTTGAGAGGTGCCTTGCGTATGCGAGAGAAGGTAATAATACCCTAGTCAACGGCGCTTAGCATTAGTACTTTCGATAGAAGGACGCGAAGAAGGCGATAGGCGGCCCGCCTATTAACTTCTAGCTCTAGGTTACTAGAGTCGCTAGTATCGACGAGATCTCGGAAGGTCTTAGGATACTATACCTAAAGCCGATAGACCCGATCTAGGATCCTACCGAGTATAAGGGCCGACTACCGGACGATATACGCGCTAAGGACCTTTAGCGTCTAGGAGGAAAGTATAGCTCTTAGAACCTCTTAGCCCTTAAGGGAGATCTAGGCCTATCCGAGAACGATCTAGGAAGACTCGTCGATATTCTCTAGGACGAGGCGGCAATCTATATAACTACATACGGAAGGGAAACTACCTCTCCTAGGATCCAGGTACTACTAGACACCTTAATCCACGTTCTTAATCTCCTAGAGGGCCTAGAACCTAACGTAAGTAAGAATGTTGCTACTTAGCGTAGGGCGAACTAATAGGTTAAGAATTAGAAGGAGGAGAATTAGCGGCTCCTAAAGCTTAGCTTTAGAAAGGTTAACTTCTAGGTATAGT